>QEPC01009590.1:929028-939176 GCA_003113815.1 Sphenodon punctatus
CCCCCCCACCAACCCTCCCAGTGCTCCCCCTGCTGCCACCAAGGGGAGTCACTGGGTCCACCCCCCTTTTACCCCCCTCCTACACCCCTCACTCTACCACCCTAGCCCTGTACAAAAAAGCCCACAAAAACAAAACAATCAACACCCCCTGCCACCCCCTGCAGCCCCGAAGTGCCCCAAAGTGCCCCGCCCTTTGGCCGCGGCCCTTCGGGCTTCAGCCCTTCAGACCATGGGCCTGCAGCTGCGGCCTGAGGCTCAGCTGCTGGGTGTGGGGCTTTAAGCCCCCGGCTACTTCCGGGTGGGGGGGGACAGGTCAGCCCCCTTGGCTGGCCTCTGCGTTCCCCCCTGTCCCTCCCAGGTGCTCACAGTCAGTTGTCTTCTCTCCCCGAAGCAAGGAGCAGAGAGAGGTGGCTGAAGAAGCAGTGGCAAGTCAATGCCTTGCCTTCCAACATCAATGCAAAACGTGGTTCTTCTGCCAGGTATTTGGTGGGGGGATGGGTAAGGGGTGGTTTGGGGGGTGGGAGGGTTTTGTTTTCTGCACACCCTTTGGAAATTGTATGGGTTTTGTTGTTTTACTATTGGCTTAGATATTGCATTTTATTGTATTTATATTTGTGTTGTTTACCACTCTGAGTTGCTGGAGGCAGGACGGCGGGGTAAAAATTGATAAAATAAATAAAATAAACAAATAAGTCCTTGAGACCTAAAACTGTTCGTGCTGTAACTGGGGCTGATTCCAGGCCCTGAGGATCCCATGCATGTGCATGCACATAGTTTCCGCATGCACAATGTGCCACCAATCGGGGTGCACGCGGTTCACGTGCGGAATCCACAGTCCATGGGATCGGCCTCACCGCTAGCAACTCCCTGGGAACGGTAAACTTCTTTCCCTCCTGAAACATCTCAGTGGACAGTCAACGGCTACTTTCCAAGCTGTTAGGTTTATTGGGATACATATAGCTATGTGGTATGGGTTGCCCGGTGTTGACAGTCCTGCCTATGTAGTTGTTGTAACATTTGTAAACTTGCCCAGCAAGAGAGAGATTCTGATGAGAGGCAAACTGATGCACATCTACTGTTACTCCTCTGTAGTTTTTTTTTTAAAATTATGCCTGTGAAAGAAAAAGGTGACAGAATTGATTTGGGGATGTCTCTCTTATTCTAATTTAAACTGGAGAATGAATTAAGCTCACATTGTTGTAATAAAAGTAATGAAAGTATTCTATAGATACAGTCCAAAGTAATGAAGTGTAGTAATTAGGGATGAAATTTGGTATTTGGTTATACTCAGTTGGTTTTACCGGCTACCAAAAAACCAAGTAATGAGCAAGGTACTCACCATGGGACTTAATAATTAGAAACATCTCAATCAAGTACAGTTTACCTGATCCCATGTTGGGCCGCTGTCATATAGTCTACCTTCCCATAAGCACATACCCCTGCTTTGTTTCTTGCTTACAGAGGCAGCAGAGTCGAAAGGCAAGTTAGGTGGCTCACAGCTTGCAAGCAGCCATGGCCACTGTTCTAATACTGGGAGATTGGGCCACCTTTGCTCTCTGGGAGCATGCTGGGAAATGTAGTCCAGCATGCTTCCAGACAGTCAGCGGTGCTGGCAGGCAACATTCCAGTGCCACTTTTGACAGCTCCTCTGCTTTGCCTCCATGACCAGTATACTTACTCAGAGTGAGTTTCCTGTCCCAGCCCCCCATACCTGCCTGACCCCCAAGAAACTGAGTTTCCTGCCCCTTCCCCTCTTCCTGCCCACCAAACCCTCTAAAATCTGAGTTTTCTGCCCCCTGCCCGCCCACCACACCCCCTAGACATTTTCCTGCCCCATGAAATTCATCACTCCATTGCCGAGTACTGAGTTCTCAGAGTATTTTACTGAGTACTGAGTATTCATCCTATTACTGAGTAGCGGCCAGAAACTCAAGTCCAATCCTCACTACTCAGAAACACTCAGGAATAATTATTGTCGTACTCATTTCTGCCCTAGTAGTAATTCAAACAGGTGACAGTGATGGGGAGAAGAACAATAGAGCAGGAAGATTCTAATATTGTGAATAATACTGTTAGTTGGCTGTCATTGTAGAAGTGCAAGGCGAAGTGCAAGGTGTGTCTGAATACTCACTACAACAATTCCCAAGTTCTAATTTAGCTTTGATGTTTACTTTTCTTCAAGAAAGCCAGTTACCATGGGGCAGTCACTCCACAGTTAAACTGATGAGAAGTCAAAACCTTTTAAGAATCTTACACAATGCTTAATCACTTGCAGTAATGAAGGTTGTTGCACGTGGCTATCTAATGGTTGATTGAATGGAGACATTAATGAGCTATTTTGATAAGGCTTTATATGTACTGAAGGGTTGTCATCAATGTGAAGGGGAAAATGGGAAATGGCTAATCATGAACATGGTGTATTAAAATGGCAAACAAGAAGAGGAAAAAAGTTAGATTCTAATATTATCATTTCTCTTTTGTAAAAGTTTTGAATTTCTATTAACAATTAGTATTCTAGAAGAATCAATGACCAAGAAGTTTGGTTTTGTGTGGTGCCCTGTTTTTTAGGCTACTTTATAAATGGTTACAGGAGAAAGCAAAAAAATAAAAAGCTATATGGCAAGCTGGTTCCCAATTTTTAAAAAGAAAATATAAGACAACAAAAAAGAATAATAATGTTAGTATGAATGAATGAATAAATATATTTATTACAATGCGTAGCCTTAGGCCATAGTATATAGACAGATAGAAATTATCAAAATACAATCAATTTACATTACACAAACTTAATAAAATCCATCAAATTACAGAAACCAACAGAATAATAATTCCAAGACAAATGTAAAACCCACCCACAGGACAAATCTAAAGGAAACCCTACGGTTAATATAAATTAAAATATTGACGCACAATAAATATGAACCAAGGGGTCAGTTAAGAGGCTAAAACATATGGTCTACCTACCCGTAAAAGTTGGGGACTGACTTAAAGCTGAACTGGTATAAATGCCAATTTTTTTTCCCTACAATGTATCATATGGACCAAAAAACTCACCGTATTTTGGGTAACACTTCTATCAGGACTGTCCAACAAAAAGGATAGGATCACTAATTCCGAGCGACCTGGGAGTTTAGCTAGATAATCTCCCAGAAACTGCTGCCTCAAATGGTCATAGAGATGACAATAGAGCAACATGTGCCCCACTGTTTCCACTGATTCCTTATCAAACGGACAAAGCCTAGATTCAAAAGGAGTGCCCGCCAAACACCCCTCCATGACCTGGAATGGTAATGCATTGCAACGGGCAGACAAAATTAAGTTTTTACCCTGGGCAGAAATCTGTAACTGGAGATAATGAGCCATCTGCCCTGGGTCAGGAACAAAGGCTAGATACAATGACATATGTGGAGAAGCAGCAATTGTACCCATTTCCACTTGCCTATATATATCACAGGATCTAGTAGTAACTTCCTTGCCAAGAGATGCCAAGGGTTTGTGGGCCAGATATTCAACGGACAGACCCATACACACCAGAGTTGCCTGGATACTAACCAGCCAGGGATTGTGGTAGGCATCTGTTCCAATAGCTTGCAGCAGTTCGGAAGACTGGGGATCTGCCATCGTACACCACAACCCAAGGGCGCGCTCGATGACAATTTGCTGCCAGCTTAACTGGCCACATTCTGCTCTCAGTGCTGCATATGGCGTACCCCTGGGTGCATGCAAAAGGTCCCAAAGGATGAACTGGATTCAAAATATGGGCACAAAAAGGAGCCCAAAGTTCGGCCCCATACAGCACCTGAGCACGGACCTTGGCATTATGGGCCTGGATGGCAGGTGAGACCGCCGACCTGCTTGCCCGAGCAAAAAACCCCAGAAGTGCTCGGGAAGGGTCCTTAGAGGCCAAGATGGCTCGCTGGACATGATGCTTCCAGGTTGGTGACTGGTGAAGCAAAAGGCCCAAACAGCGAAAGCTAGAAACTTGCTGGAACGTTTGCCCCATAATATCCCAATTATAGGTTCACCTCTTGGCTGTAAACACCACAACCCTTGACTTTTGAATGCTGATGGTAAGTTTCATCTTATTACAGAAGGACATAAAGGATGCCAACTGTCTCTTTAACCCAACCTGTGTTTGGGACAGAAGCACTACATCGTCCGCAAATAGGAGACATCCTACCACTCTTTCCACTATTTTGGGTGGAAAAAACCTTGGGGTCAGCATCAAAGATGCCACATCATTTATATAATAGTTAAACAGGACTGGTGCCAACACACAGCACTGTCGGATGCCTTTGGTGGTACTAATAGGTGCCATCAAATGCCCCTGACGATTAATCTTCATGGACAGAGAGGACTTGATATATAGGGAGTGAATTAGATATAATAAATAATGTTCGTATGACTATTTGCTTCCTCATTGGGGAAGTATAAATCCTTCACAACTTAAACCAATAACAACACAAAGGATGTTTTCAGATGGGCACGGGGATGCCCCTCTCCGGAGGTGAACCCCCACATCTGCCTCCTCCAAGCCCCACCTGAATTGAAATCAAATGGACCCGGCGGATATCTCCCCCACCATAGAGTTGCTGGTGAGAGCATCCGCATCACTATGGTATTGCTCGGGGGAATGCTGGACCAGCAGCGTGGGTTCATGCATTAGATAGACAGCTGCTGCGCTTTGGGCCGGTGCCAGTGGCACTCTGGGATGTCAGGGATGCCATGGACCAAACACAGCCTGCTCCAATTCAACATCTGGCGGACTGCCTTTAGACAGATGGGCCATTCAGGGGTGAAGTGGGCTGGAGCAGCCAGCACTGTCTAAAAACACCCAATTTCATGACATCAATGTTAAACTGTATCTTATTTTCATTCAGTTTGTTATTGACTGAAGCTGCAAAGGGTTTATACTTCCTATATTAGGAAGCAAATAATCATACTAACATTAACACTATTGTTCGTCCAGGGCCTGATGTCTACAAAGGAGATTTGGTATCTGCGTTTGTACATTTAATTTGAAATTTCATTTTAGATTTTTTTTTCGTGAGTTTTAGAAGTAGCTGTTAGGTGATAGGCCCATAATCTAGCATTTTTCTTTCCATTAGCAGTAGGCAAACAGGATGGTTAGCTTTTAAAAAGAAGTGACCTTCACCGCCCCCACAGCAACAAACCTGGGCAGTGGAGGTATTTGTTTCACTTCTGCTCTTTTAGGAAAGAGCAAGGGACACACTCAGAGGCTGCAGGGAAAGCCGGTGCCTTTTGTACCAGCAGGAAGAGCCCCGGGAGGTTGCTTAGCAACCAAGGGTTTCAGCACAATTGAAGTCTCGTGCTATGAGACTCCACTGAGGGAATGTGTGAAACTGACCACTTTGCTTTGCATTGCAAGCAAGTGAGGCGGAGAAGTAGTGATCAGTTGGGTCTCTCTCTGGTCGGAGAGTTTCAGGTGGCGGTGCTGTGTGGAGCGGTGCACTGGGCTTTGCTAATTAGGGCAGGTAAGGTGGGTCTGGCAATTGTGGTAGGCCCCGGGGGGAATTTTGTTGTAGCAGGTGCACCCGCTGTTTGGGAGAGGGGGAAACTCTCCCCCCTCCCTCATTAGGGCTGTGGTGCCTGGTGTGTGGATTGAGGGGGGGGGGTCACAGGTGTGGTGGCATTAAACACCCAATTTATCAGTTTTAAGGGTTTAGGAATCAAAGACGACAATGTCAAAGGGCCCTGGTAGGGACTCCCCAAAGGGGCAGGGGAAACCTGGTGAGAGGTCTGGCTCTCTTCAGTGCCCTTTGAGGGGTAGGGCAGGGTCAGGGGCTAAGCCTAACCCTTTGCATGATGAGCCAGGACAATAAGGGAAGATAACCCCCTCTTGTTGTCCTTGCAGGACAAATTAGAGGGGTACGAGGAAATGATACAGCACCTGGCAACTGCTGTGGTCAGCCTTGTGGAGGCGGGGTCAGCTGGAGTCAGATAGTAGTCCTGCCTACCCCCCTGTTGCGAACACCTTAGCACAGCCAGAAACCTCTGGAGGAGGAGGAACAGGAGCAGGTTGATGACCCTCTCCTTGCAGTTGCAGTGGAGCAGCCTGGGTTGCTATTGAAGGGACAGGATAGGGGTCAGTGCACAGGGCAGAGGAATGTCTTGTCTTCTCTTTCTAGGGAGGATTCCCAAGAATCCAGGAGACCTAGGAGGCATCTGAGGGACGGGGAGTCAGATCTGGCGCAGGAATTGGCCATCTGTGTGGCTGTGTTGGAGAAAACTATTAAGGACATAGCTGCAAAGTTGCCAAAGACTCTGCCCACCCCTGTGGTTCAGCAACAAGGTGAGACATCAGGAGCCAAGGCAGGTGAAATGGGGTGCGCATGTCAGACTGTGTTGCCCCAGGTATGTGGAGTGGTGCAACAAGCGCAGGCACCTGCCAGCTTTAGCAGGGGGCTGGTTCAGCAGTCACAGGTGTATGCAGATTGTGGTGAGGGTCAGAGGCTTGCATGGAGGGGGAAGTGGGTCCCTTCGCCAGGACAGGAGTAGGGCTGTACTGAATAGTACTTCCAAGTATTTGGGTCGAATACAGAAGTTCCAAATAGTCAGCCTGAGTATTCGGCAACTCTTTGCCACTCTTTTTGAAGTCTCACAATTCAAATTCAGAATTCCAGACTTCGGAAAACTTCTGAAAGTTGTTGCAAAGTTCTTGAACCCACAGCCAAAGCACTACCCAGAAAATAAGGCTAGCAAGAGTGGACAATCACTCTAGAAGACAACCCCCCCAAAGTGCAACTGCATTCAGAAATTCCTTCCAAACCCAACAGTAGTGTATCCACAGCATGGCCCACGATCAACAGTGAGTGCCCCCATTTTATCATTATGCCAACCAAGCAGTGCACAAAAATGCAGGCAACAGGGGACATTCACTCAAGAAGCATACAACTCCCGCAAAACAGTCTGCAACTGCATGGAGAAATAAATCCCACCAAAAAAGCCAGCAAGCACAGGCCCCAACAGCAGTCACAAAATTAAGAAGCCAGACATTCACACGCCTCTCCCTCCAAGGGCACCCTCTTCCTTGGCAGGCCATTTAGGCAACGACAACTTGAACAGGCTAAGCAGACTTGGGAAGCAGAGCCAGAGAGAATGATCCCTCCTTATGGTATCAAGTGTCAACTAAGCATCAGGCAGCAATCTGGCCTGGCACCCAATTATTTTTTTTAAAAAACAACAACAACAACTACATGGCTTGGTAAAGGGTAACGTAACCTCCACCCACCAGTATTGGCCATATGGACAGGACAGACCAAACTAAACCAAACCATGTCAGGTCAGGTCAGGTCAGGTCAGGTCCCCCTGCCCCCCGCCCCCCCAAAGCCGATTTATTACAGATCCAGCAGCTCTGTACCATTCACGGGAGCCAAATTCACCAAAGAAAATGAACAAAATGGCTGAAGTGCAGACACTTTTATTTTGCCCTGTCAGCCAATTCAAAAGCTGACAATCAGACTTGGCCAGCGAATAAAAACTTGCCATCTGGCTTACCATCACTCAATTGTCCCCTCCCATGCCCCCCCTCCCAAATATGGCACTAAATTTCATTTCTTGAAGAAGCTCAACTGTCCACCAGCCCCCCACGTGTGCAGAGGTTTCCAAAGTTTTCAGAATAATGGCCTTGGTCCTTGGAACTTCGGAGTTCAACCTTTCCAAACACCTTAATATTTGGCACATTTGGAAGTTTTCTGAAGACTTTGTTTCAGCCATTGGCAGGAGTTGTGCTTTTCACTGTCACCTTGTGGGGAGGCACCAAGGGCAGCAGTTTGTGGGCGAGATTTGTCAGCTCAATTTCTGGCGGGGCATGTGTTTGCTTGTCAGCACGTAGTGGGCTGTCGGTTGGCAAGGCTATCTTGTGCTGGGCAGTACTCAACATCTGTCCAATGTGGTGTGCGGCAGTCTTCGGTGTGCTGGGGTTGTTCAGTGTACTCACAGGTGGGACAATCAAGCATGCAGGTGTGGACCGGGTCGGCTGCTTGTCAGTCTCGCCTCTGTGGGTGTAGCGTGCCAGTCAAGGAGCAGTCTCCACTTGGAGGTGGTTATGCTGATGTGTCAACTCCCATTGGTGCTCACCTCCTTCAATCTACCCATGAGAAGTTTTGGAGGGGGGAGTATGTGGATTTCTTTGCTTTACTGTACACTGATCCCATAGCTGACACCAATGACAAAGACGAGAAGACAGACAAGGAGCGTTTTAAGTGTCTGAAGGTGAACCGGAACTGGTCCAATTGGCTGGCAGCTTACTCAATTTACTTAGGTGTGATGATTCAGGCATTCCTAGAGAGAGCTGCAGACCTGGTAAAGTATCAGGATATAATCATGAGAGCTTTTGACACAGGTGCTTGGCTAGTGTACGATGCAGCTTTCTGGCACAGGGCTGCTATCACTCCGGGACTTCTTTGGAATGTTCACACAAATGATTTATAACTGGAGAGCATGAATGATGCTTCCAGTGCCCCTAGGACTGACAGCGGCCATGTGTTGGTAAAAGGGTGGTTTCCAGTGGTTAACGATCCTTCGGTATCGGAGGTGTGGAAAAGGAATGTGGGCAGTGGTCCTTGTTGGGACTATAATTGTGGGGGGAAGTGTTCATGATTCCCCTGTTGCTTTCATCACTCCTGCGTGGCAATCAAGGTGGTGGGGGAGGGAAGATCCCCAACTCCAGTCAGGCATGATGCCTTAGAATTAGTACTTCAGGAGTATCCTGATAAGGAAGCACTAGTGTATGTAGTTATGGGTTTTAGGGATGGTTTTTGCATACCTGCTGTAGGGGTTACCCCCTGCAGGGTTGCAGAAAATTTAAAATCTGTGAGAGGTCTCAAGCACACAGTTTGCACCAAGTTCATGAAAGAGCATGCTAAAGGATGCATAGAAGTCCCTTTTGATTATCCCCCGTTGGACAACCTTCACATGTATCCACTGGGTGTCGTGCCTAAAAAGGCTCCTGGGGAGTTTAGGCTTATGCATCACCTCTCTTATCCTAGGGGAGCATTGGTGAATGATGCCATTCCTGACGAGCTGTGCTCCATGTATTATGCCTCTTTTGATGAAGCCATTGAAATGGTGCAAAGGTGTGGCATAGGTGTTCAGCTGGCAAAAAGTGATAAAATCAACCTTCTATCTCATGACAGTCCATCCTACCTAGTGACTTTGACCTGCTGGGCTTTGCATTTCAGGAAAGGTCTATTTTGACAAGGCCATGATGATGAGTTGTTCCATCTCTTGTGCAGACTTTGAGAAGTTTAGTTCAATGCTGGATTAGCCAGTCAGGAGGGTTCATCATAAGGGTCTTACCCCAGGGACGATGGCGAGCAAGTATTCTGTGGTATCGTTTATGAGTGGGTTGTCTGGGTTTCCTGTGTCTGAACAGAGCTTCTATGTTAAGCGTATATTGGAAGGATGAGTGCAGCAGCAAGAAAGGAAGTGGGATGATAGGGCGCCAATCACTATCCCGATGATGGTTAACATCTGTGAAGTGCTGGCAACAGTTTGTTTTAGTAGGTGGGAAGTCCATTTATTCAGAGCAATTTTTACACTGACTTTTTGGGGGGCATTCCGTGTGGGAGAACTGGTGGTTGAGTCCAGATGGACGTCGTCATCAAAGGGGCTAGCTAGGATGGATGTCACCCTTGAGGGTGATGACTTGCGAGTTGTGATTTGTAGATCAAAGACAGATCATAGGGGAAAGGGTCAAGTAGTTACCCTTCATCGGGCCAAAGTGGGGGGATCCTTGTCCTGTGGCAGCAATGGAGGAGTATCTGAGGGAGTTTGGGACTGAAGGGGGCCAGTTGTTTGTTCATGAGGATGGGTCACTAGTAATACGTTATCAATTTAACACAGTTCTTGGGAAGTGTGTAAAAAAGGCAGGGTTATCCTCAAAAAGGGTTTGCTTGCACTCCTTCAGGACTGGAGAAGCAAGTGTTGCTGTGGCAGAAGAAATTCTGGAGGAGAAGAATGAGACGTTGCTTTTTGGTGAAAGAATATTTCCAACAGTTATCAGCTGTAGGCAATCAGCAGCCCTTAAGACCTACATAAGACCTCTCACCAAATAGATTGTTAATTGTTTGCAGTTTATTTATTTAAATTTTATATCCCGCCCCTCCTGCCCATAGGGCAGCCCG
>QEPC01009590.1:956987-972319 GCA_003113815.1 Sphenodon punctatus
GTTTTCAGTACTTCAATGGATACATTTTCTTGTGCAGCGATATAGGATAAACATAATCTGGAAAACCTTAACATTTACCTGATTATCTTTGCACTATTATTATTATTATTATTATTATTATTAAATGTCTACAATACAGTAGCACCTACATGCCCCATTCAGGATTGTGTTTCTCTCCTATTCCTAAGTGTTCCAGACCCATCATGCTAATTGCAATAGTAGGCATTAGCCTGGTTTATGCTCTATAGGAATATTAATAATGAATATTGCAGTCAAGATGATGGATTTCATAGGTACAAAAATACCCAATTCAAGACCAATAGACGTACACACTGTTAGGGAGGGTTGAACACTGCCAGTTTGATCAGAAATATTACTCAGTTTGAACACAAGCTATCCCACAAACAGTAAACATGGGATATTTCCAGTGTAAATTTTATCCTACAGTCATCTGGTAAACATGCCTAGATTTACTTCCTGATTCAAAAGAATGAATTTCTGCTGTTTTGATCGTTTTCTTCACCAGTGAAAAAGATTTGACACAGTGTGGTATAATTTTGTGAATCAATTTGGATTTAATATTAGCTGTGATGTTTTCAGTGGTGATGTTTTCAGAAAAGCTTGTCTCACTGATGAAATACCAAACTCAGGCGTGATTCTCCAGGTTGACAACGCCCGCACTTCGAAGTGAATGGGACTTGTATCTGTTCAGTGCCAGTGCCAGTGCCATCTGCTTGTAAGATAATGTCCTACTGTTCTTCTTCCAACTCTGCTTATTTCTTCCAATATGATCAGGAGGAAATCACTGAAGGCCAAATCCAAATCCATCTGAAGACTATGATAAGATTTAGATTAAGGCCTTAATCTGTCTGTGCTTCAGTTCAACAACTATAGAAAGGGGACAATGGCACTTCCTCTACTCAGTGGGTGTTTTCAGACAGATGTGGGGCTGGCCACCCCCAGAGGTGCTCCGGTGGTGTACCCCCACATTTGCCTGCTTGAAACCCCACCTGGATTGGGTTTAAACAGGTCCGTTGGCTGCCACGGCCTTTGATCCGCCCAGCTGTGCCCCCTCCCTCACACCATAGAGTTGCATGTGGATCATCCGACAATCTAGGTTGCTGCCTGCAACTCTATGGTGTTGCCCAGAGCAACCCCTTTCTGAGAGCAGAGTTGCAGTGGCCATCCTCCGAGCAGACAGACAGCAGCTCAGTCTCGTGACAGTGCCCCGGGTTGGCCTGGCCTGCTTTGCTGGTGGTACTCTGGGATGTTCCTGAGTGCCGCCGGAGGGACTGTCCCAGATCAGGGACAGCCTGCTCCACCTCTGCTCTGCCTGCATATCTGGTGGACCACCTTTAGATAAACAGGCCAACCAGGGGTGTGGCGGAGCAGAGGCAGGGCTGTCTGAAAACATCCATTTTGTGTGAATTCATTAATGACACTCTGGTTCTGTAAGAGTGGGTACTCTAACAAAGCTATAAATAAGTAACTATCAAAATGTACTTTTCAGTTCTGCGATTGGACAATACACCTGAACCTTATGACATGAGCTTTGGAGGTTTGTCTTACTACAACCCTACTGCATCTCATGAGTCGGCAGCCCAGGACAGCAAAGAAAAACCATATGATGGCATTCCAATGGGTAACATGACTTCATCTCAACCTTCGGTGTAACATCGCAGATGCTGGTTTTGGATTAAAAACTCACTTGTTATCTAGATGCCTTGTTTTTTTCTGCAAATATTGCACCTATAATATTTCACAAATATATTTTCATGGCAGTAATCCTGTGGCTACTAACATGCAAAGCTGTGGATATTAACATGCAAAGATGTACAATACAATAGCCATATTTAGATGTCTCATAGTAGCAGTATTTTGATTATTTATAATTAAACTAATTTCAGTCCTCAACCAGGAGCCACAACACCGTCGTTTTGTTATTAAAACACAAAATTAAAGTTCCAAATTTTATTAAAGTTATTAAATCTCCAAATGGACAAAAATGCAAAATTCTCTGTTACACTTGTAAACATTTTTTTTAGATTAAGTCAAGGTGTTAACAGAGCAAAGTTTGACCAGAATTATAATCTTCATATAAATTTGGTAGCAAAGCTGGTTTATTCAAATACCATTTACATCATACAGGTGGTGTTGGGGATTTTCTCGCATCTCTTAACATCTGCATCTTCCTCACAGAGAAAGCTACAAGAACCTCGCTTTGATTACGTTATTTATAGCTTGCAGTTTGTTAGGTCAAATAAATCGCTGATTAACCCGAGAAGAATGCTCTCTCAGTGATATAAAAGGTACAATCACTACAGAAAGGAGACCATGTAAATGAACAGAAGTGTAATCCACAACACTCTTTCCATGGTCTGCACCAGCCAGTCTGTTGTCTGCACTGCAGGTTAGGATCTGTGGCAGTGATACAACATATTTTTGGAATGGGGTACATGGAAAGAATAATAGGGAAAGAAATAGATCCTTTTTGGGGAAAACAAAAGGAATATAAAAGGGTCAAAGAACTGTCCACTGGCTAAACATTTGTGCTCAGTCAGCAAGAGAGTTTAGAAAACTGATGGACATAGTTTCCAAGGTATTAGACTATTTTAGTATTTTGTTTATAGATTAGATACCCAATTTTTAAAAAAACAAATATGGAAAGAGGAAGAAAAACTTTACCAGGACAATAAGATACCATTATAATAGGTTCCACAAATGACTGAGGAAACCAATATTTATCTAGGATATATGTTAATTGTTATCGACCTTTGAATATATGTGACTTAGAGCAGATGCTTCAGGCCACATTGCTGACTGGTGATTACAGGCATAGTTCCACTTAAGTCAGAGAAATTACATACATTAGCACAACATGAAGAGTCCAGGCTTTGTGTGTGTGCATACAGCATTCCTCCCAGGAGTGATATTCTAGCTAATCAACAACTGGTTCTGTAAGGCTGTTTTTAAATGAGTACGGCTGGGGGAGGGGGGTTTGTTTCCACTGAGTGTAACAGCCACAGAGCACCCGTTTGTGGGGAGGGATTCTAATGGGTGGCTCCCTGGGTGGGTACTGTGGCAGCCCCAGGAGCTTCCCCGGCTACAGACCATGGGGGGAGTGGGCACAACTGGCTTCTGAGATTGACATGTCCTGGCTGAGCGCTGGGGAACCCCGGCTCCCCAGCACTCCTGGTGGGTTCCTGTGCCTTGCAAAGGCTGTTTCCCTACCATGCCTCTGAATGGCAAACCACTCAGCTGACATGGCTAGCTGCTGCTGTTCATATGGGCTGGGGATGAGTGGGTGTCAGCCCCCACATGCTTTTTTTTATTGTGCCTGCTCAGTGCACTCCGGCTTTTTTGCCAGTGCTCAGTGAATTATCAAGCGTGGCTGCTGTGTGGGTCACAGGAGCGCGCACCCCCTCCTAAACCACCTTCATACGAGCAATCCGGTGGGTGGTTATTGGGTGGGCATGGGTGGTTGCATCTTGTTTAAAAACAGCTTAAGACTGGAGTGCTTCACTCCCCTCCCCACTTCCCTTTCTGTGTATTCTGGTAGGATTTTAACAGCTTGTTCTGATGAGCTGGTAGGATATCATTCCTACTCCTGCCCACCAAGCTTCACATACCTACAGAGAAACAAGATTGTTCCTTTAGCATATGGGTGAGACTTAAGCCTGTGTGGAATTGAATGCAGTACCAACTAGGGACATGGGAAGCAAAACAAAACTCTCCACTATAATACTGGGTATTCTGCTCATGCTGGTCTGCGTTTGACCAGGAGAAGAATCAGAATTTCACCTAAATTTTACTCTGACATTATGCGATGCTTTTGAGAGTATCTCAGGGTTCATGGCCTATTAAAGGCTGGAGAGATACTTTTAGGCCGTTTTTAGATTAGCATGGCGGCGCCCGCGCTTGTTTTCAAAAGAGCCAGCAGCCCGTTCCACATGTGACGCTGCCGCCGAATACGCGCATGCGTGGGTGATGCGCTTCCATTTCTGGCTGCGTATGACCAGCCTCAATCACCGACCCAGTCAGTTTGCGGATGGAAATGGATGCGCATCGCCCGCGCATGCACGTATTTGGCGGCAGCGTCACGTGTGGAAAGGACTGCCGGCTCTTTTGAGAAACAAACGCGGGTGCCGCCGCGCTCATCTGAAAATGGCCCTAGAGGACCATGCAAATGGTTACCAATGCTATCCACACATCAGAGAAAGAAGAGGGAAGTGTCCTCAGGGTCAGGGGTGAAACCAGAGGAGTTTAATGGAGAATTTCATTATTCTGGATGATATTGCTCAATGCATTCTCTCACTTGGGTGATTGTAACAGATCACCCTAAGTCTTTGCAGGGAATACAAGCTGGGATGAGTTCTTGCATGGGCATCTCCCTTTTTAGAAGGCCTTTGAGGTTGGGGGGTGGGGAGTGGGTTAGGGTTTTTATCTCCCCTACCCTGTTTTAATGTTAAATTGTATCCCGGGGCCCTGTTTTAAACATGTAAATGGTTTTGAACTTTTAAATTGTTTTATATTTGTTTTTATATGTATTTTTTATTATTGTTGGAAGCCGCCCCAAGCTGTTTTCAGGAGGGACGGGGTATAAATTTAGAAAATAAATAAATAAATAAATTAACCTCAGCATTCTTGGCCAACTGACCCCAGCTGACAGCAGGAAAAGAAAGCTGCTGGTCAAGTGGGTAGACATGATTTAAAAGGCAGGTTCTGAAATTCAGTAATAGTACTAGAGTTACAACCTTGATCTTTCACCTGGAGGGGGTGAGGCCATGTCAGCTGGGGTGGAGTAAGGTTGGAGCAAAACAACTGTTCCTTTTTTGCAGGCATTTCCACGAAAATGGAACAGCTATATTTCAACAGGATTTCCAATCAGAAAAATATCTGATCAGACCTTGAAGTCAAAACATAATATTTTGAAAAAATTAAAGAGGTCATTTGTACATGTGCAAAATGGCACTGCCCTTATCCAAAATAGTGGCTCTGGTGTCAGTATCATTATGGGTATGGGCAGTGTCACTGTACATGTGCAAAATTACACTGCCTATACCCAAAATGGTGGCAGTGCCAGCACCATCATTTTGGATAAGGGCAGCACCAATTTGTGCATGTGCAATTATTTATTTATTTATTTATATTCATTTCATCCAGTCTAATCGGAAATTGGAATGAATGATCAGACCAATTAGTCCTTCCGATTTAATTTGGATTGGACGAAATGCCTGGTTCCAATCAAAATTGGAACTGGACAAAAATCCGAATTCATCCCTAGGGTGGAGAAAGGGGGCTGTCATGTCCCTTTCTGATGTAACCCTGCCCCTTACAGAGCATCATCATGTCATGACGTTCCATAGGGTCAAGGTCACTTTGGAAAGGGGTAGGGAGAGTCCTCAAGGGCCACCCCTTTTCTAACATGGTTGTCTCCTGCTGCCACTGGAAAGTCCTGATTTCTCTAGGTTACCAGGGGCTACCTATCCAACCTGGACAAAACTGGATCTTCCCCTGGAACCTGGTGACTCTGTGTCAAAACCTGGAGTCTCTGAGCAAAACCTGGAGAGGTGGCAATCCTGGTGGAGGTTGGGAGCCAGAAGGGAAATATCTCCCTTGAATCAGGGAACTCAGATCCAATTGATGCTGGAGTTGGTTATGCCTGACACCCGGTGTGGGGGAATATCCAGGGTAGAGGCCATGGGAAAGGTCCTGAGACCTGGGAGACAAGAAAAGCATGTGTGTCTTGGACTATTGGTCACTGTAAATAAGTGCACACAGTTGGTGAAGGGTTTTTAGTAGGTCTGGCTGTTCTTGTGGCTGAGTGCGATGCATCAGAGTCCAGGTTGCAAAACATAATGTGGCAGCCCTGCTGTTTTCAGTGAAAAATACATGCCTTGCATGCTTCACACAGGAGGATGGAGCATTATGTTCATTACTGAAACTTTCTTAGTACATTATGCAATCAAATAGTGAGAAGGACTGTTCTGTGTTAGGCCCACAACAGCAAGATGAGATGCGCATGAAGAACTGATATTTCTTGTAAACATTGCATTGCATAGTCTTTATATCCCATCTGTTCTTGCCCCCTGATGCTGATCATTCCATGTTTTATATTTATTTGGTTGTTTGTGTATTTCTTTTTGCATCACAGAGGCATCCCTGAGTCAGTGAGGTCCCACCATTCATGGGAGATGAAGGTTTCCATAGTCTAACCCTTCTTCTTTTCACACTTGTCTCAGCTTGTAGAGAGTGTATGGTTTTAACACATTACAACTCTGTTGAGAATTGCCACCATTGCCATTACCAGCATATCCCAGGCACTTACCTCAGATGCAAGCAGTAGTGGTAGGAACAGCGGCAAGTCCTAAGGAGCAGTAGGCAGTAGTGGTTTGCTGATGCTTCCTGGGACCTGCTGCTCCTGCCACCACAGCTGACTGCTCCCAGGGACCAAGAAACTGAGTGGGGACAGAGGCTGGTGGGGAGAGCGCTGCTTTCCCTGTCCCCATGTCACAATAGCTATGTATTGGCGTGCACAGATTAATATTCTTATATTTAATTTGTCTGAAAACGTCAAAGCTATTAAAGAATAATATTCCCACTATGTAAAGATGTAAACAAAAAAGTGGAAGGAATGTGGACTTACCCCATATTGCCATAAAAATAGCAAAGAACACAGTCCCTCCATTATCGAATAAATATGTAACCTGAATAGAAAGAAAAACAGTGCATATGGTGATACAAAATTATTACTGCCTTACATTTATATTGTGTCTTTATACCCAAATCCCCACAAATAGCACTGCAAACTTGAGACCCCCAAACCTGATAATCACTTTTCTCATTTCAGGGCACTTCTTAGATGAATATTCACATGTCTCATTCCTTCCCTTCTACAGTATTCTTGTACAAGCCTGACTCATCTTTAACTGCAACTTCCCTTCTAACCAGGGCTGGGTCAGTCTTAAAATTTGTGGGGTCCCCTCCCCTGTGGCCCCACCTCCTCGGGGCATCCTCTATGGGGCCCTAGGGGAGGTTGTGTTTGGGGCCCTGCTTGAAGGGAGTGAGGGCCCCTCACCCTGCCCTGCTGAAAACAGGAGCCACTGAGAGGTCCCTGGAAGAGAAGGAAAGAAAAGAGCGGGCTCAGGGCTGTTGCTCCACATCACCCTGTGGTAAGGCTAGCTCTGCTTCTAACCTCTGGTTTTCTCATTCCTGTTCATCTTCAGTCTGTTCAAAATACTGCCATATTTATAAATCATTTACCTTGACCTGCTTCTCCACCCACATCTAGTCCATTGTATTCCTGCATTAAATTTATGCTCCATTTCATTGCAGTCAATAGCACAAAATACCTCCTTGGTTTCATCTTTAGCATTCTCCCAGTTCAAGCCCCATCCCATCCATTCTTTCCCCCTCCTCTTTCAGTCTTTTCCCTTGCAATCCCTGTGCCTGGTATTCCTTTTAAAGGAAACATCCTATGTTTCAGAACCTCAAACTTTGCAGAACATAAAGCATGTTCCTTATTTCAGAACCTCACAGCCCCACAGAACATAATGGACAACATCTCAAAATCCCACACCTCCATAGTGTCCCTTATTTTTGAAATTTTGAACTGGCAACCCTATACAGAATTCATTTGATGCAGCACCTAAATACAGACTCTCTTAGAAATTTTGAAAAATCAAGTCTGTACAAGGCACAGTAGCCGACAGTATTCTTGAAATAAACGAAGCAAGGAATAGCATCTCCACTCAAAACTACAAGGAGATTTAAGGCAATCAACTACTAAAGATGGAATCTGGTCAGGAACAATGGACTTAATCTTCTAATAAAATGTCATAGGGCTTTAGTTGGACATTTCCAAGTTACTAGGCCTTCAGGTATAAATTCTCACTTGGAAAATACCATGTATCATTACACTGTATTGAAACAGCCTCATGTGAAGTATAATAGAAACCATTAATCCTGGGAAAAAGGATCAGGATCCTTCCTTATTCCAAACATCATTCATTCATTCATTCATTCATTCATTGTTTGTATTATTTAAGCTTTTTTGGCAAGTTGAACAGCGCTGCTGTGAGCTGGCCCCAAGCCCTGTGTGTGCCCCGCATACACCCCTGGGGACTGTGGAGGCAAAAACATGCTAACTAAGCATCAGATGCTGGAAATTGCCATGAAAGTGCTGTAAAATTGTCATAAAACTGTTGTATAATTCCCAGAAAGTGACAAAAAGTCCTGGAAAGTGATAAAAATAATGAAAAATGCTGGAAAGTTACAAAAAGTGATGAGAAGTTCCGGAAAGTGACAAAAAGTCACAGAAAGTGAAAAAAATGATGAAAAAATATTTCCCTTTGGAACGGAATACTTGCTCTGATCTCAGCCTCATCTCTGTATACTGAGTAATACTGAAAAATTCTGTATACTGCCTATGGTACCTCAGTGGTGGGAGCAGATGCCTGAGTGCAACTGTGCCAATGGCCTTGGTCAATAGGGATGTGCAAACACGGTTCGGAAGTTCGGAGTTTGGCCCGAAATCGACCTGTTTGGACAACTGAACCGAACTTGCGAAGTGAATGCTTGAACTTCTGAACAGTTTGGAAAAGTTCGGATGAATTCGGGGATGGGAAAAATGTGACTTTGGGTGGGAAAAACGTGACTGGAAGGGGGAGGCAGCTGAGGAGCAGACTTCTGGCACATGGGGTGGTTTCAGGGCCAAAAATACCGATACCGAAAACATTCCTGTTTCGGTTTCAGTATTGATAGCGCTATTTTCGGATGTTCGGCCGAGTTTGGTCGAACCGAACTTCACTGAACCGAACAGTTGAACCCGGGTTTCGAACCAAACGAACAAACATCTGAACATCCAAACGGCATTCTGTTCACCCATCCCTATTGGTCAACACTGTATTCCACAGATCAACTAGACAGGGCATTGACAGAGTAGTCATCAAGGTTAATGGGTATATTGGGTATATTTGCCAGAGAATTTGGGAGTCATACTGAATCCATTAGTCTTGCACCGAAGTCAAAAGGACTACCCCAGAGTAAGTGGTTTAAGGACTGTCTTGTACAATTCTATTCATGCTGTTGTTTTTTTCTCTCACAAGGGTAGGATTGCTGACTTGAATGGGACTGCTTGGTTAAGCACTATTCAAAGGGTAAGGGTTTGTAGTATCAGGCCCTAATGATGTATTCTGGCCATTAGGAATACTATGCTTATACGATGATGAGTCTCTAGGGATATGGGATGTTACAATGATTGACAGCTTGCTGCAAGGATGTTACAGAATACATTCCAGCCAAAATATTACACATAATAGCTGCCTTGTGTCTTTGTCATTGACACTGCCCTCTGAATCAGGCATAAATACTGCAAGCCAGACAAATCTAAAACCTCAAATAAATGAGCATCATCAATTTATGCAGCTGATCTCCCCCCTCCCCCCAGGAAATACTGACTTAGATGGCAGGCTGTCTGGTGAAAAGAAAGAAAGTTAAATTGTAAAGAAACATTCTGAAAAATTCCCCTAATTTAAAAAATCCATCACAAAAAGTTAAATCAATAATAAGATTGCATTCCTGCCTGACAAGTTTTATTTCCCCTTGAATAAAAACACCGCAATTGAAGACTGAGTGGAGCCATTCAACACACAAATTTGTGGCTGTTTATTTTATTGTGATGAAGAATGCATGGATTTCCTATCCAGTGCCATAGACTATCAGTATAATAGGTTCACTGGGTGAATTACATAACCATGTTATATGATAGAATGTGATATAATAAAAAGGGTATGCAAGCATAATATTTTCCTCTCCTTAGCAAAACTTTAACTGCATCCTTGACCTGAAATGTCTTAGCTTTTTGGTCTTGCAGTACCACCGCACCCTAAACTGTCTCACGACCTCACCCAGTGGCTGCATATACACTTTGAACAGGAGAGGGAACAAGAGGGAACCCTGGGGGACTCCACACGAGAGGCCTTGGGGATATGAAGAACAGTCCCTGAGCACCACCCACCGAATTCTCCCGGCCCAGAAGGAGCATAACAATTCAAGAACAATTCTGCCTACTCCGGCTCTGTCCTGCAGGCAAGTCACCAAAATCTCATGGTTAGCAATTGAACCACAGATTTCAAGTTTAAGAGATGTTGCACAAAAATGCTGAAACTTTTGTAGCTGAAATGTTTACAGAGCATCGTCACATTGTAGAGGACCATTTTCTGAAATGACAGCAGCAGCCATCACACATCAGATGTAAACAGATGCAAAGCAGCTCCAAATTTGCCCATGGATACTCCTGTGGCCCCCAGGTTTAACTGTCTGTCTGAGGAGCACCGGCCAGATGTTCAATGTTGAGCAGGCTGTGACTGCTCCAGAAGATCCAGGAGCGTAGCTCGTGGAGGAAGCTGGCCAAACCCATGGTAACAGGCAAATATGGAGATCCAGTCTGTCTGAACAGCCCCACGTGCCAAATGGGCAGAGCGACTCCTAGAGCAAGTGAAGCCATAACGTACAAAATGTAAACATGGGTTGGCCTCACATAGGAACCCTGCAAAGAGCATGGAGGCCAAAGCCCAAAGAGGGATGTAGGAGCAGCAGTGCTCATCAGCTCCTGACCTGAACTGCCTACTCTCCAGGCCTTCTGGCCATGCAGTTCCATCCTCACTTCCCTTCTCCCTGTTCATTCTGAACACTTAATAAAAACTACCTTTTGCTCCCAGACATCAACCTTGTGTGGGTGTCATGGGGTCCCAGGGTTAGCCAGGTGCTGGTGTTTGTCCTCTTCTTTCTGTCACCCTGCGAGTGTGCAGCTTATCAAGGGCTAGCCCAGCTCCCAGATCTCTGAGCAGTAAGGGGTTAATGGTGTCTGATGATGTCCCACTGCCATAGTTGCCAGGAGCAGACTTCGGTGGTGTAGTAAGTGGTGTGGGCTGGGCCAGAGGATTGGCCCGCCTGTATGCGTGTTCAAGGGACGTGCATGTCATTTTTGTTATTACATAACAAAAAAGAAAATGGTCATTTTCATTATTAATACAATAAAGAAAATGACAAATAATAATAAAGAAAAAAGAAATGAACGACTTTTTGTTTTTGAAATAAAGGGAAAAAACTGAAAAATGTATTTCTGACTATATCTTTTTTGTTTCTTATTCAATTCTGATGACACTTGGGGAGAGTATACCTGCCATAGAGGGCACTGTGTGTACCAATTGTCAAAAGGATTAGATAAAGGAAACCAATTTTAGAAGCAATTGAATGTTGCATTAAGAAAAGCTCCATACATGTTCATGGCTACAACTTCTTTATCTTCCATCCACTTTGCATAAAACCTGTAAATATTATGTCCCTCCACAAGCCTAACACTCCTGCCAATTGTCAGAAAGCTTGGATAAAGGGTCCTGATTCTGATGGTATAAGACATTAAATTGAAAATACATTTCCAGCTGTAACATTTTTATATTCCATCCTGTTTACAAGACATTTGGTAGGAATGTATCACATACCGACATCATCACCTCTGCAAAATTACAGGGCAATTGTCCCTTTGAAGACTATTATGCGGATAAATAGCAGCACATGCAGTGCCAGTCAGTGGCAGGCACCTGGCATGGCAGGGGAAGGGGAGGCTGTAAGAGGGAGAATGTGGAGCAACCCAAAAGACTGAAAGACACCTTCACTGACCAATTACTGCATGGTTCCAGATTTACAGGACCAATCGGTAGTGGCTTCGAGGTGGGCATAGGGGGCGGCCCTGAGGTCGGTATAGAAGGGACTTTGGGGATAGCATCCCAGAAATCAGGAGACATAGGCCACTTTTAGATGAGCGGCCGTCTGTTTTGCGTTGGCGGCGCGCATATTTTGAAACTTCCGCCTGGTCTAATTAGACGAGACAGAAGTGGCTTAATATGCGCATATTACGGCGGAAGCACCTTTTTTAAGTGCGCGAATTAAATACCTCATAATCGAGGTATTTAATTTGCACACTTAAAAAATGCGCCTCCGCCTTAATATGCGCATATTAAGCCACTTCCATCTTGTCTAATTAGACCAGGCGGAAGTTTCAAAATATGCGCGCCGCTGACGCTCGTCTAAAAGCAGCCATAGTTTACACATCCAGGGTGGCCAATTATCATCACAATCACATCCTGCAGCACTGTGACAGAGGACTTAAGAGAATCTCTATTGGCTCTAAACAGATGCTTCTGACTTCCCAGTAACAAGTGGAGGAGAAATGTTGGAATGATCACCACACAGAATGAGGATCTTTGGTTGACATTTCTGCTGGTCAGCTGGCATCACAAACCGATCTTATACCACAGTGATACATAAGAGAATCCCTAGCATAGGCTCCTTCTCTGCATATGCTCTGCAGGCATATAACATTGGGACTCTTTATCACATCTTTCTCATATTTGGCAGCAATAATCCTGAAAGTATGTGATATACAGCCCTGCAAAATGTCATGTACACTGGTTGGACTACAAAGATGCTACAGTCAGACATACATTTTATAAGTTAATTGCTTATACCACCAGGACCCTTTATCCAATCCTTC
The DNA here is from genome assembly GCA_003113815.1 of Sphenodon punctatus. NCBI lineage: Eukaryota > Metazoa > Chordata > Lepidosauria > Sphenodontia > Sphenodontidae > Sphenodon > Sphenodon punctatus. The sequence goes on from QEPC01009590.1 coordinate 969,544, forward strand.
TGAATATTGGCAGAGAGAGTAAATATGGGAAGGGGTATAAACTTGCCAAGTTTCATCTACATTAAATGTTAGGTAAATAAATTAGAGCTAAGAATGTATATGAAGATTTTTGCAAAATAATATAAATCAACTGCTTATAAAATTGGATTTCTTTATCCAATCATTTTAGAATTTGGTAAAATTAATGCCTTCCATTGGCAGTACAATACCTCCAAGTTTGAGTGAAATATAATGAAAAACAAAATAGCTACAGCCACAAACTTTTTTTTTTCCATTGAAACCAAAGGAACATGAAAACGAAAGCAAAAACAATGAAAATTTGACATTTGTGAAAATGAAAATGACAGAATTAAATAACTAAAACAAAAAATGAAAACAAAAAATGACATGGGCCCCTGGTGCACACCTCTAGTGTCTTCTTGACCTGGGGCTTTCCTCGGGTGGATGGGTGGGAAATGTGTGTTTGCTGTCTGCACACTTGGTTCACCTGTGCATCGGGCTGTATGTGTGAAGGCCGCCAAACCCTTGGGGGCATGCAGTTCATGCTTGGGGCACCCATGAGGCTGTTCCATGTCTCCCAGATGCTCCCAGTCTATCTGAAAACACCCAGTGAGAATTGACTTCTGGGAAGTTAACATCTTAGAACACAAAACACATAATTACCTTTGCGTATATGCAGCTTTCATTTAGCTTTTGCAATGTGCAGTTGCGTTCACACATAGGGCACATGGTGGTTTCATTTGCCTCACAGATCTCCTTGCTTCAGCAGTAAGACAAAAAAATTAGAAGTTATTAAAAGATTTTTATCACGCATGACATTGTGCAGGTTTTGATCGTAGGTATCATTTTTTCTTTTGTTACGTGCTTCAACCTTACGAGAAACACCATGAAATTCTAAATAGAATTGATCACTCAAGCTTACATGCAAAGCCTTGGACTCACTGTAATTACCAGGATGTTTTTTACCGACTTCTTCAGTGGCACTAGAATTTGACCCTTAGCTAATGTTTTTGGACCTAGGCATGCTGGCTTCACTAGGAGTGTGACCGGAGGACTGAATGAGTCAATTTTGTTCCCCACATTCACCCTCATTTAGCAGTGCTGTGGAGGAGTGTTTTTTAAAATGCCTGAAACATAGGGAGAAATATCAGCTGGGGTCACTCCACTGCATCAGGGGAGGCATGCAGCGTTACACTAGATGAGCCCTAGGCACGCAAGGACGAGTTCACAGGTGTGGTAAGTCACTTAATGCCAACAAATGTAACAGTGTGGCAACCAGATTAACAGAAAGGAGGAGGCAAAATTTGGTCACACCTAGAACTTGTATTCTGAAGATTTGTATTTATATATTTTCCCAGGATAAAAACATTTCTGAGGTCAAAATTAAACAAGAGCTGGTCTTTAAATAACATATCGGTTCCTGGATGGAACAGATATTACTCATTACTCCCTCAAGTCATATCATTACGATATTACTCATTACTCCCTCAGGTAATGAAAAAGCTTATTAGCTTGGTTCTCATAAGGCCTCAGTTCATGAGTTGTTTAAGCATGCGCTCAATTTTAAGCATGTTAATAGGTTCACATACTTCATTGGGACTTGAAATCAGACACTTATATAAGAAATTTGATTACCAACACAAAAAACTTTACAGTTTAAAAAAATGTTAAATGCACAACTGTTTTTAAAACTAAAAACTCACCTCTTCAAAAACACCACAAAATCATTTTTACTTTAGCTTAAAATCCAAAAAAGATACAAATTCAGTACAATTACAATTCAAAAACCCTTCACTCCATGCATCCCAACAAAACATAAAAGCCATAACCTGTTTCTACAGAACTACATTCTCTACAATGAATTGTATAATGTTTTCTACACTGACACTGGGTGATTTCAGACGATACAAGTCTGAAATTCACCCCACCTGAACCACAGTCAAACACGGGCCACGTTTGACTGTGATGAACGTCTGTTGACTCTCTGCCAGATGTGCACCACAGTCAAATGCAGCCCGTGTTTGCATTCACCACGCTTCTTGACATCTGGACGCGAGGAGGTCGAGAAGTGTGGTGAAAGGCCACCATGGCCGTGGTGAATGCAAAGTACTGTCCATTTACGTACCGTTCACCGCGTTCAACAGATTCCACCCCCGTCTGTGGTTGAGGTGCCGGGAGGGGGGAGGGCCGCCGGGGAACGCAGGGGGTGGGGCCGTGCAGCAGTACGCTGTGCCATGTGGCCCCGTCACCTCCGGGTGTGTGTGCTGCTTTAGATATGATGGGCAGCCGGTTTCATCATGGGCCGTGGTTTGGCGGTCCCCACGGCCGGGGGCAATGGGACACACATCTGTTGGCACGCCCCAACACCCTCAGTCGTGGTCCGAACCACCCCACGGCCCGTGGTGAAAGCGGCCTCCCATCACATCTGAAATCACCCATTGTTAACAATTTATTGTATGAAGTGTATAGAATTTGTATACATGTAAAGGACAGAGTTAATGCACTGTAAAAAAATTGTTCATTGTCAAATTATGACAATAAATAAAAGTTTAATAATGTAAAAATGTGAAAGTTTAGTTATTGATAAAAATGTAATATATTATTATTATTATTATTATTAAACATTTATAAAGCGCCAGTAACAACCTGGCGCTGTACAGAACATACAATAAGCTGCGGTCCCTACCTGTGGCTTACAATCTAAAAGACAAGGAGGGGGAGACAAGGAGAGGGGACAGCGGGAGAGACATGGGAGAAGACAAACAAACATTCAGGC
>QEPC01009590.1:975982-995753 GCA_003113815.1 Sphenodon punctatus
GGGCAGCTTTGGCCTGTGGCTTTGGCTGAGCCCTCCCAGGGGGTGGAGCCTCGCTCACCTGCAGGGGATGAGCCCTGCTGCTATGGCGGCTGGGGGCTTCTGGGGGTGGAGCCCTGCCGCAATGGCTTCTGGGGGCTTCTGGGGGCGGGCGGGCGGGCAGCTTTGGCCTGTGGCTTTGGATGAGCCCTCCCAGGGGGTGGAGCCTCGCTCACCTGCAGGGGATGAGCCCTGCTATGGCGGCTGGGGGCTTCTGGCGGTGGAGCCCTGCCGCAATGGCTTCTGGGGGCTTCTGGGGGCGGGTGGGGCTTCTGGGGGCAATGGCTGCGGGTGAGGGTTTCCGAGCTCGGGCGAGCGGCTGGCCACTGGGTGAGGGAAGTGGGGTGATTTTGCTGGGCTCGACCTGTTTCAGATGGGTTCAGGCAGTGCCTGGAAGCATGAAGGGTTCCCCCCTCCCCATGGCCTGTAATGGCTGAGCGTGTGTGCCAGAGTCCAGAGTGCGTACACACAAAGGGAAGGTAGGAGTAGGAGCCATATTCTCTACGAGCGACAGTGACAACGGCAGCACAGGCAAGGAAGGTGAGCAGTATGTCATTTACACAGCGTTCCGCTTCCCGGCTCCGCTCCTCTACCCTCTCCAGGAGCTGGGGAAGCGGGGCGGTGTATAAGTGACATTAAATTGACTAGAGCTTAAAGTCTGTGACAGAGCTGGCTTCTGATAAAGTTACGTGATTTTAAAAACTGGAGTCACGTAACTTTCCTTATGCTGTGTTTTAAGGGAAGTTACATGACTCTACCAGTTAACATCATGTAACTATCAGAAGCCAGCTCTGTCACAAACACTTTAAGGTCTAGTCATTTTCATGTCAGTTACACAGCTCCCTGCTTTCTGGATCTCGGCTCTGCTCCTGTCCCCTCTCTGGGAGCCAGGAAGCAGGCCGCTGTGTAACTGACATGATACTTACTAGAGCTTAAAGTCTTCGTGACAGAGCTGGCTTCTGATAGTTACGTGCTTTGTAAAAGTAAAGTCACGTACCTTTCCTTATGGTGTGTTTTGCCGGTGAGCAGCTGCTCAACTGTGCATGTGCAAGCCAACAGAACCAGCCGGTGAGGAGCTGCTCAACTGCACATGTGCAAGCCTGCAGAACCAATTTTTTAATAATTAATAACTCGGTTTTGGCTGCACCAATCACTATTATATCACATAAGCATTTGTTATTGATCTCATGCTCCAAGCCTGTGACGTTTGGGGACTCAACTCATCCAGGGGGAGGAGATATTGATGATTCAAAATTTTTGAGGACATCTGCATTTTGACCACAAGCAATTAACTTTTAAACAGTCATAACATTTTATTTTCCTGATGGATCTTCTTCAAGCTTTGTGCATGTGATGGTCCTCACAACTTATAGCCATGGATACATTTTCAGAAATGTAGCTCAAGCGGTTTCCTCACGATTGGGGCTTCAGCAGTCCCGTGTTTATATTGGAGAGTGGTTAAGCATTTAACTTTCGTCCAGCTACCGCTGGAAGAAAATGAAATGGACCAAATATAACAGTAGAGTTAATACAATGGAAGGGGAACATTTGAACTAAAGGTGAGTGTGAGTATAGGAACAAATGGATACAAGCTAGTTATAAATAAATTTAGGCTGGAAATTAGAGAAGGTTTTTAATAGAGTGTGCAAAGGCATCCCTACTGTTTTAGTTTTAGTTTACAAAAAACCCCTCTGTTTTGGGGGGGTATTTTGTAAATTACTACCATTTTTATTCTTCTCATTTTATTACATTTTTAAAAAATAATAATAATCACTGTGTATGTACAAATGGCTGCTAGACCATTCTGCGCATGCACAATGATATTTTTTTTTACTATTTTATTTTTTATTATTTGAAAATGGATGAAAGCAATCAATAATAATTAACTCATTCATCCATTTTCATATTTTAATTAGTAAAATTAATTATTAATTTATTAATTGCATAATTCATTAGTAATTAAAATGAATTAATTATTCATTTTGGTGAATAATAAAGCATGAATAATAATTAATTTTATTTATTTTTATTTATTTATTACATGGATTTGATATCCTGCACCCTCCAGCACAAAGGCAGCTCAGGGTGGCATACAACATAAAAGACATTATCAAAAACAATAAAATATATAATTTAAAACATTATAAATATATTTAAAATGTCACTAAAAAGGAGCCATAACCCCATCCCTAACCCAACCCTCCCACCCACTACCCATCTCCCACCTCAAAAGCCTGGTGGAACAGCCAGGTCTTACATTGTCTTTGGAAGGAGAGGGGATCCGAGGCCAGATGAACCACCCACAGCTGCAGACTGGACCAGCCACCAAGAACAGCCCCCCCCCCCCCACCATGGTTACAGAGAAACTCTGGGGATGTCGAAGAAGGCACCCCGGACAACCACAGGGGCTGATCCAGAATCCTGGGGGTGAGGCGGTGCAGCAGCCTAGGTGGGGCCCAGACAATGTAGGGCTGTATAGGTCAATACCAACACCTTGAACTGAGCCCAGAAGACAATAGGCAGCTAGTGTAACGAATGGAGCATAGGTTAACACCTATGCTCACGACAACCCGTCCCCGTTAGGAAACAGGCTATCGCATTCTGCACCAGCTGCAGTCTCCAGACCATCATCAAGGGTAGCCTCATGTAGAGCGTGTTATAGTAGTCTAGTCTTGAGGTGATAACGGCATGGATGAGAGTGGCCAAATAAGTGTGAGACATATGGCTGAAGCCATCAGACCAGATGTAATTGGCCAAAAGCACTCCTCACCACAACTGCCACCTGGACATCCAGGTGGAGCTTTGAGTCAAAGAGCACCCCCAGAGCTGGGGGACCACAGAGGGGTGGACCCCATCAATGATGGGGGCCATGAACCCCTCAGCCCCTACCACCAACATCACCTCCGTCTTGTTGGGATTCACCCTCATTCAGTCCCTCACAGCCGCCAAACACAGAGTAAGCACCAAGACTGCCGGACTTGGGTCAGCTGAAAAAGAAAGGTAGAGTTGGGTAACATCAACATATTGATGATACCAAACATCAAACCCTCTCACGACATCACCCAGTGTCTGCATATATACATTGAACAAGAGAGGGGACAGACTAGAACCCTGCAGTACTCCACACGAGGATGAAAAATCCCAACTGGGTCCTCCTGGCCAGGAAGGAATGGAACCATTCAAGAACAGTCCTGGCCACCCCATCCTGGTCCTGCAGGTGAGTCACCAACATCTCATGATCAACTGTGTTGAATGCCACTGACAGACCTAACAGAATCAGAAGGGTCGACCAACCCCAATACAATTCAAGGCAAGGTGTCAACCAAAGCCACAAGTGCAGTCTGAGTGCCATAACTCAGATGAAAGCCAGACTGCGAGGGAACTAGAAAATTGATGCGATCCAAATGCCCCTGAAGCTGCTGGGCTACTACCCGTTCAATAACCTTCCCTAAAAAGGGAAGGTTAGAGACCGACCGATACCTGGCCAGGGAGTCAATGTCAAGTGATAGTTTTTTTAAGCAGATGCTGTAACAGCCTCTTTCAGGCACCCTGGCACTCTGCCCTCCCTAAGGGAGGCATTGACCACCCCCGCCAGCAATGGCCCCAACGTCTCCCAGCTGGCCTTGACTAGCCAGGACAGGCATGCGTCAAGTTCACAACTAGTGGCCCAAACAGCCCTAAGGACATCCCTCGCATTAGCGAGCAACAATCACTGAAAATGTTCCCATAAAACAGGACCAGATGGGGCATTCATAACCCCTGGTTCTCCTACCATTCCAAGTGCAGCATCGAAGTTGAGGTGAATAGGAATGATTTTATCCACAAACTAATTAACAAATTGGTCACAGTGAGCACCAGAAAATCCCGGTTCCAGGTGGAGGGAGGCTACCTGGAAAAGCTCAGCTGGATGTGACTTTGTGGACACTGCATAGGGCACCAATAGAGCCCTGCAACATGCATAAATAACCACCAAGGGTGGTTCCGTAAACCACAGGAATCTGCGTTACCGATGCATAGGGAAAGGATGCCTGGGAGCCACCCAGTCAATGACCTCGGACAACAAGGTGTTCCATAAAGCCACAAGGTCATCAAATAAGTGGTGATCAAGATCAGAGGGCAATTCCCCAAGAGCATTCCAGAACCTTTCTGGTTCCATAAGTCTCCTAGGGTGAACCATCTTAACAGGATCCACACCTTCGAGGAGCAGATATGCACCAGGATTTGGCCTGAAGGAGGTAATGAACCATCCATGACAAGGGCTCCAACACCACATGCCCCACCAATGGATCCCCTGCCTCAAGGCCTGTGCAGAATACCAGGTCCAGGGTATGCCTCCCATTGTGTCAGGCCATCAGTTGCCTGAGACAGTCCCATGGTTGCCATGATCTGATGCTCTGCTCCCCCAAGACTGGCATGGGGCTGGATATTGAAGTCCCCAAGGACCACTGCCCTTGGAGACTACAAGGCTACCAGGTCTGCTAGTGTGTGCAAGGATGCTGTAGAACAAGTAGGTGCACAGTAGCAGCAGCCCTACACTGTCTCTGGTCAAATCAATTACAAGATGGAGATCCTCAATGCCCAGCGGCATCTACACTGGATACCTCCTAATGGACCACGTCTCTCTAAAAATAATGGCTACACTGCTCCCCCATCCCTCGGACTGTGGCTGATACTGCACATGGTACCTAGCTGGGATCAGGTCAGCCAAAATTGGCCCTGATTAGTGTCCAGCCAGGTCTCCATGATGCACAAGACGTTAACTGCCTGGTCCAGGATCAACTCTCAGACTGTAGTTGACTTCTTCATGACTGACCTCACGTTCGACAGCATCAAAACCAGGCCCAGGGTCCTCTGGTCTCCAACCATCTCACCACCTGCTCAGGGGCATCTCCCACCTCGCAGGTCGAACTAGACCCCCAAGGGAACCATATTTACCCTGGCCTATCACAACCCCTATCGCACCATTTTCAGACATGCATTCTCCCAGCTCTTCCTGGTTGTCAATATATGCCCAACACTTGCCCTTGCCCAGATGTTGCATCCTCCATAATAACTTGCGGAGGATTACCAACATCAAGGCCATGGCTCAAACTGACAGCCGTGCATCAACAAGCGCCACTACTTTCTGTGTTTTTATTAGTGTTTATTTATTGGGGGATATGTTTTAATTGTTATACTGTATTTTTATTGTATTTTAGATTGATTGCTCTTGTTAGCCACTCCGGGCTGCCTGTGGCAGGAGGGGCAGGATATAAATTAGCTAAATAAATAAAAATAAATAAATAATGGCAGCTGTTATTCAGAATTAGGTTTACAGTGGCAATGGCATAACAAGCAGAAGGACACAGACTGGGTGTCTTTAGATATAATGTCAATGGGTGTCTGAATGTGTGTTTTGACCTTGATATGAACACCAGTTTGGCCCTGTGTTAACCATATGGTGCTGCTTAGAGAAGTAGCTGTCACAGGGCTCCGCCGCCATTGCAGGGCACCCCCGCATCCCGTGCCATCCCTAGCCCCCCTTGTGGCGCCACCCCAACAGAGGGTTACGGCAGAGCCAGTAGCTGAGCAGGAGATCACAATTAACCTTATTGCAGATAAGTTGGACACGAGATCCTCCAGGGATGGGAGGATAAATTCCCCGGGAATCAGGTTTGCCAATTTGATAACAGGATTGAATCTATGTATAATAAATGGCTCCGAGTTTGGTGATAAGGAAGGTAATTTTACATTTATTTGGCCACAGGGTGCGAGTGTAGTAGATTTCTTGGTGGTTTCTCCAAAGTTTTGGAATATGTGGAGGATTTTTTTGTGGGTCCAAATGTAGTAAGTGACCATTTGCCTTTATCACTGTTACTTAAATCTCCCTGGGGGTTACATCGGTCTTTATCTCCCTGAAGGGGAAGCCTCCAGCTGCAGGCACTGAATGACAGGGTTACTTAACCCAGCGCTGCCTTGCAAGCCACGCTGGTGATCAGGTTTCCTGTCTGGACCGGCCCCCATCGCGTTGAGAAGCTAAGTGCTTGTGCTATTGCCTGCTGTTCTTTGTGTGCTTTCATAACTGTTTAGTGAACTTACTTGTTTTCCCTCTCTCCTTCCCCTTCGAGTCTGTGAGTGAGAGTGTGAAACCAAGGCTGAGGGTATGTCCATTTCCCCTCCCCGGGTTCCCTAGCCATTCCTGTGGTTCATGAGGCTCCCTCCCTTCTCCTTCCCCTGGATCCTGGGTCCCCAAACCCTTCCTTCCTCACCTTATTGGGACACCGTGCCTTCCTCCCCAGAACCGTCCCTGGAGTGCTTGCGGGTGACTGTGAGTGGTAGGAAGTCACAGGATCCCTGCATCCCCACGCCTGATGATGATAGGGGCCTAACATCCTCACTAGAGATGGACAAACGCGGTTCAGAAGTTCGGAGTTCAGACCGAACTCAACCAGTTCGGTCGACCAAACTGAACTTCTGAATCAAACTCGATTTTCTAACTGAACCGAATTTCTGAACTCGGCTCTGTTCGCCCCCTCTGTTTCCCGCTTTCTCTCTCTCACTTCCTCCTTTAATCTCCGACCCTTACTCCCTCGGAGTTTGCCTCAAATCTTTCCCCCCTTCTCCCCCCCGTTTTCGCCTCCTCCTCCCCTGACTCTGCCGTCTCGCTCTCCTCAACATTGCCCGCATACGCCCCTTTCTATCTGTCTCCTCGGCCAAAATCCTTGTTCATGCCATGGTTATCTCTCGCCTCGACTACTGCAACCTCCTCCTTGCTGGCCTCCCTCGCTCCCACCTGTCCCCCCTTGTTGCGATCCAAAACTCTGCCGCCAAGATCATTCACTCTGCCCGTCGCTTCGACCATGTAACGCCTCTCCTCCTCTCCCTTCACTGGCTCCCCCTTCCTGAACGTATCCTGTTCAAACTCCTGGTTTTCACGTTCAAATCGCTCCATGACCAAGCTCCCCCTTACCTCTCGGACCTAATCGCCCTACGCACTCCTGCGCGCGCTCTCCGCTCTTCCGCTGTCCCCTCCCTCGCTCTCCCTCGTTTCTCCTGCTCGCCCAACCGCCTTCGTCCCTTCTCCCTCGCTGCCCCGCATGCCTGGAACTCCCTCCCTGCCGACATCCGCCTTGCCTCCTCCCTCCGCTCCTTCAAATCCCTCCTCAAGACCCACCTTTTCCATGCTGCCTTTCCCAATGCCCTCTAGTCTTTCCCCTTGCTCTTACTGTCAGCCCTCCTCTGCTGACTGCTGCTACCGACCACCTTGTAACCAAGCCAAGTACACGCACCTGAGACTTCGCATCCGCCTGAATGTTTGTTTGTCTTCTCCCATGTCTCTCCCGCTGTCCCCTCTCCCTGTCTCCCCCTCCTTGTCTTTTAGATTGTAAGCCACAGGCAGGGACCGCATCTGATTGTATGTTCTGTACAGCGCCAGGTTACAACTGGCGCTTTATAAATGTTTAATAATAATAATAATAATAATAATATTCCACTTAGTTCAATGGGGTTTGAAAGTTCAGAGTTTGGACCAAACTCGAATAGTTTGGTCGACCGAACCAAACTTCCGAACCGAACCGAATTTCCGAACTCAGTTCTGTTTGCCCATCCCTAGTCCTCACGTTCCAAGCACTCGGAAGGCCCCAAATACTATCCTGACAGGCTTTTATACCCAGAGAGATCCTTTTGGGCTTGAGGGGTACCTTGCGTGTGGTTGAGAGCGGTTGAGTACCCCTCTTTCCCCCCTCCCCCTGTAACAACAGCCCAACTTGGGGCAAATCGGTGTTTTGCTCGCCACCTGATCTCAGCACGCAAGCGCTGCCACCTCGTTCCCTGTGTTTTACTTGCTAGCATGCCACATGATATCATTAGACACATGATATCATTAGTGTTCCTATTGAGGAGGTGTTCCATCTGGCTATTCATAATGCCCCCCACTGGGGTAGTAGGCTGCCCCAGGATCTGGAGACCCAGATTTCTCAATCATTTTGGTCCCAGCTCCAAGCTGAGATCCTAGATCTTCCAGTAGATGAGGATAAAGTTGTTGTTTACAATCATTTAGGCTCTGTAATGCAAGTCTTTATTGGCTCCTGCAATTTGGGGCCGAGATCCCTTAACAGGAAGAAGGACAAAATTTGGTTTGATGGAGAGTGTCATCAGATGCATTCTAGGCTTAGGGGATTGTATGCTGAATACAGGGAGGGGTCTTCGTCTATCCCCCCCACTTCCTTTTTGCCCCTTAGAGCTGAGTACAAGGGACTTATTAGATCCAAGAAAAGGCAGCATTCGGAGGCCCAGTGACAGGTTCTAATTGTGGCTGTTGACGCAAAGGATACTACGAGTTTTTGGCTGCATTATAAGGGTTTGTCCACCAATAGCCCCAGTAGGGCTGAGGTTTCTATTTCCCCTCAAGTCTGGCTGGGACATTTTTGCAGGCTTTACCAAGGAGATGGGGATGTTCATGTTCAGGTTCAGGACCAGTATGTCTCTGACCTGAAGGCTGCACCCCCTGGGCCACCTGTGGCAGAGCTTGAAGTAGAGGTAACAGTAGATTCATTAAAGTCTCACAAAGCGTCAGGATGGGATTGAATAAATGTTGAATTCATCAAGTCCCATAAACAGTGGTGACTCCCTCTCTTAGCTTCCCTTTACACAGCTGTTAATAACTCTGGAAGAGTCCTGACTTGCTGGAGTAGTGCTGTGGTTGTCCCAATTTTAAAAAAGGGTCCTAGTACGGACCCAGGCAACTATAGGCCCATTAGTTTACTCTCAGTGGTTGGGAAAATCTACGCTAAGCTCCTGTTAGGGAAACTATTGCAATGGATGCGTCAGGCCAACATTCCAGCTTTTGATTAGGCAGGTTTTCAGGAAGGACGCTCCTCTATGGAGCAGTGCTTCATTCTTTACCATCTAGCTGCCAAATACCAGGTGAATAATTGTGCTTTTTATGTTGCCTTTCTGGATTTAAAAGCAGCCTTTGATTCGCTTAGTAGGGCGATCCTTTGGAAGAAGCTTCAGGAAGCATCTATAGACAGACGACTACTTGGTCTGATTTACTCCCTACACTATGGATCCTCGCTCACGGTCAAGTTGGCTAGGCGAAGTCATCTGACACCTCCAATAGCTACCTCTAGAGGTGTCAGGCAGGGATGTGTTTTGGCATCAGCCCTCTTTAACGTCTACATAGATGGGATATTTCTGCAAATGGCAGACAGTAAGTTTTTCCCACCCAAACTAGGTACTAGGGCGGTAGGGTGTCTTGGCTACGCCGATGACATGGCCCTCCTGTCACAAACCAAGAAAGGACTTATTCATCAACTACATGCTTTCGCTAGCTTCTGCAAAAGTAATCAGCTTACCATAAATTTTAGTAAATCTAAAATAATGTTTTTTTCCAAAAAGAAGACGTTCCAGTGGACCATAGGGAGTCAGGCCTTCCAGCAAGTTCCATCATTTAGATACCTTGGGCTCCTGTTCCATAGCAGTGGAGGTTGGAAGGAGCATGTAGCTGGGGCTATCGTTGCTGCTTGTGGCTTCTCGAGCGCAATATACGGTTTCTTCACCAGGCAGGGCAGGAGTGCTATCCCCTCAGCTTTAAGGGTCTTTAATAGTAAGGTTCGGGCCCAAATTATATATGGGGCCCAACTCTGGGCTTTTTCTTCTGCCCAGGCTGTTGACCCCCTTCAGACTAAGTTTCTCATGGGTATGGTGGGTCATCGGAGAGGTACACCCCATGCAGCTGTAAGGCTGGAATTGGGACAGAAGGTGTGGTCCCAGGTGGCAATGGAGACGTCACTCAGATTTTGGGTTAAATTGTCCATGAATCAGTGTTCGGATCTGTTGAAGATGGTTAGGCGAGACCCATTTGTTAGTTCTTGGACCCATTCAGCGGAGGTGTATTTGAGATCAATCGGCCTTTCTACAGAATACCTCTCACATAAGTCCTTCGGCACTGTTAGAAAAGAGGTGTTAGCTAGGATGGCAGATATCCACCACCAGGACGAAATTAGTAAAATGTGTTCCTCCCCTCATATGAGGGACTATTCTACCTGGGTCCCGAATTAGGGCCAAATGGTGGATTACCTTGCCTCTGCCATTTCAGCCAGAGCCAAGAACCTCATTTTCCATGCCAGGGTCAATTCCTTCACTTCACAAGTTTTAGAGGGCCGCATACAGGGTGTTCCATTCTTGGAGAGGTTGTGTCCCTTTGATAATGATGCCATAGAAACTGTCACCTATATTATCCTGTGCTGTCACCTCTATGACAACTTAAGGGATGAATACTTGGGACCTTGTCTGAGCTTCTTTCCTGGGAGATCTGATCCAGCCCTTCTGCACTTGTTGCTTGACTCCCCAAATTCCCAGGATATTAAGAATCTTCCTGCTTTTTTAGTCAAGGCAGTTCAACGTAGGCAGGATTTTTGGGGTTTTAAACCCTTGTGTATTGGCTGATCCCCTTAAATAGAAGTCGGTGTTATTCTTTCAGGGCTGGATTTTTGGTCTGTTTCGGTTAAGCGGCTACCCCCATCACCCTGTTTGATGTGATCTTATGCTAAGGTATTTAGACCAAAACTCCCTGAAACTGTTAGCCCTTGTTAGGCTATTGTTTTTAGCTATTTTCTTCAGGAGTTTAGGGTGCCTTAACTGTTTGAAGATACCCGGGCCAGCCTCCCTTCAGGGGGCTTGTCCTGAGCATTTTTAATTAATTTTATTATGTCTTGCTATTGTGCCATTTTTTGTTCTGTTTGTGTACTGGCCTTGTCCTCTGTCTATGTCTTATTTGTATTTTTTGCTATATGGTCTTTGCCCATAATAAACATATACTACTACTTAGACACAACGTTGGCCACGTGTTCAGCTGGAACATGCAAATTGTCCTTGTGATGCAATGGCGTTCACATTGCGTATTCAATGGGTGGCCAAATTGGTGTTGGGATTGTTATGGTGCTTATGCTTACACACAACAGCCAAACATGTGCTTAGGGATTTTGACACCCTATCTTTGTTATGTCTAAAGACATCCAGAGAAAAGATTTCCTTATTCAAATTTGGGGTTGCTTCAGAAGTACCTAGCCTTCTTTGGGTCCAGCTAGCTGGGAGATTAGTTTGCATGACAAAATGGTGGCAGCTGTGTCCACTTCTACCAAAATGAATTCTGACTAGTAGAACTGGCCACCAGAATTCTTACTGATCAAGTGATCAGATCAAATTTGTTTTTGTTTTTCTTCATCTGCTGCCCAGCAAATTTGAAATGGCAACAGCAGCAGAAACAGACGTTTTTGAGGTGGTGACAGAAAAGTGAGATAGTGGCCAACAAAGGAGAGTAAGGGAAACTGGGGAGTATAGGACAGTAGGGAACAATAGGGTACCAAAAGTGGAGAGGAGCGTGGGGGGTGGGGGGGGGACAACGAGCAAGCATGGATAATGATAGAGCCCTTATTATGTCCTTGCTTTTTAGAAGGGATTTTGTTTGTTTGTTTGTTATGTATTTACACAGTACCTAGTCCAAGGCTGGGGCCCATAATTATTGCAATACTAATAATCATTCATCTCCAACATTGGAATAACACCACCAGTGATACCGAAGAGTATCTTCTACGTCACTGATTGCGTATACAAAAAGAGGATTTGACTGAGGGATAGTTATGAGGAATTTGGAGTCATGGCTCCAATAGTAGCTGATTGGAGAGATGTGCAGTGATGCATGGCCTTATCTTCAAATACAGACCTGTACCAGAATCCTTAATCCTTAATCTAAATGGATTTTCCTTTGAGAAATTTCATTTAAAATACTTTATTGGGGAGTTCTCTATGGCCTGTTTTACACGGGCTGTGGGGGGGGGGGAGACACTGTCCATGTATTTGCAGGTGCAAATGGGTGTGGGAGGGTTTAGACCCCCGAGCTGTTTGCAGAAGGGATGGGATATAAATATATTAAATAAATAAATAAATAAAATAAAATTTGTACACGGGGCTCTCCTGCTCATGAACACGCAGACATCTGCGTGTTCATGAGTGGGAGAGGCCCGTGTGAGGGATGCAGTGTGCGGCATGCAGTGACTTGGGGGGGGGGCACGCTCCTGCCTAACACGCATCCCCATGTACCCACCCACCTCCACTCATTCCCACGCATGGAGCAACTGGGGAAAACGGCAGTTTCTCAGTGTGTGAGGATGAGTGGGCGGTGCATGGGGATGCATGTGCCTGTATGCACACCCCATCAACCCACCTACCGAGCATGCACCGGCGTGCCCATGGACCCCTCCCCTACTCTGCAGGGGCCGTGTAAAAAAGGCCTTAGACAGGTGCACACGTATTTCACTCCCCACCCCCCCGCCCCCTATCAACGCTCCCGGAGCAACTTCTGTTTTCGCCAGTTGCTCCATGAGTGTTGATGGGTGGGGGTGATGCGTGTTCAGTGGGAACGTTCATGCACACCCACCACATCTTTTACACAGGACTCACCCACACATGAACACACAGGGTGTTCATGCATGGGTGTGTCTCATGTAAAAAGGGCCTATAGTGCAGGGTAGTAAGTGATATAATAAAGAATACAAATTGGACCCCCAAAATTGCAGGGTTTATATACTGCAACTAACTACTGTGCAGAAACCTTATACATTCTGGCATATATCACACTGGTGATAATGGAATGATGCAAACTCAGCATGGTTCCACACGCTGGGTGGCAACTGCCAACAGCGGGGAGCATGACACTTCCGGCTGCGTGGGGAGCATGGAAACACTCCCCGCGCCGGCTTTTCTTTCAACGCGGGACTCAGGAGGCGCTTTAGTGCCTCATATAAAAGCTGCCTAAGTCATCTAAGGCTGCTGCAAAGATTTGGCATGGGGTGGGGAGTTATTACTTTCTTAGGGATCAGTGGAGCAGGCAGCAGCTCCTTTACCTACCAGAGGCCAGGACCCTTCAGGGATATGGCTGCCATCAGCAGACCAGCAGTGCTCTGCTAGCAGCAGCCGCAACTGCAAAGAGCCTGGAGTTGCTAATGGCAGAACTGTGGGTGTTCTCACATGTCTGGCAGTGCCACATGTATTGTTCTCCATACTCTTCCTACAGGCAAGGAGCACTGCGGAACCACCCTCAGAGGCTGGTGTGCCCTGGTGATATTTGTGATGTGCAGACACCTATCAAATGCAAAGCGCTCTGACACCATCAAATACATGATTAAGCCAGTGAACAAAGCAGACGTCTCCAGAAGTCTTTCACTATGATTTTTTTATTTAAGATAGGAAGCAAATTCTGCAGGTCAAAGAAAAAGAATCCCTGGTATGGAAACTGTATAGAAAATCACATGAGCTGTTACTGATGGCTTGTGCTTTTTCTCATTTACACTGGTCAAGGAAAGCAAATCTATTTATCACTGAGTACATATTTCAGTTGGAACAAACTTAATTAAGCAAAAAATGTGGCTCCAAATTCTTCAGCTTTGATTGAGCCTGCTCAAACCACATGATTCAAATGAGACTTGGTGCCTCTACGTCCCTTTGTAAACAGGTGCGCACATACACGGATGCACACCCATCTCCACGCATGGAGAAATTGCTGTTTTGGCCAACTGCTTCATGCATGGGCGATGGGTGGAGATGGTTGGGTCACGGGCGCGTGCACGCATGTCCACCCACCCACTACAGTGGTTACGTGGGCAGCACTCACCCATGCCCACACAGTGGACTTGTGTGGGCATGCGTGGGTCTGTCTTGTGTAAAAAGGGCCTGAGATAGTGTTTTGGTGCCAATTCAGGACATGGAATGCTGGCTCCACTGAAGCCACTGGGGGTTTTGTGCTGATTTCAATGGAACAAGGATTTTATTTTACCCACTGAGTTCTCTGATTTGGCTACACTACAGCTAAACCAGCAGTATAATCACAGTGTCTTCAGCAGCCATCTTTGATGATAATGCTGAGTTATGAAAGCAGCAGGGTTCAGAAATATTTGTATTCAGAAATATTTTCACCACAAAGAGTCTATATGCTACTGCAGTGAAGGGATCATTCCCAGCCTGAGTGTTTATTTCTATGAAATTTAAGCCTGACGAGAGGGGGGGGAATAGGAGTACAATTGCACCAGGTCTCCAAGCTTAGGGGGAGGACCCCCAAAAACTACAAGCATTTTTATTTCTTAGCATACATTAAAATATGATGAGTAAATGAACAATTCTAAGTAATATGTAAGTAAGTAATAAAGTATCCAGCATGGCCTTCAGAAATTAATTTCAAAATTTATGATGGGGGAATGGAAGGATGCACTGGAGCCCCAAATTCCTTTCAATAGGCCTGATGAAACTACTTGCTTCTTCCATGGTGGGGAAAAAAAAAAAAAAGGCTTGAGAACACTGGAGTGCATGTTTTAAATATGGACCACACCTTTGCATCTGCTGGAGACAGGCAAGCGGACTTCAGAATTTGGATTTTAGTTACTAGTGTTTAACACCAGAACAGACCAGGGTCTAAGTTTTAGAATTTAGGCAAACATCTATGCGTATTTCAATAAGTCCAACTCACTAGCTGCTTGAAACATCTTTTACTGTAGAAGCCTTTACTTGAATAGCCAAAACAGATGCTTGGTCAGGGCTAGAATCCTAGTTTAAAACACATGGTGAGGATGTACTTACCTACATGGCTGTCAGTTTCATAATGCAAGTAAACTATCCAGAAAAAATAAAAAGATATCTTGACAAACTCACTTCTAAACCACTAGAGGGAGGATTCAGATTATGGAACCTATTACATAGCTCTCGTGGCTGAACACGACTGAGCAAAGTTATTTTCTTTCTCTTTTCCAAAAGTTGCTTCTTTAAGGTTCAAACAGGGAAATCAGTGTTAGTAAACAGTTAACTACTAACTGAAGCTCTGTTTTGTGTTCTTTACTGATGGGCATTTGTACACTGAAAACCAATAATTTAGCATCATGTGGCATTGTAGTAAATACTAAATAGTCAAATTATTATATAGACTTTGGGGCAGTGTGTCAATTTGTCAGTGCTTTGCCACGTAAATAAAATGTTTGGAGATCATTATTTTCTCCTACTCTGGGTTTTATCGGGATGGAACTGTGCAGGCTGTGTGCCCTGCTGATAAAATTTCTGTTTGTGCAATGTACTTTCTGCAAAATGCAACACCGAATAATACATTATTAATAATGCTACCTAGCATTTACATAGCATGTCTCATCTTCGAGAGGCTTTACAAACACTGACTAAGCAATCAGTGACTAGCTGTATGGAAGAGATTTATTACATCCTCCACTCTGTCTCCCTGAGCATGGGACTCTGATATCTCCACAATAAAGTTTTCTAGCTATGCATTGAAGCCTCCTTACCCTGATCGATAAGAAAAATATTGAAATGAATATGCTAGTTTGCAGGTGTTATAACTGTTCTCAACTGAATAGTATTAGTTTTATTAAGGCCGCCTGTGCCTTGTGCACGCATGCGGTGTGACCAGTCCAGAGGTGCTGCTATCAAACACACAAGACACTCAAAATGCAGCTAGCCTATTAAGCGCATTATGCCATGAAAAGAGACATAACCAGTTCAGTTGTGCCCCCATGATCAGTTCATGCTGCACCCACCCCATAACCAGTTCATTTGCGCCCCCACCCCCATATAATCAATTCACGCTGCCCCCACCCATAACCATTTAATTTACACCCCCAGGGCAGCATTAATTGATTATATGGGGGCGCAAATGGACTGGTTATGGGGTGAGGGTTCAAAGACAGTATTCCTCTTGGCAATAACCTCATTAAGAAGAGCTAGTGAAATGACAGCCATAATAATCTCAGATCCATATTTGCAGATTTATTTTCCAAGACAGAATAGATATTGCTTTACATCCTAATTTCCTACCTAAGTAAGTATGAGTAAGACAGTTGTGAGAATGGGGCCCTTTTTACACGGGCCTCTCCCAGCCATGAACACGCAGATTTCTGTGTGTTCATGGGTGGGGAATCCCTGTGTGAACGACACGGTGCATGCACCCATGGTGAGTGGGGGTACGTGTGCACCTGCCTAACATGCATTCCCACTCACCCCCCCCCCACTCGGGAGTCGTTCCGAGGAAGGAGCAACCGGGGGAAAGGGTGGTTACTATGTGGGTGTGGATGAGTGGTGGGTGAATGGGGAGGCGTGTGCAGCCATGTGCATGCCCCATCCATGCACTAGCGTGCCCATGGACTCTCCACCTGGCAGAACTATGTAAAAATATCATGTAAGGAGCCACTAAGAACAGAAGGTTGCTACCTTGTAAGCAAGGTTCTTTGAGATGGCTCCTAACATTCTCAAAACACCCACACTTCCAGCCCTGCATGGAATTCTTTTCTTATATTTCTAGAAAGGGTTGGAAGGAACTGTCATTCTGAGGGGGAGAATGCTTTTTATACTAGGGAAGCTTGAAACCATCATGTGGTCTATTATTTGAATAGGGTGAGCATGCAATACCCAGTTGTGAGAATGTTAGGAGCCATCTCGAAGAACCTTCTTTGCAAGGCTACAACCTTCTGATCAGCACATGGGCAGGAGCTGTTTGTAAACAAACAGCGTTATCTCCAAGTCCCATCCGGTGTCTGCCTGCTGCTGCAGCAGCACTACTAGGACGGAAAGGCAGGTGAGGGATGGGGACTGGAGCCAGGGAGGGGAGGAAGAAGAACTTATTGGGGGAGAAGCTGGCTGCAGCCTGCTGCCCAGCCAGGCAAGTGCAGGGCCCCAGCTGGCCACGGGGCCATGTGGCACATGCCTGGGGCCAGCCCTGGGGTAGGTGAGTCAGCATGTGGGGGCAGCAGCTTCCCGGGGCGTTCTCTGTGTTGACTCACCCATCTGGCTTAGCTGTTGCTCCTGGTGCTCCTCCAGCCCCACATACATCCCTCTATGGGGACTATGGTGTGCTGCCTGGCTTAGCTGAGCAGTCGGCCAGGCCAGGAGGAGCAGCAGTCAGAGGAGCAGCAGGACCAGCCAGGCAGGTGAATCAGCCTGGTGAGCGTGTGGGTAGCCTGTTGAGTTATGTTTGGGCAGCTCAGATTCGATGGGGTGCCCATTTTTCTAGGTATCCTTTTCCAACTCTACCCCAAATGCACTTTGTGCTATTAAATTTCATTCCATTCATAACACTCCAATCCATGAGGTCATTTAGTTCATCCTATGATTTTCTGATCCTCCTGTGGATTGGCAATTCCTCCCAACTTAGTATCATCGGAAAAGTTCATTAGCACTTTCCTCACTAAGGTCAGTTATGAATATATTAAATAAGATGAGTCAAAAGACAGATCCTTGAGGAACTTCACTAGCAACCTCCCTCCAGCTAGAAAATCCACCTCTCAACACAACCCTATGTTTTCTTCCAGTTAACCAACGTCATACCCATCTAACTATTTTTTTTGTTAATTCCCATCTTTTCCTGCTTAAACAGAAAGTTACCATGCAGCACAGCATCAAATCACTTACTAAAATCCAAATACATTAAATCTACTGCATTCCCACTATCTGAAAAAAACAGTTTTTTGTTTTTTTTAAAGGATACCAGATTGGCCTGGTATGCTGTATGCTTTATGAACTCATGCAGCATTTCATCATGGTTTCCCTTTGCTCCATGTTGTTAATTATTCTCTCTCTTAGTATCTGCTCTGACACACCTTACATACCACTGAGGTTAGACTAACAGGTCTATAGTTACCTGGGTCATTTCTACTCCATCTCTTAAAGACAGGCACAACATTTGCTATTTTACAATCTGCCTGCCTGCTCTCCTTTCAAGCCTGCCTGCTGCCCAGCAACCTTCCCAGCTGTGTCTGGTCGGGACCCTACCTTGGGTGAAAACAGACATAACACTAATTCCACTTTAACACTGCTTTAATCTTATGCATATTTTGGGGCTGTATTAGTGCCCTAACCAGCCCTGAAATATTCATAAGAAATGTTAACGCAGTGTTAAAGTGGAGTTAGCATTATGTCTGTTTTCACCCCCTGCCTCCTATGGATAGACTTCCTGGTTTTAACCCCTGACAAAACTGATAATTCCATGGACTGCTGATCACTGAGCCCTGCCTCATGAGTACCAGGGTCCTGATGCTGTAAACCTGTCATCTGCAAATAGTGTACACCAAGTGGAACCAAGTCATCTGCAGATGAAGACCAGATTGATATTTGACATACTTTACTTTGGCTGTTAATACACGGATGGGGGTGGGGTATGTTTTGGTGAAGTGGGGCATTTACATGGACACACACTCACCTCCACCCATCTCCACTCACGGAGCCTCCTCCGTTTTATTGGAGAGCTCCGTGGGTGGAGACGGGTGGGTGGAGGTGAGTGTGGGCCAGGAGCATGCACACACGAACACCCACCACCCATGGTGTTTACACGGGTGCACACCCGCCACACACCCATCTCCCCACCCACTGCTGGCTGTGTACCGCCTCACTGCATACCCTCCCGAAAACGCCCTTTTTTGTTGCATTCAGGGGTTTACTGGATAGAGCACTGAAATCTCAAAACTGGGTCATGCATAAAATTTTGGGGGGAACCACTGATATAGAACAAAACTGTGACAGTCCTACATTGCCCAGGGTTCTTGCTTTCTGCCTTTGGTAGCAAAGCCAATGGGTGAAAACAGACATGCACTTAACTCTGCTTTAACACCACTTTAACGTTTCTTATGCATGTTGCAGGGCTGTATTGGTGGCACCCTAAGCAGCTCTGCAACATGCATAAAAAATGTTAAAATGGAGTTAAGACGCATGTCTGTTTTTACTCAATGTCCAGTGTTTCCCCTAGGTAGCAAAGCAATCTTCTCTTTCGTTTTTGTTTCATTCTGCAACAAAAAGTTATTTTAAAAAAACACACACAAAAAAACGAGTGTAAATACAAGGAGTCCATAGAGGCAAGAGTCAGAAACTACTTTTAACTCCTTTTTTTTTTTAGCTCAGCTACATTTCAAGTTGAGTTTGTCCCTTCAAATTCTACATAATTATGAAAAAAGTGTGAAACATGAATGGTGCTCAGTTAATAATGTAATAAAAACATATCACACCCACTGGCTTATATCATAATACCCAATGAATTTTGCAACAGTCAACTCTTTGAACATTTGGGCTTAAAACAGGAAACCTAGCAGAGCTTTAGTTACAGAGCTGCAGGAGTGACAATATAATAACAAATTGTAAAATGCAGGAGCAAGACAATTTCTTAAAGAAGAAAAGTGCTCCTTGTACAAAGGCTAAATTTCTTGCAACATTTGGCTTCAGGTAACAGCTTGATCATTCAAAGTACCAGTAACAGACAGCAGACTGAGCCTTATATTCCATTCCCATGGGTTAAGATTCTGCACTGAGGAGCCAATCATACTTAATAGATAGATTTAAAGCCATTTATGCAGAAACTGTTCTGCTTACAATATATCAGACAGTTTAGAGTCTCTTTGCTTCACTCATAAGTGGATATTGTTCCCACCTACAAAGAAATCCCAAGGACAGGGGGATTTATTGGGAAATTCTGTTGATTTCCCTGTGCAGAGGACCTGTTTGCATCAAATCCGGAATCCGATAATGCCGGCACTGGGCGTACCGGCATTATCGGATTTAACCCGGTAAATCCGGTCTGGTTACCGGATTCCGGGTACCGGATTTTTTTACATTGCAGCCATTTAAATGAATGGCTGCAATGTAAGCACTGAGCAAAGCCCCACCAAAATGTCAAAAAAAAAAAAAAACCTCCCCGAGTCCAGGCTGCACGGGTGGAAGGGGG
>QEPC01009590.1:996048-1007026 GCA_003113815.1 Sphenodon punctatus
GGGGGGAGGAATTAATTGTATTTCATTGATTTCAATGGGGACACAGTGCCCCATTGAAATCAATGAAATAAAACCGGTACCGGTATACCGGATTTAATCCGGGAATCCGGTTCTTTGAGAACCGGAAACCGGTAAATCCGGTATCTGGTATTTACCCCGGGGTCCCACCCCGTGACTGTACAGTTCAGTGGAACAGCTAGCTATTCAAAGGAGCACATTATGTCCCTCCACAGCCTTAAGATCAGCTGAGGGTGCCCTCTTGCAAGTTCCACCTGACCTGGGTATGCAGAGAGGTGTTCTCGGTGGCTGCCCTATGGCTTTGTAATAGGGGTGTACAATTTCTTTCATTTTGTCTAGTCACTAAAACGAATGGAGTCCCTTTGTTTAGTTGCTAAAATGAATGGAGCCCCATTTATTTTAGTAGTCAAGGTCACAAAAACAAATGAATAAGCAAGTTACATTCTTTTGCTTTCATTCGTTGTCATATAAGAAATAATATTTTTTTAAAAATTAAAAATCACTGTGCAGATGCAAAATGGGACAGACCATTCTGCACATGAGCACCCTTTTCCATAATGGTGCTGCCATTTTGGAAAAAGTCAGCCAGTCTGTGAATACGCAGTAACTGTTTTGCACGTGCACAGTCTTTTCCAAAATGGTGGTGATGCTGCTGCCACCATTTTGGAAAAGGTGGCAGTAGCATTCTTTAAAAATATTTAAAAGAAAAAATATTAAAAAAATTTAAACTCACCACCAGACCACTGTGCGTATACACATCCTTTTCCAAAATGGTGGCAGTAGCATCACCACCATTTTGGAAAAGGGTGTGTATGCACAATTGTCTGGTGGTGAGTTTAAATATATATATATCTTTTAAATATTTTTTAAATTGAAAAAAAATACAAAAACCTGAAAACAGATGGTTTTTGTTAAACAAAAATGAAAACTAAAACAAATGGAGTGTCCTCTGCATATCCCTACTCTGGAACTCCCTTCCTTTCGAGGTTTGCCTAAGGCCTAGCCTGGACATCTTCTGGAGGCAGGGTAAGATGTATTTATTCAGCCAGGCATTTAACAGGCATTTAACCCAAGATCCTGGGGTGGGGGTCTTATAAGTATTTCATGGAATTTTATGGGTTTTATCTTGTATTTTGTTTTTTATTATGTTCTTAGTCACCTTGAACCTTCAGGGATTGGGTGGGATAAAAATCTAAATAAAAATAAATAAATAAATAAATAAACAGAGTAAATACAAGGCTCAGCTTTTCAAAGAGTATCTGGTGGAACATGTAAAGATAAAGTGAAAAATACTGTGCTGCTAAACCTCAAATCACAGGCAACTCTGGTCCGTTCTCATGTATTAAGGGATAGAGCAGTAGTTCCCAAACGTTTGGGCTGTAGGTCCACTTTTTCAGATGTAAATATAATCCCATGAACCCAGATAACAACAATGGGTGAAAACAGATGTGATGCACACCGGCTATGGCCCAGAACTCACCACACATGTGGTCCCATGCCACCAGATGTTGGATCACGACTGCCCCGGGTGGGAATGCAGCTGGTCCAGAATGGGTCCTGGGCTTGATCCCTGGTGGTTATTCTGGTCCATGCAGGCCCATGCAGGTGATGGCAGGCTGATGCGTCTGTTTGGCCTCACCATCCCTGCCGTGGCCATTGGCCAGGCACTATAGCTGGTTGCCATCGCTGCTTAACATGGTTGGAGTGGAGCCACACACTTGTACATCTGTTGTGCCCCCTGTAGTTTGCTTAGATCATCTTTGATGTTTTTTGCCCTAGTACACAAGTTATGTGCAGTATGAACTGTTCTATTTTAGAAAAGAAACTATGTAAGATGTCTCAGTGCATCTGGAGATTTTGATGAGTCAAATAGTACCAATATGGTTGGATGCTTTGTAATTGCTAGGGATAGGCGAACACATAATGGTTTGGGTTCAGCTGTTCGGTTAGGTCGCCGCATTTGGGTTCAGTCATTCGGTTCAGTCGTGTTTGGTTCAGTTTGAGCGTTCAGAAAAAAGTTCTCTGTGCGAGGAATGATGGCCCTAGACCCATGATGTTGTGTACTGGGGCTAGAGTGGCAGCTTCAAGATATGGGCCACAGCCCTCCCTGCCAGTAACGTAGGCCCCAGAACCCTGATGGCAGGTCCTGGGGCTGGAGTGGCTGTTTCTAGGTGCGGTGAAATGACATCGCCTCTGTGCGAGGAATGATGGCCCCAGACCCATGACAGTGGGTCTTGAGACTAGAGTGGCAGCTTCTAGATATTGGCCACAGCCCTCCCTGCCTGTAATGTGACCCCAGAACCCTGATTGGGGGTCCTGGGGCTGGAGTGACTGTTTCTTGGTGAGGTGGAATGACATCGTCTCTGTGTGAGGAATGATGGCCCCAGACCCATGACATTGGGTCCTGGGGCTAGAGTGGCAGCTTCTAGATATTGGCCAACCACAGCCCTCCCTGCCAGTAATGTAGGCCCCAGAACTCTGATGGCAGGTCCTGGTGCTAGAGTGGCTGTTTCTTTTATTTATTTATTTATTTATATATATATACACACTAAATCTAACTGCTCTTAACTATTCTAAAACCTATTGAATTAAATGGAATATCCTAATAATTAACTACAAAGGCCTTGTCCTACAAACACACTGTATCTCTATCTATCTCTATAACTAAGCTAACTACTATGTATATCTATCTAGTAAGTATCTATCTAATAACTATCTATCTATATATACAATATTACACATGAATACTAGCCAGAAAGCCTTTACAACAGAGGTTTACAATGTAATTCTGATTACATCTTTTGTTGGACCAATGGACCCTGCTTTCCATGCTCTCACCAACAGAAGTTGGTCTAATAAAAGATATCATCTGAACAACTTTGTCACAATCTCTTACATTTTAGATCAACATGGCAACTACACTCCCATTCTAGTGGGTAGTATAAGAGTAGTCACAATTTGTCTTCAGCAGAGTATTCTTCTCTAGTTTGTACATGAATAACTTCTTCAAGAGCAGTGAATCATCAAGCCATTTCGCTGCTGCAGCAGCAGGTGCTGTGACTGGTGCTTATGGGCAGGGGTCCAGGGAAGGTGGGCGCTGGGTAGGGGTCCTGGGAGGCAACTATCCCCCTCCCCACCCCTGTGTGGGCCCATTAGCCCCACTCTGCCTCCCCATGACCCCTGCCCAGTGCCTGGGCCCAGCAGAGGTCCGGGGGAGGCACATCTGGGGACCAACATTATTTGTCAGAATCCAAACTGATTCCAATTAATATGATGTAAAATCAGATTGAAAGTCGGGTTGATACCATTTTGAACCAGTCCCGATTTTCAATATGATTTCCCATCCCTAGTAAATATTCAGTTTTTAACACAACAGTACTTTAGATCAAGGAATTAACTAGTGGAAAAGTTTGTTCTTCAGTTTGATTATGATGAGATAGTGTCCAAGCCAAAAGTATTAAAAAAATTATTGGTTTAAATAGGGTTTGGCTGCCTCCAATTTTAAACAAGTAACAGATGCAACATGAATAATACTCTATTGTGATTTTTCAAAATGAGATTTTATTGTGCCTCCTACCTTACTTGGCTGGTATCCATGGTAAATAATCCATATAAGAAAACAAACAGCCCGACAAGTGCTGCAGGAATGAGCATTCCAGTGTACCATCCCAACCAAGCAAAATAAAGACCGATTTTCTCACCAAAATATCGACTGCATGAAAGAGAAAAGACACAACTTCTGTAAACACTCAAGTGAAAAATTGTGCCTATCTTGATGGCAACAGAGTAATCCTAAAAGGAAGTCATTATCATGGTTTGTTAAAATTATCGTCTGCTTAGGAGGCACTTGTGCCAAAAGCATTTTATTTCATAACAGCATAATGCCCTTGTGGCACTAATTGCTCTCTAACCAGTGCACATATTTTATAGGGACAGAGTGAGAGTGCACTGAAATTTTTATGTTCTTACCATGGTTTCTGGCCTTGAGTAATTTCAATGTGGTAAAAAACAGGGGTGGGGGGAGCTGCTATTTATTTTTCTGCACAGTTGGGCACAGCATTTCATTTGCATGTTAAAATTATGAGGAAGACAATGGAGGGCCTCATCTTAGATACTATGGAGTCCATTGTAATACAATTATATGATGGGATTCTACGGCCATTTTTAGATGAGACATGTCCACGGAGGTTCGCCCATCCCCCACCACCTGAGCACCCGTCTGAAGGCGTCATGGTGGGTATGCGCTCCTGTGACCCATGCACCGCCCACCCATACCCATGCATGGAGCACCGGGGAAAAATCTGGGATGCTCCGTGTGGGGGCAGATCAAACCGTGTGTGGGTAGACGCGCACACCCATCCCTGGCCCATTTGATTCCCCCCCAGGCAGGACATGTGTGAGCACTTCACCCACCCCCTAGCCATGCCAGTTTAAAAACAGCCTATCATTCCAGTGATTCCAAGACTAAGGGTGTTTTTAGACAAACGCCTCCTCACCCATTACCCACCAATCACTCACCCATCATGAATGTTGTAGGGCTGCCTAGGGCACCAATGCAGTTCTGCAACATGCATGATGGGTGGGTAGGCATTTTCCTAAAAACTCCTTAAGTTTTAATGCTTATGACCTAGGCCCATTGCTTGTCATAAGAGACATGCAGACAGCAAACTCAGCTATATAGCAAGATCTTCATCTTACAATGTGATCTGCTCAGGCAGATGACTAATCCTTTGTCAAGATCAACTATATTAAGAGAACTGTGCATGAATATAAAAGTTTACCCATATAGAGTCAATAGCAGGATCAGTACTTAAGTTGAGTAGAAACTAAGGGCACAATAATCACAAAAATAGTGCTGTTTGAATTTCCTGCAGGCGATATCTATAGTGCCTTGTTGCCATTCCCATGTTTCATTTTACCAGTTATAATCTACTGGATGAACTGCAATTGTCTTCTGCCACCACGAAAAAAGCCGTGATACTCCGTGGCTGCTTTTTTCATGGTGCACTGAGGGGCACTAGATTGCTGAGAGGGGATTGTCCCTTCTGACATGAGAATCATGCACACAGGTCTTTAATCTGTGTTTGTATTTCAATTTAACAATAAAATAACTTTTTTAAAAAATAAATAATCATGCACACAGGTAAACCCCCCCCCCCAAACTCTCCCTCCCCCTCATCCCCCCCAAACATGCAGCAAACAGGTTTTTGCAGGGTTTTCATCTTGTGAGAACACAGCTTGAGAGTGAACAGAAGTAAAATTGATTGTCTTATCATTGTTGAAGAACTGGGAAAATAAAAAAGAAAAGAAATGGAAATATTGGAAGGAATTATTAACAAGAGAGTTAAAAGGATTTTGTATGAATGTTTAACCCTTCAATTGTCTCAAACCTAGTTGTTTGGATTTTAATTAATGTTAGAGAAATAATGACTCAGAGTCAAATTTTCAAAAGCATCTGTCTTTGAAAGCTAACTTGCTTTCAAGAGAGACTCTTGTGTTTAGGCGCTTAAGTCCCATTGGGTGCTATCACCCAGACTGGGAGCCTGCTGGATTCCAGAGCTGCCCTGTGGCCCTGGTTCACATGGGCTCTGCAAGGACCCCAGCAGATGGGCCGGCAGTTCCTCTAGCTGCAGCCTGCGTGCGTGCCACCACCACCACCCCGCCCCACCATAGAGTTCTGGTTGCTCTCGGAACTGGTCTAGACTGAGACTGCAACTCTATGGCCCCACGCTATCAGATGGGAGGAGGCTCCAGAGCAGCATGGTGCCCTGGTTTGGGCCGGGTTACCTCACACAGCTTGCTCTGGCTTTCTGGGGATGATCCTGCATGGAGCTGCCCTAGTCAAACCAGGGCAAACATCTGGTGGCTGTCATTCCCACGGGCAGGTAAATCTGGGGCAAACGGGAGCCAAATGTGGGGCCTCGTTTCATGTGAACATCCCATGTCTATTAATGTATCATGGGGTAAAGTACACACATTTAGGTACATAACTTGTATTGACTTTCAGTGGGAGCTAAGATACACCAACATTTAATGAGTGCAAAAATCCCATTTACTTCAGTAGAATTTACTATGTGTTAGCACCAGAACTATCTGAACAGAGGATTGTGCCTCAGTGGACAGGCACACTCCTGCTCTCTGCCAATCAGCTGATTGGTATGAAACAGGAGCAGTCCACTCTGCCCCACATTGTAAGCTCTGAATGGGGTATGGATGGAGCGTTTGTGTGTATGCACACACACATCCCCTTCCCACTTGCCCTCCAGGGAACTGTCCCAGCCTATTAGGGACACATGAGGAGGTTCCATGTCCCGTGGACCTATTATAATTTCCAGATCACAATTTATTGTTTCAGCCATGGTCATAACAAGACATATAATACATACAAAACATACGGTTTTAAATTAACAGAATGGAAACTAAGAAAAGGTCCTGGCCCATGCATCAGTTCTAATTCTCAACACAGCAGACAGATACTTAGCCACCTGAAAGGTAATCACAGAGTCACGCCTCTGTAATAAAGACAAAAGGGCATCCTGTTGGGAGACGGGTGGCACAGACAACAAAACTGGATTCAGCAGTTCCAGGCATAGATCAGGATACAGATTACAATCAAAAATAATATGTGAAAAGGATTTGACTGGTCCCTGAGGGCAAAATCTGCAGCATCTTTGATCATAGGGGCACATGAGCGGGAAGGATGCCCAAGATCCTTCCTTGAGTTACTGTGGAAGGGAACTGGCCCAACCCAGTCAGGGTGAATATATCATGATATTTCCATACTGTTAAGAAATTCAAATAAAACAAATCTCAAAATACAAACAGCATCCCATAAAATGGTGCTGTCTTTTGGAACCACTTCAATGCAGTCTCAGATTGCTTTTCCTGATCCATCAGGCATTGCTTCACCTGAGAGAGTGCCGCAGAATAATCCATTTGGAGTAGGCATTCTCTTGAAAACCTCACTTGGGAATGTAGTAAAGCCACACCCTTAGCCCAATCACCCTGGGTCATCATATTTAGAGCTAAAGCAGCAAAAGTGTACTGATTGCCTAAGGTAAGACATAACCAAAACTTAAAAATCTTGATTTTAATTAGGGATATCATCAGCCAAAGAGAGGACTCTACCCTCAGTAGCACCGCTGGTGTATTTCGGGGAAGATGCAAAAGGGAACGGAGGAATTTGTTTGGGATTATTTTACTGGGCTAACAAAGCTGTCCCCCAGACTGGAGCCCCGTACAGCAATTGAGATATAGCTTTTGCATGATAAAGCTTAATATCTGGGGGAATCAATCTACCTCCTCAGGAGTGATAAAAGCTGGGTATCCCGGGAGTGATAAAAGCTGGATCCCTCTCAGTCTGGTTTTCGTCCAGTCTATGGCACAGAGACTGTGCTTGTGGCCTTGGTCTATGATCTTTGCCATTATTTAGATCAGTGCCGTTTGACCCTGCTAATTTTGTTAGATCTGTTGACTGCTTTTGATACTGTTGACCATGAGATGTTGGTGACTCGCTTGCGGTATTGAGCTGGAATGGACAAAATCGTCCTTGACTGGTTTCACTCTTTCCTAGCCAGTAGGACTCAGCGTGTGGTGCTCTGGGATTGTTCTTCATCTCCACGGGACCTCACGTGTGTTGTCCCACAAGGTTCTATTCTGCCACCACTCTTGTTCGACTTGGCGAGGTCATGAGATGGTATGGGGTGCAGTGTCATCAATATGCTGATGACACCCAACTCTACCTCTCATATTCATCCGACCCAGACCCAGCAGTCTCAGTGCTTACCTGATGTTTGGCAGCTGTTGGGGATTGGATGAGGGCGAGCCGACTGAAGTTGAATCCCAACAAGACAGAGGTGATGGTGGGGGGGAGGGCAGTGGATGTGGCAGTTCCCATCATTGATGGGATCTGCCCTCCGCTGGTATCCCAGGTCCATAGTCTGGGCATGGTCCTCAATCTGCAGCTCCGCCTGGATTCCCAGGTGGGGGCTGTGGTAAGGAATGCATTTTGCAATTACATCTGGTGCGACAGCTTCGGCTGTATGTTTCAGATAGTAACCTGGCCACCATAATCCATGCTTTCATTACCTTGAGATTGGACTATTGCAATGCGCTCTATGTGGGGCTACCTGTGGTAACAGTCCGGAGACTGCAGCTAGTTCAGAATGCAGTAGTCCATCTCCTTATGGGGACGGGTTGCCGTGAACACATTACACCGGTGATCGAGGCTCTGCACTGACTACTAGGGATGGGTGAACGCGGTTTGGAAGTTCAGAGTTCGGACCAAACTTTACCAGTTCGGTCAACCAAACCGAACTTCCGAACTGAAATGAATTTTTGAACCGAACCGAATTTCCGTACTCGGCTCTGTTCGCCCATTCCTAAAAGATAATATTCCATTTAGTTCAATGGAGTTTGAATTTCCAAATAGTTCGGTCCACCGAACCGAACTTCCAAACCGAACCGAATTTCTGAACTGAACCGAACTGAATTTCCAAACTTTGTTCTGTTCACCCATCCCTACTGGCTGCCTATAGTCTTCTAGACCCAATTCAAAGTATTGGTTTTGACCTATAAAGCCCTATACAGCCTTGGCCCAACTTACCTGTGGGACCACCTCGCTCTCTGCACTCTGGAGTGGCCTCTGTGGTCCACTGGGAGCGTCTTTCTTGAGGTCCCCCATGTGGCTCAGGGGACCACTATGGAGAGGGTGTTCTTGGTGGCCGCACCCAAGCTGTGGAACTCCCTCCCGGTGGAGGTCCGCATGGCCCCGTATCTCCCCTCCTTCCATTGTATGTATAAAACCTGGCTGTTCTGCCTGGCTTTGGTGAGGGAGATGGCGTGCAAGGTGGGAAGGGGAGTGGGTTAGGGAGGGGTGTGTGTTTAAATTGTTGTTCAGTGCCTTCTTTTTTAATGCATTTTAATGTGTAATTGTGTTACTTTTAGCTTTTTATATTTATTTATTATGTTGTAAGCCACCCCGAGCTGCCTGGAGCAGGAGGGATGGGGTAAAAATGCTGTATTAAATAAACAAACAAACAAACAAACAAATAATATCCTCTCACATGTGTTAGGAACAGTACTCCTGATGTGCTACTTGTTCACTGAAATGAACAAATAGAAAATTGGGTAAAAGTAACACCCAGGTATTTGTAAGTTTTAACCTGTACTATAGTATTTTACTTCATACTCTACTTATACCTTACTGGATACTTACCAAATACCAAAACTTTTGTTTTGGTATAATTAATCTCCAAAAGTTCATCCTCAAAATACTCTGCAAACCTATTGATTAGCCATTGAAGGCCAATCAACGTATAAGAGATCAGTACCGTGTCATCCGCATAAAGCAGAGTAGACACATGTGTTGATCCCACCTTAATCAGATGAAAAGAAAGGTGGACCTATTGGTGTTATCCCCAGAAGACTGCCATACATTAGGGCCCCCATTCTGTAGTGAGCAGGCTGGCTCTTGTAGAAAAAATTCCTACTGAAGTGAAATCACAAAACAGCTGGTGGAATTGGGGCTAAAAATATTACTTTTAGCAACCAAGCAGGAAGACCCATTTCTAAGAACATAAGTGGAACATAAGAAATGCCATACTGGGTCAGTCCAATCGAGCCAAGCACCTTTCTCCGACAGTGGGCAATTTTGGTCGCTTGGAAGAAGAACCCAAAGGCCATAATGAAGTGATCCATTCCTTGTTGTTAACTCCTATCAGCCGACAGTCTGAGGTTACATTCCCCAAACCTACCTCTGGTTAACAACTGCTAATGACATGGAGACTGCACTTGTGGCCTTGGTCCATGACCTGCGCCATGAATTAGATCAGGGCAGATCCTCAATCCCGATCTTACTGGATCTGTTGGCGTCGTTTGATACCGTTGATCACAAGATGTTGGTGGCGAGGCTGTGAGACTGGTAAGGGGTGAGTGGAATTGTTCTTGAATGGTTCCACTCATTTCTGGCAAGGAGAACTCAGCAGGTGGTTCTCAGGGAATGTACGTCATCTCTCCGGAATCTCACATGTGGAGTCCCGCAGGGTTCTTTTCTGTCCCCTCTCCTGTTCAACATGTATATGCAACCTTTGGGTGAGGTCATGAGAGAGTTTGGCGTGCAATGTCATCGGTACGCTGATGATACACAACTTTGCCTCTCGTTTTCTGGAGACCCATGCCCGGCAGTCTTGGTGCTTACTAGGTGCTTGGCAGCTGTGGGGGACTGGATGAGGACGAGCCATCTGAGGCTTAATCCTGACAAGATGGAGGTGAAGTTGATCAGTACGGCTGAGGGGGTAGTGGCTCCCATCATCAGTGGGGTCTGCCTCCCTCTGGTAACTCAGGTTTGTAGTCTGGGGGTGCTCCTCGACCTGCAGCTCTGCCTTGATTGTCAGGTGGAAGCTGTGCCGAGGGGAGCATTTCACCAATTGCATCTGGTGCGATGGCTGCGGCCGTATGTCTCAGGCTCAGATCTGGCCACCATCATCCATTCTTTCATTACCTCTCGACTGGACTACTGCAACACACACTATGTGGGCTACCCTTGACGACGGTCTGGAGGCTGAAGCTGGTGCAGAATGTGGTGACCCACCTCCTAATGGGTCTCTCCCTGACGTCCTCCTTTGATCTCCGACTCTGGACCAATTCCCCCAACCGTACCGATGGCCACTCCCTCGACCTCATCTTCTCATGAAATTGCTCTATTGCTGACCTCTCCTTTGATCCCTGCCATAATTCTGATCACTTCTTTGCCTCCTTCAGCCTCTCCCACCAACCCCCCTCCTCCTCCCCCTCTCCGTGCCCCTTCCGCAATATGCAGGTCATTACCCCCATGGAGTTTGCCTTTCTCTATCCCCCTTCCTCCCCTCTGTTTTCTCCTCCTCCTCCCCTGACTCTGCCATCTCTGCTCTCAACACTTCTCTCTCCTCAACCTTTGACTCTCTTCCCCCCCTCTCTTCCC
>QEPC01009590.1:1009052-1039020 GCA_003113815.1 Sphenodon punctatus
TTCCCCATATACTTACTGTCTGCCCTCCTCTGCAGACTGCTGCAACCAACCTGATTGTAACCAAGCCAAGCACACACACCTGAGACTTCGCATCCACCTGAATGTTTGTTTGTCTTCTCCCCTGTCTCTCCCACTGTCCCCTCTCCCTGTCTACCCCTCCTTGTCTTTTAGATTGTAAGCCACAGGCAGGGACCACATCTATTTCTGTGTTCTGTACAGTGCCAGGCACATGGCTGGCGCTATATAAATGTTTATAATAATAATAATAATAATAATGGGCCACCGCAAGCACATTACACCTGTGCTCTGTACTCTGCACTGGCTGCCTATTGTCTTCCAGGCCCAATTCAAGGTGTTGGTTATGACCTTTAAAGCCCTAAACAGCTTGGGTCCTGTTTACCTGCAAGACCGCCTCAGACCATTTCGCGTCCCTTGTGGTTGGCCAGGGGCGCTCGAGTCGAAGTCCCCCAGGTATTCTGGGTGGTGACAGCAGAGAGGGCATTCTCATGGCTGTACCTTGGCTGTGAAATTCCCTCCCGTTGGAGGCTTGTCTGTCCCCTGACCTCCCCTCTTTCTGTAAATGTTGTAAGACCTGGTTGTTCCACCGGGTCTTCTGAGAGAGGGGTGGGGAGGGTGAGGGGTTTATTTGCCTTAGCTGCTATTGACTTTTATGTGTCCATTTTTATATACTGTCGCTTTTAGATGGTTTTATTATTGTGTTTTATGTTGTGCGCTGCCCCGAGCTGCCCAAGTGCAGGAGGGTGCGGGATAAAGACTTTGCAATAAATAAAGAAAGAAAGAAGTAATGGACCTATCCTCCAGAAACTTGTCCAATCCTGTTTTAAACCAAGCTATTCTACTAGACTTGATCACTTCTTCTGGCAACAAATCCCACAACTTAATTTTGCGTTGAGTGAAAAAAACAAAACTTTCTTTTATTTGTTTTAAATCTACTTGCTAGTTTCATGGAGTGTCCCTTAGTTCTATTACTATTTGAGAAGGTGAATAACTGTTCCCTATTTACTTGTTCCACACCACTCATGATTTTATAAACTTCTATCCTATCCCCCTCTCAGACTGCCCGGGGTCGTGTAAGTCATATATAAAACATCAAATACAAAAATAAAATACTAATAAAATACTGCATTCAAAAATCCACAATAAAAGAGGTCCTGTAAAAAAAACACAATACCCTTAAAACAAAACAAAAACCTCCCACGCACTATCAGTCCCTCTCACATTCTGTTTGCTTTTTTGACAATTAGCTGAGGATTTCAGTGCACACAATGACTCCAAAGTCCTTTTGTTGAGTGGTAAGTCCATATTTAGAATCCGTCTTGTGTACATATAATTTGAATTGTTTTCCCCTATGTGCATCACTTTGCACTTGTCCACATTAAATTTCATCTGCCATTTAGATGTCCAGTCTCCCAGTCTCGCAAGATCCTCCTGCAATTCTTGACAATCCATTTGTGTTTTAACTACCTTTGGTAACTTTGTGTCACCTGCAAATTTGATGACTTCACTCTTTACTCCTTTTCTAGATCATTCATGAACACATTAAACAGCACCAGTCTTAGTACAGATCGCTAGTGCAGTCCACTATTTACTTCCCTCCATTGTGAAAACTGACCATTGAGTCCTACTCTTTGTTTCCTATCATTTAACCAGTTACCAATCCACAATAGGATACTTCCTCTTATCCCATGACTTTTTAATTCCTCATGCATCTCTCATGAGGGACCTTATCAAACACTTTCTGAAAATCCAGGTATACTGTATCGACTGGCTTCCCCTTATCCACATGCTTAGAATCATAGAATCTTAGAGGTCATCAACTAGTCCAGATCAGTGCAGGAAATCCACAGCTACAGCATCCCTGACAGATGGTCATCCAGCCTCTGTTTGAAAACCTCCAACAAAGGAGAGCCCACCACCTCCCTAGGCAGTCTGTTCCACTGTCTAACAGCTCTTATCGTTAAGAAGTTCTTCCTAATCTTTAGCTGAAATCTGCTTTCTTGCAATTTGAGCCCATTGGTTCTAGTCCTGCCCTCAGGAGCAACAGAAAACAAGTCTGCTCCATCTTCTATGGGACAGTCTTTCAGATAGTTGAAGACACCTATCATGTCGCTCCTTAGTCTTCTCTTCTCCAGGCTAAACGTACAAAGCTCCTTCAACCTTTCCTCATAGGACTTGGTTTCCAGGCCTCTGACCATCTTTGTCGTTCCCCTCTGAACCATTTGTCAATGTCCTTAAAATGTTGTGCACAGAACTGGACACAGTACTCCAGATGAGATCTGCTGGACACAGAACTCCAGATGAGGTCTGACCAACACAGAATAGAATGAAACTATTACTTCTTGTCACCTGGACACTATGCTTCTGTTAATGCAGCTCAAAATTGCATTAGCCTTTTTAGCAGCTGCATCACACTGCTGACTCATGTTCAGCTTGTGATCAACTACAACCCCAAGATCCTTTTCACATATACTGCTGCTAAGCCAGGTATCACCCATCCTATACTTGTACATTCATTTTTATTACCTAAATGCAGAATTTTACATTTATCTCTGTTGAATTTAATTTTATTAGTTTTGGCCCAGCTTTCCATCCTGTCAAGATCAATTCAAACCTTGTTTCTGACTTCTAAGGTGTTAGTTATTCCTCCCAGTTTTGTGTTATATGCAAATTTGATAAGCATCCCCTCTACTCCTTCATCTAAGTCATTAATAAAGATGTTGAACAGTACAGGGACCAGGACCAAGCCCTGAGGCACCCCACTCAATACCTCCATCTAGATTGATGGGGAGCCATTATGAGCTTATTTACACCCATTTCTACTTTAAAAGTTTGTCTGATTTTAGGCCATTTTTAGACAGACGTGGGGTGGGGAGGAGGGATAGGTCCATGTGTGCTCGAGGGAGCACACACACACTTCTGGTGGGTGGGGGAGGGTTTAGACTGTGGTGGTGGATGTGTGTGCACTCGGTGTGCACCTTTATCCACCCACCGGCCACCCATGCATCTGCATGGAGCAACTTGGGTTTTTCCTGGTTGCTCTGTGTGGCGAGATTGGTGGAGGTGTGTGGGTTGCAGGAGTGTGGGCCCACCCATCGCCACTTTTACACAGGTGCCATACCACACGTGTCCACTGGGTTGTGTGGTACCGTCTCATGTAAAAACAGCCTTATAGATACAACATCTCTGTAACTATTCGGGTAGAATGTAAACTCTACTGCTACTGTTAGACTTTTCATGTGATGGAAATAAGTCTTGCAATTACACTGTATTTGTACCTGATCAGATCCAGAGGCTGGTATTTATACCACATCCCCCACCGTGCCCACCGCTCATATAAGAGGTGTCTGTGATTCTGTGCTCCGTGTGTTTTGATGGGGTGGCGGCTCTTGTGACTTCCCTAAAGCAACAAAAGAAATAAATATATATTGTTATAGCGAAGAAGAAGAAGAAGAAGTAGAAGAAGAAGAAGAAGAAGAAGATTTTAAAAATGCCATTCGGATAAAAATATAAATAAGTGCATTACGGTTTTATGACAATGATCCATCAGTTCATCTATTACTGACATTTCAGAAAAATGCAATCTTGAGTTTATTATTAAGCCTGATATAGTGGAAGCAGTAAAACCTTCTCTACAATGATGAGATTTTCTCCAAGATAGAATTAAAGACCACTTCTAAAGCACTTTCCTTTGACTATGAAATATAACACTAGTCTAGGGATATTTGTCTTCAGATCTGTTTGTATTTGAAGATTATTTTTTTTTATAGTTTGCAAAGAGTTTTATTGCCTTAAGGAGCCAATGCATAGACTTCTCTAGAATCGTTTTTGCTCTCCTCATCTGACTTCAGTTAGGTGCCTTATTCTGTTCCCTTGCATAATTCCATTGAATTAAGTGGAGTTACTTCTAGTCTACACATTTAAAAGACAGTAATAAAAAGGACCATGAAAAGACCAGAACTGGTACTTTTTTGGTCCCTTAAATAGTCTCCTAGGCATAGAAAGCAACACAGGAAAAGAGAAATACAATAGGTAAGTTTTTTACTTGTAATGATTCTTCTTCAAGTTGTGTCCTCTCAACAAGTCCAAATGTAAGCATTTGGACCATTTTGCGCCTAACTTGGAGTATAGCAAGCACTTTCCCACTCCTCCTCACACCCTGACATCACATCCTCTGGGTGTATAAATAGCTGCTGCCCACCAGTACCATCCGTTTTTTTAATAATAGCCACTGCAGGTGGGGAGGAGGGGGTGTTGGGACTTGGTGAGAGGGTACAACTAGAAGAAGAATCATTACAGGTAGGAAATTTACCTTTCTTCTTCTTCTTCTTCTTCAAATCATTACCCTCTCGTCAAGTCCCATTGCAGGTAGACTAGAAAGCAATACCTGTTGGTGGGTTACAGCAAATGAACCTGAATGCTTTATTTAAGAAAATAGGGAAGACAATACTGATCAACCAAACTTGGCATTCGCCTTCTGAGCTGCTAAATCACTAGGATAGAATTTAATGAAAATAGATGAGGAACTCCAGGTAGTAGTCTTACATATCTTATCCAGAGGTACCTGATGTAATGTTGCCACCAATGTGGCCATCGACATTGTGGAAAGGGTCCTTTTCCCTTCAGGGAGTGGGAAGCCCATAGCCTCATAGCTCCTAGTAACTCATCATGCCCTAATCAATCTGGAGTGGAACTGTTTGGATGCCCTATAACCCTTGTGCCATGGGTCAAAAAGAACCAACAGTGAGTCTGAAAGAAACAGCTGCTTCCACTTCTTGTAATGATGGCATGTACTCCAAAATATTTGGGACTGAGGCCTCTATATGGGAAATAACTGTACTATGGGACAAAAATTCAAAGCACTGCCATTTAGTAGAAGCCTCTATTGGAGGGTTTCCTGCTAGACAGGAATATGCTGTGTACCCATTGAAAACAATCTAGTTCCTCTATGTTTAGCAGTGAAGTTTCCAAGCTGCTAGGTGCAGTGAAGGTAGCTTCAGGTACCAGAGACTCCCATTGTGTTGGGAAGGGCAGTCTGGGACTTCTGGAACTGGTCAAATTTGTTGATAAGTAAACCTGGGGTACAGGCTTTTATTCTTATTTTTCGTCAACCAAAAGCCAGAGGGCTATTGTCCCATTTTGGATATAACAAGGGTTTTAAATAAACACATTGAACACTTTAAGTTTTGGTGTCACCAATGGTGACATTGGGGCAAATTATCCCTTCCGTCAGAAATGGGAATTTCTTCACCACTATAGATACGAAGGAAGGATGCATACTTTCATATTTCCATTTGCCCTGCCCATCGACGGCTCCTTTGTTTTACACTGGATGGAGTACATTGCCAATTCTAAGTTCTCCCCTTTGGGTTAAACATGTCCCCACAAGTGTTCACTAAGAGCACAGTCCAGCTCCCATTGAAGTCAATGGCTAAACTCCCATTGACTTGTAAGAAGCTGGATCACGCTCTAATTGTTTTGCCCCCATCACAGCTACACTTCATAAAGCTGGTCTGTTTGTATGTATACCCAGATTTGCATTATTGGCTTTTTAGAGCTCATTTAGCCCAGATACTGGAATCTCACATGACATATGCCTGCCACCTTTTCTCCAACCTGGGGATTGAAATTAATTGTGAGAAATCCTCTCTGGTTCCTAGCTGGGTCTCCTACTTCATTGGGTCTAAACTGGATGCTAGCCAGGCTAGGGTCTTTACCCCAGTGCAAAGATTCTAAGATATTATTTGGGATGCTTCTGCTACAATTTTAATATTGTAAGCTGCCCTAAGTCATCTTTGGCAGGAAGGGCAGGGTAATCAGTTTGAATAAATTAATTAAATAAATAAATTCTCGCAGCCCCACACTAACTTACTTTTTGTTTTCTAGGCTTCTGGGCCCCCTACCTTGGGAACGGTGCTGGGGAAAAATCTGACATAGGAGTACGTTTGTGGCTACGCTTCTTATTCTGCCTCTCTGGCTCCAGTGAGTGCTCTTGATGGAGTGGTATGTGGAGAGGAGAGTGATCATGACACGGCAATGGGCACCGCAGGGAGGCATGTAGAATCTTAGGTTTAAGCAGTGTAGGTGCCAGCTTTGAGCTTGTTGGCACCAAAGTGCTCTTTGGAATGGACCATTGACAGATGTCACATGCCCCAGTGTTATGCTCAGGCCCTAGGTAGAAGAGGCACTGAGCATGGGCATCAGAATCCAGGCTATTTGCAGCAAGACTGTGCAGCACCTAAAGCCTTTCACCGAGGCCATACCGTGCTAACAAATGCTACACAACTGAGCCTGCTAAAAGTGGGAAGAAAAGAATGGATGGAAGCTACTTATATGCCCAGAGGATGAGATCCCAGGGTGTGAGGAAAAAAAGAAAAGGGCTTGCTATACTTCGAGTTAGGCACCACATGATGCCAAATACCTATAATGGGTCTTGATGAGAGGGTAACAAAGAAAAATAATAGTTTATTAAGTCTTTGCCCAATAACGCTTTTATTGGATTCATCTAGATTTCATTGTATCCTGAATGTACAACTGTAAGCTCTAAGCATAAAAGCATTGAAACAAAACATCAGGCCTTCAGTAGCACAACCATCAGTCTTCTCTGGCCCCACTTTTATTTTAAGCTGACCATAAGGTAGGTTTGGGTTTAAGGCAATACTCTTATTTAGCATGCCATTCTGCCCAAGGAATAAATCATCTGCATTTAATAGCATGATGCAGTATGAGATTTAAGGACACCAGTTTGAAGAGCATTAAATGCTTTGAAGCACTATTGTGCTTGCATCCATTAAAAAAAATAATCAGAACTGTTATGCCTCTTTATAGTCACTTCCTTGAAAACATTCTTCAATTATTTTTAAAAAACACATTATTTTCTCACCATGTCTTCAGCGCATTGCATGACTTACAACCCAGGCCAAAAAGTTGCTGTTAATTTCCATTTACACAAATGTGCACAATTGAGAATCTCTTCCTCTCATATAGAGTATAAACTCTTAAATGTACCTGATAATAACACTGTCACTGAAAGTGTTAACCCTGGGAGAGGAACTCTAAATGCAGACTAACATTTGTGATGTAGAGAAAATGGCAACGCCATGTATGAAACTGCAGACTAGCTTCTATCCTGGCATGGAATGCCTTTTGTTCCCACAGACAGATTTTGCTTGTTTGGAGACTGTTGCCAAACCCTCAAGTGATCCAGCAATTAGCTTGAGGGGCTGCAGCTGGCAATCTCAGAATGGGATCCAGAATTGCATATCCTGAGCATCACTGAATGATTCTTCAAGGTAGGCAAAACATAGTAAGGGATATCATACCTCCCCTTTAAAAGAGGATGCTTATGAAAAATTCATGTTGCAGGGCTGCACTGGAACCAATGAAGTCCTGCACCATGTATGTTTTCATAAGCATCCTCTTTTAAAAGGGAGGTATGGTAACCTAAACATAGGGTGTTCTTAAATGAGAGCAACGGAGGGGTGCAGGGTTCATGGTCAGTGCATGTGGTGGCAGAGGGGCACGCATGCATTTCTAGTGAATGGGGAGGGCTTCACGCGGGTGGCTCCTGGCATGGCTGCCCTGTTTATGGAGGTGGCCACCCTGGCCCGCATGAGGCCCTCCAGATTTTTCAGCAGTGCTCTGTGCGTTGTGGCCATGGGTGGAACATGAAAGTGTCTCCCCCCAGGCACCAACTTCAAATAAATGTTTGGACGCATGGACAGTGGGGGGCTATGTGTGGATGGAAATACACCCATGGTTATCTGGGAAAGAGTGGTAACACAGTTGGTTTCCATGGTAGGGGGCCCAGAGCTTGACTTCATAATACTTCAGCCATATCAGAGGTGCCGTTCAAGCTTAGCAGTCTCACACACTAATGAGCCTCATGAGGCTGAAGCTATCAAGTTACTTTTGAAGTTTGTAATGCTAGCCTGAGTTTGTAATTGTTTACTTTCTTACATTTAAAACTGTCACATCCACCCGTCCCTCAAACTAAGATTGACATTAATGGATGTTGCATATTAAATATATAGAGTCTAATTTTCTGACATGCCTAAGAGACTTAGGGGCATAAGTTCCGTAGATGGAAAATCCCACCCCAAAGCAGTGTCATATTTATCTTTCAGGAAATTTTTCTCCTCATAGGACTCTGCAAATGCCATCATATGGTATTGCAAGTGAATTCAGTTATATTCAACATTAGTCAACTCACTGTACCAAAGTGATTGTGAAAACAGACAAAATCATTGGGTGTCCTCAGACAGACAGGGAGCGGCCCAGAGACCCAGAGTAGCCGCATGCCCCAGGGGTTGGGCGGCCTTCATGCAGCCTCAAAATGATAAAGTGAGTTTTAATTTGAATGTTCCATCTTAAGGCAAGACTAAACAAGCTACCTCATGTGGTGGAAATGCAGCTTCATATGTTCCATTATTGAGTAATCTATTAATACCTAAAGGGAAAATAAAATATAACAAATTAGTTATGCATATTTTAATAATCTACAGTCCTAAAGAAAGCATGCCTCTCAATGTTTTCATGAAGCTTTGTAGTTCAATATGGCCTGCAGCAGAGTTTCCCAATCTTTGAGGGGACTTTGCTTCAGCAGTGCTTTCATGACACGCCCATCATTATCTGTCAGTATACCCCTCATAACCATGCTCTTAGAGTGAGCATTGAAAACCCTGATTGCATGTAACTAAAGACAAAACTATGTGGGTATTAATTGAACAGTAAATCATCATTTACATCTATAATGTTAAATATTATTTTAATATACATTATAACACCTATGGTGTACACTTGAAGGGCCATGGTTCACTGAGCAACTATTATTACTTACATTTTCAGAGCACACCTAACTACCTGGTGAGGCACACCAACGCACCTTCACTCTTGCACACTGGTTGGGGACCATTAGCCTAGAGCAGGGATGGAG
The DNA here is from genome assembly GCA_003113815.1 of Sphenodon punctatus. Lineage (NCBI taxonomy): Eukaryota > Metazoa > Chordata > Lepidosauria > Sphenodontia > Sphenodontidae > Sphenodon > Sphenodon punctatus. The sequence continues at coordinate 1,018,006 of QEPC01009590.1, forward strand.
AACCTCAGACTTGGGGGCCAAATGCACCCTCTGGAAATTATTATGTGGTCCCTTTTCAAATCCTAGATCTGCCCATGGATCCAGTTTCTACATCAAGGCACTGAAAAAACTGAGCTCAGGTTAAGTGAGCAGAGTTTAGGGCATGCACAAAAGGATAGGAGCCAGATCCATGGCAGAGATCATAATCTGGACTCTCCTTTTCCTGACCACATCCCCAACTTTTATGTGGCCCTTGGAGCTTGTATTAATTTTCAAAGTGGCCTCTGGAAGGAAAAAGGTTCCCCACCCCTGATCTATAGCATTAGGATCAACCCTAGCCATGACAAGTGGTCCTTGAACTTAATTTCTAAGAATACCTGGGCATAATTGTTTCTGAATTGTATTTAGGGTGTAGGTCGGTTTCAGTCCATTATTAAAAAAAATAATCAAATTAAAGGCTTATTGAAGGATTCAGTCTTTGATAGATTTGAGGGAAGTGGGGGAGATAAAAAATTGAAAAGCTAAAACCCATTGGAAAATCTCTTCCTAGCATGTGCAGTTGGGCATCTTTTAAGCATTGCTTTTTATGACATCTCAATGCATATTTTCCCTGCCAGGTTAAACATGCCCAGGAAAGGAGTTGCTGTTGAACAATTTGCAGGAAGGCGATAATCTCTCACTAGAAAATATGCAGTGCTGTTTCACATGTAAAAAGGTCAAAGGTTGAGAAATATGGAGATTTTTCTCTCACTTTCCATATTTATGAATATGCATTTCCTCATTTACATAGAAAGCAAAAATTACTGGGTTATAATCCACAGCACACAAGGTATTGTTGATCTAAACTTCAACAACTACAAATACTCTGATTATTCATTGAAAAAAAAGGGAAGGGCATAGGACTGACTTAGACATTCTCAGGTGCAACCAGTGATCAAGTGGGAGTGTAGCCCACATAAGGAGAGGAATACGGACTCATACATCATGAAGGCTACAGGAACATCTGACATTGCCAATGTCTCACACTGAAAGTGTCTCACACTCAGGAACCAGAAAGTTTTACATTGGTCACAAATCATGATGGCTGTGATTCACAAATGACTTACTCCAGAGTAGCCCCATTGAAGCCTGCAAGGCTCCAGAGTATGTAGGTTGTGTATCGCAACCTATATTAGGGATGTGCGAACAGAACCGATTTTGGAAATTTGGTTCAGTTTGGTTCAAAAATCGAGTTCAGTTCAGAAGTTCGGTTCGGTCAACTGAACTAGTCAAGTTCGGTCAAATTCCAAACTTCCAAACCAAGTTCATACATTCAAAACTGGTGTTTTCAGCTGTTTTTGGCCTTCCAAACTGCTTCAGACTCAACCAAACAGTTCGGTCGAATTCAAGTTTGGTTCAGAAGTTCGGTTCGGTCGACCGAACTAGTTGAGTTCGGGCCGAACTCCGAACTTCTGAACCGTGTTTGCACACATTCCTAGCCTATATCTGTGCTAGATGATGGGCCATGGGTACCTGGAGGAGGCTCAAGAGGGGAAGTTGTAACCACCTGGTTCCACTCCTTCTGGGCACTTCAGACAGGGCCACATCAGAAATGGGCAGGGGCAAGGAGTATGTGTGTTTCCCATCCCTTTCTCACATTGCTATGCCCCCTTATGAGCAGCATGACATCACAACGCTTGCAAAAGTGCATAACTACCTTCAAAAGGGGCAGGGGCAAAGCTGCATTCCCACCCCTTTGTGATTCCTGTTCTCCCTCCCAAGTAAATTCTGATGATACCCCTGGTGTTTTTTTGGTGGGTGGAGGGGGAGGGAGACATCTGTAATGTCTTCCTAAGAAAACGTATCCAGTCAAACAAAAGTAGAGGCAAAGGTAAGAGCCTGATCCATTTCTACCTCATAATTCACCTAATGGGGTTTCAAAGGCCCAGTTGAGAGACCACTTAATGGCTAATATGCAAAAATCACCATTCTTTATTTTCTAAGCTTTCAAATCTAACAAAAAGAAATTCAATGCAATGCATTTAGCCTCTTAGTACAGTGTAATGGGAACAACCTGCACAGAGCAACAAAAAGAATTAAAGTCCTAGGCAGCTTTAAGCTTCTTCTCCCCTCCTCCCTGCCCCAGATGTACACTCAGTGGAGTTGTGCTGTAGCTACGGAAGTTGCCCACCATTGTAACTCATTGTTGATACACAACAAACAAGTTAGGAAATCCTGAGGAGAGTCATTAGTTTATTCCCACAGAATTAAAAATATATTTTATACCCCACGAGGAGTTGGGTTGGGTTATTAAATGTAGTTGTAAATCCACAGTGCATGGAATGTGCACAAGTTAATGCCTCCATAGCTGTTTCACTCTTTGATTTTTGGATGGTTTAAATATTCTTTGACATTCTCAAGTATTTATGGCTTTGATCTTCTTTTAGTGGGTGCTTAGAGGACCATGAATAAATGCTTTAGGAAAACCTACAATATTTGATAAAAACCATACTTATTTTCCCAAGGGAAAATGGTAAATTATAATCATGACTAATACTACTGTGAATGCCAGCACCTTCTTAAATTTAAAGCTTTAAAATAGAGGTGGGGAACCTTTTCTGTCCTGGGGGCCACATTGAATACTGGTACAAGCTCGGAGGACCACATAGATGCAGGGGTCGGGGGTGTTAAACAGGTGTATTCAAAAAAAGGAGGGCCCAGATCATAGATCTTGGCCATGGAACTATCCCCTACCCTTGTGTGCCTGCCCTCCTCTCTGCCCCTTTATCCTGAGCTCAGTTTTTCAGTGCTTGAGGGTAGAGACTGGATCCAGGAGCCAGATCCAGGCACTGGAAAGGGGCTACATAAAAACTTGCTGAGGGCCGCATTTGGCCCCTGGGCCTGAGGTTCCCCACCCCTGCTTTAAAACATAGATTAAAACGTTAAAAGAATATTGTACCATGCCTTATAGCTTTTGACAGCAACTGAACTAACAACTAATCAGAAGTGAAGGTGAACTGTAAGAAGTTTTCAATTATGAGAAATACTGGTGGTTTGAATTTAACCTTTATGACAGCACTGCACATACACAAACGTTTTCACTTCTAATGAAGTAATATATTTAGCAACAAATTAACACTAGTACAAATATTTAATGTATAAAATACTGCATGAACATAAGAACTGCCATACTACGTAGACCAATGGTCCATTGAACCCAGCAACCTGTTTCCCACAGTGGTCATTCTCAGTTGCTTTGGGGAAGTACCCAACAGAATATAATGATCTATTCCCTGCGATCCATGCGCCCAGCTTCTGACAGTCAGAATTTACATCTCCTAACCTATTTGGCTAATACCCATTTAGGGACTTATCCTCCAAGAACTTATCCAATCCTATTTTAAACCCAGCTATGCTACTAGCCTTGACCACAACCCCTGGAAAGAAACTCCACAAGTGAATTGTGCTTTGAAAAAATACTTTCTTTTATTTGTTTTAAATTTGCTGCCAGTTATTTTCATGGAGTGTTGCCTAAAATAAATAAATAAATAAATATTCCTAGTATTATTTGAGAGGATAAATAACTCCCAATTTACTTATTCCACCCAACTCATGATTTTATAAAAAGCTATCATATATCTTCTCAGTCATCTCTTCTCCAAGCTGAAGAACCCTAACCTATAAAGCCTTTCCTCACACAGAAGCCGTTCCATACCCTTGATCATTTCTGTCATACTTCACTGTACCTTTTCCAGATGCAACTACTAAATGGTGAACAATTTAGGCCCTTTTCACATAGACGCACCCGCCTCCCCCGCACATGTGTGCGGTGTGTGTGTGTGTTTCCGTGCGAATACTGTGGTGGGTGATGGGCGGACAGGTTAGCGCCAGTGTAAACACTGTGGGCGGTGGGTGGAAGTGCGGGCATTCATGCTCCAGCGCTCCACCCATCATCCACGCATGGAGCAACAGGTACCAATGCCTGATACTCAGTGCATGGAGATGGGTGGAGGTGGGTGTCTGTGGGAATGCACACCCACCCACTGCCCACCCACCACGGTGCCCACCCATCCCCTCACCCACTGCGGCCCATATGAAAAGGGCTTAAATTGACACATTTCAATTTTATTGGGCTAACTGACTAAAACTATTTGGATCAATGGACCAACCCTTTACTCTTACATTTTTTAATGGACAACTAAGTACCTGTTGGAGATAGCTAAGACTTGATGCATGATCATTATTGGCTGCCTGTAGCTGCCAAGGAAGGTGGCTTTGGTTCCTGCTGCCTCTGTGGTGATCTTTAGAGGGAGGGAGAGGTTGGTGAAGCACTGTAATGTTCTTCTCCACCCCATCAAAGGCTCAAAGTTTTTACATGAGATACACACATTCATGCCCATGGGCATAAGTGGGTGCTGCCCGTGTGACTGCCGGGGTCGGTGGGTGGGTGGGCATTCGTGCCTGCTCCTGTGAAACACACATGCACACCCACCTTCACCCATCCCCCACTCATGGAGCAATTGGCCAAAATAGCAATTGCTCCATGAGTGGGGATACAGGGGGGATTAGTGTGAACCTGTGCACATCACACCCCTGCACCGCCCATGCCGCCGCATGCATCCCCCCGCATGGGTGTGCCAAAGATGACAGCAACACCACTGAGAGCTGAAGCTCATTTTGTATTAGCCACAGCTCATTCTAGGGCCCTTTTCAAACAGGCCACAGGGGGTGGGGTGGATGGTATGGTGGGTGGGCGGTGCGTGGAGGTGCATTCCCATGGACCCCCACCCACCTCCACTTATCTCCACGCACAGAGCATCCGGCACTGGCGCCCGTTGCTCCGTGTGTGGGTGTGATGGGTGGAGCGTGGGAGCGCACACACACCTCCACCAACCTCCTGTGGTGTCCCCAGGGGTGCCAACCCACCCCCCTGCACCCACCGTGGCGTTCGCATGCCCACCCCACCCACACACATCTGTGAGGGGGAGGGTGGGCGTCCGTGTGAAAACAGCCTAGGTGTGAGTTAATAGCAGTCCAGCCTTACATCCATCTTATGTTTTTTCTAAGTATCATAGAGTTCTTACCCATTTTTGATTTTCCATCTTCATACTTTGTTCTTTGTAACATGTGGTGCACTATTCGACTTCTTGTGGAATTGCTGAAGAAACTGTCTTTGTTGTTTATTGTAAAGCTGTAAAAAGAATGATGACCTTTTAAAACTCCAAGCAATGTGCAGATGTCAGAGTATTGTTATCAAATGTCTTTTACAAAATTGTAAAAAATACAATTTACTTTGTATTTAAGATTTAAGGCTTAACATCTTCAAAGTATTCTGCCAACCCCCTGGAGGGAAGACACTTCATGTGTCATATTTTCAGTTTTACAGATGGGCAAACAAGCTAATGAGGTCATGACTCAGTATGTGGATAGCCAACTTTAGACAATTAGAGAGCCAGTGTGGTGTAGTGAATAAGGTGCTGGACTTGGACTTGGACTTGAGAAGCCAGGCTTTGAATTCTGCCCTAGCCTCACTGGGCGGCCTTGGGCAAGTCACAACATCTCAGCCTAGAGAGCCAGTGGTGCTATAGACTTTGGAAGCCAGCATTTGAGTTCTGCTCTAGCCATGAGCTCACTGGGTGGCCTTGGGCAAGTCAAGTATCTCTGTCTTTCCCTGTGTTCCCTTCACCCTTGTCCATCTTAGATTGTAAGTCCACTGGGCAGAGACCTGGCTCCAAAAATCTGTGACTGTAAACCGCTGAGTACACCTAGTGCCACTATAGAAATGATAAGTATTAGAGTAGATTTTCAGAAATGCTGAGCACTCTCTCTGTAGGAGTATTGGATGCTGAGCCCCACCGAGAAGCATAAAGCAGCAAGAAAAATTGCTTAAATATCTACCTTGGAATTTCCCAGGCATAAGGGCAAAGCACTGGTGGAGTAGAACTGGTGGAGTAGAACTTTCTTTGCAATACTTGGAAGAGTTGTTCTCAGCCAAACCTGAGTTACAGCAACCTTCATGATATCTAACTTTTCCAAGAGGCAGGTTCCTAGACATATGGTATTTTCAAATGTGACGTTACCACGGGTGGCCAAGCTAAGTCTGGCATAAAAACCCATGGTGGTGTCACATCTGCTCCCACCCGCCAGTTGTTTTCTGAGGGCGGAAGCAGAGTTTACCAGACTGTGGCAGGGCTAACTCCCATTGTGTGCTTGGCTCTCTGCCAGCGCACATCCCGGAGTTAGCCCTGTCACAGTGCAGGGAAGGCAACCCCGGACTGTGGTAGAGTGAGCCATCACATCTGGGCTGGTGGAGCTTTTCTGGGTGGGCACAATGGCCCAATAGGCTGGCGCACTCAATTGTCAGGGAGGGGGCCAGGCTGCACTGAGCAGTGTAGGGGGTGAGGCCATACGGACCATGACCACACATCCCCCCACCCTTTCCCTGCCCCCTTACCAGCCCCGGCCACTGGCACATTTGTTTGGCAGCCGGGTCTGATCCTGTCCATAGTGAGGACTCTCAACACCGGTAGGATCAATGTGTGACAGCTCAAAGAGCTGTCATGTATGAAAATATTCATATCCTAGAAGACTCATCTTAAAACTCCAGAGACCATGAAGCTAGCCTATAACCATCTCTGTCCCTGCACTCCAGAGACATGTAAGGATAACTAAATTGCAGCTCAGAACCTAAGCTCAATATTACCCCAAATAAAGGCATTAGGAAACAGATGACATTTGAAAATAGTGGCCTAAGTGCTCTTTTAGCTAACAACCCCCCCCCCCCCCCGCTAAGTGCCTTGTGTGCTGTGGGGGGATATTTGTGCCCACCTCATAAAGGGAAGAAGGCACTGGGTGTGCTGGGGGAGGGAGAGGTAACTGGCCAGGGAGGGAAAGTCTCCTTGCATGCTGCAAACTGAATCATATTCGATTTGCAGCCTGCAAGGTGGAGGAGGTCCGGCATGGAAATGCACCTTTGTGATTGGCTGAGGAGTGGCCACATGGTTAGCCACACTGCGCAGCCAGTGGGCATCTGAAATGGATGCATTCCTCCATTGTTCCTAAGTGGGTCGGAGGCGAGGGAGTGGCGCTTCAGAGTGGGGAGCGGCTGAATTTTGGGGAGCAATGGAGGAACTGGAGGCAGCCGAGCAGCTTGTAAAAGAGGCGGCGAGGCGGCACTCCGGGGAAGTGGTGGGGCGGAGAAGGGGTGGTGGGGGGATGACTGTTGAAATATTGGAATTCGGTTTGGCATTGGCCTTGTTAGGGGTTGCTTTTATTACGCCCCCCCCAACATTTCATCATACATCACGGGCAGAGCTAAGAAGGCCCAGGTGGTTTATAAGCCACATGCAAAGAAAGGGGCATCAGATTGCGGTGGCGGTAAGGTGGGGGGAGGGGCAGTGAGCTGGAACTGTCCTTCAGGTTCCCCCTCCCTCTTCAGCGGTGGCTGTTGGGGATGAGTTGCTGCAGGCGGAGTGGTCTGCCCCGGCGGCAGCTGGGACCAGCGGGGAAGCATGGCGTTCTAATAATTTACAGGCTGTCAGGTTGGGCCTAGTTCTGGGGATGGCTGCGCCTGGGGGGAGCATGGGGATGCTCGTCCAGGGGGTTCTTCTAGTTCAAGTCAGGAGCCCCTTGTGCAGCACCCCCCCTCCTGCCTGGCATCAGGAGGGCCATGGGCAGACCTTTTTACAGTCCATGGAGGCCAGGATGGCTGGGTGGGATAACGTCATGTCCTGCCTGGCAACCTCAGGTTTATTGGAAGCTGTGAATATGAGGGGTCAGGTGAATAGTGGAGTGTGCGATATGAGCAGGAATTCACCTGATTCTTCTTTGCAGCTTAGCGAGTTGGCTAGGCTAGTTCAGGGTGGGCCGATGATGGAGGCGCTGAAGATGAAGGATGATGGAATGGAGCAACAGATCACCAGGATCGCCCAGCTACTTGAAGGAGCTGCCGGGCCTTCAACGGCGGTAGCTATAAGCCCACCGGCCAGGGCCCAGCAGATACTTCCTGCCTCAGTTAACCCGGTGGCAGGTGATGGTGAGTATTTTACACCACATTCAGGCACACAGAGTCAGGGGCAGGTTGCACTGGGGAGTAGTCAGCCTGCACAAGGGAGGGGGGGAGGTGTCAGCTAGTGGTGTAGAAACTGAGGTGGCAGGCATTGGGCCTGGTGGGCCCTCTGTGGGAACACCTGCTGTGCAGCAGGGTCTTCTTTCATCAAGGCAGCCGAATACTGGGTCAGGTCAACTGCTAGTGCAGCAGGACCCAAACAGGTTAGTATGGGTTGATAACTTATGGCGCCCACACACTTCTTTTCTTCAGAGAAGTCAGGCAGGGATCGAGGCGAATGATGGGGTTCAGTTGGTCCAAGCGGGAGGGGTGAACGGCCAGGCCTCACCAACGGGTGTGTGGGTTTGGTTGGTCAGAGCGCTGTGGTAGCGGCTGAGTCACTGGCCAGGGAGGTCCTCCCTTTGTAGGGTGGATATATTCGGGTTTCTGCACCGCTTCAGGTGCACTTGATACAGTCTACGAGGGAAAAGATATGGAAGGGGGAATACATCGATTTGTTCGCCCTCCTGTTTTGTGATCTGGTCCCTGATCCCAATGCTCGGCCTGAACCAAAGGAGTATGAGAGAGCTAAGAGGTGTAAAACAGATAGGAATTGGGCCAACTGGGGGTCGGCTTTCATTATTTATGCGGGAGTGATGATGCAGGCATTTTCAGAGAAGGCGATAGCTCTCTGGAAGTATTTTGACATTGTGAGGCAGGCGTATTTGACAAAAGAGGATTTGGGATGGCTCAGATATGACAGGGCATTTTGTCAGAACGGGGCCATTATGCCAGGGGTTCGCTGGGACGTGAAAGACCATGACCTATGGATAGAGTGCATCCATGGAAAGGATGTTGTACGTGCAGATATTGGTCACATTATTGTTAAGGGGGATGCTCAACCTTCTGATAATTTTTGTGGTGAGCAGAGGAGAAAGGGATTGCAGTCAGTGGCCTGCTGGGATTTTAATGAGGGCAAGTGTTTTCGTTCCTTTTGCAGGTTCAAGCATGAATGCCTGCAATGCGGGGGGGGGCACACTCCTCCGCTAGCTGTCAGCGCAGGGGTCTGGGTCAGAGGGGAAGGTGGGGATTTCAGCCTGGAGCTGGGAAGGGTGGGGGGCCAACCCAGTCCAGTTCTGGAAAAGCCGCCAATGCCAGTTAAATGGTGGGTGCTTAAGGGTTTGTTACAGGATTACCCCGATCCTGTCCAGGAACTTTATGTAGTTAATGATTTTCAGTTTGGTTTTGAAATCCCTTTCGAGGGGGGTAGGGAGCATACGGTTGCCAAAAAATTGAGATCGGTAGTGGGTACGGAGGCTGTTGTTGAGCAAAAAATACAGAAGGATATAGCTAAGGGCCGAGTGGCGGGCCCCTTTGAGTCCTCGCCAATGGCAAATTTGAGAGTGTCCCTGTTAGGCATAGTGCCAAAGAAGGTCCCTGGGGAGTATAGATTGATTCATCTTCTCTCTTATCCCAGGGGTTTTTCAGTGAATGATGCAATTCCACACGAGTTGTGTTCAGTCCACTATGCTTCTTTTGATAAGGCGGTTGAATTGGTTAGGGAATGTGGTCGGGTGCCCTTATGGTGAAGAGTGACATGAAATCAGCTTTTTGCCTCTTGCCAGTGCACTCCAAGGATTTTGATTTATTAGGGTTTACATTTAAGGGCTGGTTTTACTACAATAAAGCGATGCCCATGGGATGTTCCATCTCATGTGCCGCTTTTGAAATATTCAGCTTGACTTTGGAGTGGATTGTTAAACAGTGGATGGGTTTGAGTCACATGTCGCATTATCTCGATGATTATTCATCAGTAGGGCGGGGTCAAGGGAGGGCAATTATTTTGTTGGCTGCCTTCAGGATTTTTACCGGATTGGTTGGGGTTCCATTAGCAGAGGAAAAAATGGAAAGGCCTGTTTCTGTTTTGACCTATTTGGGAATAGAACTGGATTCAGTGTGTCAGCACTTGCGTTTGCCTGAGGATAAGTTGATGGACCTTAGGAATGAGATTTCTTCTTGCAGGGTGGACAACAAAGTGACTTAGGGTCGTTGCACCGGGTCGTGCATTCTTGTCTCGCCTTTACGCTAGGACTGTTAGGGTTTCCATGCCGCATCACCACATCAGAATTACCAAAGAAATGAGAGATGATTTAGGTGTTTGGCTTGAGTTTCTTCACTGTCACAACGGGGTCAGCCTGTGGAGGGAGTTATATTTGTTGGAGGCTGAACTGCAGGTGCACTCTGATGCGGCGGGTGCGGCTGGGCTTTGAATTTATTTTCAAGGCAGGTGGTGTTCAGAGCAGTGGCCAGCTCATTGCCGTGACTTGGATATTCTGAGAGAATTAACGTTTTTGGAGTTGTTTCCTAAAGTGGTGGTGGTTCATTTGTGGGTCGACAGACTTAAGGATAGGAGGATATTATTTTGGTGTGACAGCCTAGCGGTTGATCACGTGGTGAATTCATTGTCGTTGAAATCTGAGAGGGTGATGCGTCTGGTTAGACTTTTCATTTTATGGGTCTGAAGCATAACATATTGTTGTCTGCTAAGCATGTGCCAGGAGTGAGCAACGAGATTGCTGTTGCCCTCTCTTGTTTCCAGATCCAACACTTTCGGGATCTCGCTTTATTTGCCAGGGTGGAGCAAGACTTCATTCCACACGAGCTTTGGAGCCTTGGATTTTAGAACGGATAGAAACAGTGAGGGGCTCAGTTTCCCCGGCTATATGGCGCCTTTATGAGAGCGCTCTCAAGGAATTTTGTTATTTTGCTTTTGGGAAAGGTTGGTCGGTGGCTTTCCCAATCCCTTTGCCGCACGTGGTGCAATTTGGTATGGAGCTGCGCAGGAAGGGTTTGGCGCCAGGCACAATTGCGGTGAAGTGGTCAGCTTTATCATTTTTATCCAAGATGGTGGGTTCTTATGAGTTACAGGAATCCCCTATACTGTGGGCCATGCTTGAGTTCTTGAGAAGCCAGGGGTAGGGTAGGTCTGATGACGGCGTACCAATGTCACCCAAGTTATTGGCAGACATGATTGGCAAGTTAGCTGAAGTTGGTAATGATTTAGGTGAAGTTAAGTTATTTCAAACTGCATTTGTGATTGCCTTTTTTGCAGCCCTTCGAGTTAGCAAACCAGTTGTTAATTCTCATTTGGACTGGTCCTGCAGGGGTTTGCAAGTGGGGGATGTGCTTATTGGTGACGATCGCATTGAGTTGTGTATTAGAATGTCAAAGACTGAGCAGACCAGGAGAGGTGCCAAGGTGGGGCTCTTTAAATCCATTGAGCCATTGATTTGTCCGGTTTCATGTTTGGTTGAATTTTTGAGGGATAGACCACAGGTATTGGGGCTGTTTATTCACCAATCCGGTCGGCCACTTACCCGTTTTCAGTTCATGGCCGTCATGAGGCGTTGTTTGGATTCATTGGGTATGTCGGGTAGGTTTAGTTCGCATTCATTTAGGATTAGAGCAGCATCTACTGCAGCTGCGGCAGGTTTTTCGGTTACAAGTATTAAGTCAGTGGGTAGGTGGCGTTCCGCGACATTCAGGTCCTATATTTGCCCTCTTCCAGCAATGAAGGTTTTAAGTTAGTGGAGTTACCTGCAACTTGGTCAATTGTGATAGTTGGGTTTTGTATCTTTTCAGTGTTGCTGCATCATGTGTGAAAAAATGGTATTTTGCATTATTGGGCACAGTTTTGTTAGTTGGGCCAAAAAGAGGGCTAAAGGTTTGAGTTGGGGTTTGCAATTAGGTTTGTCCTCATACGCAGGGTAAGCAGGGCATGCTTTGGCCCCAGTTAATGCCATTGGTGCTTGGGTGGGGTGATAGGCCTTCCCTGGGAATAATATTAGTTCATTTAGGGGAGAACAATTTGACTAGGGGGGTCAAGGTTGGACTTATCTATAATGGTAAGACAGGACTGGTTTAGGTTAAGAGAGTTGTTTCCTGGGGAAAGTTTGGTTTTCACTGAGAAGTTACAAAGGATAAAATGGCCTAGAGCCATTAGTCCGAGAGTGGTGGACAGCTCAAGGAAAAGAGTTAATAAGGAAATTAGAAAATGTATTGAAAAGGCAGGTGGAACCTGGTTTGTTCATAGGGATATATCATGGACAAGGCCTGAATTATATTGGTTGGATGGGATTCAGTTGTCCGAACGAGGCCTGTACCTATATTTGGGAAATTTGCAAGAATTTTTGTGAAAGTGTTTAGATTAGGCTGGGGTGTGGCTCTGGGTGAGTTATGGGGGGTGTTCAAGCAAGCTTTGCTGCTGAACATGGTGGTGGTGTTCAGAACTATAGAAAAATTTAACTGGTATTGGAATTGGTTTGGCATTATGGAAAATATCTGGTAACGGGGGAGGATGGTATGCCTCCAGGAGGTTAGACCTGGGAAGCAGTCAGGGGATGGGTGCCCCACTTCTATCCCAGAGAAGAAGGATTGGCATCAGGTGGCATATGGGAAGGATCTAAGCGGTCCCGATATATTCACTTCCTCGTCAGTTCTTTTCCGGGTATGGATCAGTTCTGGTCCATTGGTGAAAAGGGATTGGACTGGTATCTCCAATCCAATTGGTTATACATTATGGTACTGAACGCGGGGAGTGAGGGGCATTGGTGGCGTAGGTGATATTGGGTGGTAGGACCTAAGTCCACTCACTCCCCTTATACTCACCCAGAATTATCAATTCGGTCTGATTCTGATGGGCTCACTAATTGGCATCTTAATTGGAATTAATTACAAATTGATTCGACCATGGATAATTTGGAAGAATTGCAGCAATTGGATAATTAAGTTGATTTGGAATAATCCAAAGGCAATATGATCTTTCCACCATTCTCATTAATCGGTTTAATTGGTTCTCGTTTCTCAACAGGTTTTCTCTTCATATTGGTTGTTTAACAAACAGTTGCAGCCAGTTTATCCAAGTTTCTTGTGTCTGTGCCTTATTTCCAGTGCGGGGACAAATGACTCACAGAGGAAGCACGTATTGCACAACCTGGTGCAAGCTTCCTTCAGGTTCAGAGGCTGTCTAGAATGGGTTTGCTGAGATAACTGTGCCTCCCTCACGGGTCTTGAGTATTGTCTGAAAGAGTCCAGAGTGACTTTTCCAAGACCACACAATAGAAAAGCTAGAATTAGAATTTAGCAGATTCTCTTTCCTGGTTTCATGTTTTACTTATTGTACCTGGCTGTTTCCTTATTAGTTTGCATGATAATTCAAATGACTTTGTTCAATAGTACTCAAGAATGTATTCCTTTCTATTAACAGTGTTACAAACTCAACATCACTCTTTAAAACCTATTATTTGGGATTTCTTTCCATTTCAGCTAAAGGAATGACCTTGGATTTTCCCAAGTGTAAGGCAAACCATTAGGGGAGCAGCAGATTCAGCACTGCTGTTTCTTGATGCTATACAAATCAGATAGAAGTACAGAAAGCATCTCTTTACTGTGATGTATCAGGAAATATCCTGAATATATGGCTTTTCCAATTAAAGGAAACATTACCGTAGTCACAATTATAGATGTGGGAAGAACCATTCCCAGAGTTCTGTCACATTTTATTGATTATTCTGATTTTCAGTGTCCTGGTTAATTGGAGCCAACTGTATTTGCAATAAATAAGAATTCATGGAGAGACCCTCGTATCCTCAAAGCAAGACAATCTGAGTAAAAGGACATATTTTGTATTTATATTTATACCATTGAAGTGTTAGGACTCAATTTACCCCCGAGAAGAGAACTAGTGGGAGCTAACAACAAATATAACATTGGGCTCCATTCAGTGTAGACAGGGACCCATCTGTTAAGGATGACTTTTTTTTTTAAAAAAAGTGTCCCCTGCTGAGAAAAGAAAAGAAAAAAAAGAGAAAACGAAAACGAATGCCCATGGGATTGTCTGATATTGGTCTTCCAACACCAACACTTACTGGTGTATGCGTGCACGACTAAAAGGTGCTGTGTAACAATCTGTTTCTTCCAGGTCAGGAAGGGCTTCTTTGTCAAGCTTCATGGGATTTCTGGGCAACCAACTTTTCAGCTCTCTCATATTTCTCTGTAAACTGAAACAATTACATGTTAGAATTATATTGCACTCTTAGCTGTGTTTTAACACCTTGAATCCATACAGTGGATGAGGCTGAACTACAAGCTTGAAATGAAAGCAATCAAATGCATATGGATGAAATGAAGTCAATAATATTTATATGATTTGAGGCCTGACCTTACAGACCTTACTCAGACAATACAATTATTGGAAGATTTGCCTGTGTATGAATAGAAGGTTTTGGATGAATGAATCAACAGATTCTGGTGGGCAGGAAGTACAGTCAGGGACCTGTGTATGCTGCATTTTCCCAATTGCCACCTATGGGGGTAAATTCAGTGAACACAGGTCCATGACAGTAACGTATGCCACACTGAGGGCAGCAGCAATCTGAATCGCAATACCTTTCTGATGCTGCTTCTAAGCAGAGCAGTTACTTTCTGCCTTGTTACGTAGGCTCAAATTGCACCAGAAAACCTTCATTTTCATTTCATGAGATTTAATTTATGAACAGTCTTCAGTGAAACTCAGAAGCATACAGTTTCTCAGTCCAAGTACATATTTACTTGCCGAATTCTTTTTTAAAAGACTGTCTGGTATTAAGTTATAAGAAGACAAAGAACAAGAAACATCATTAAGAAGAATGAAAACAACAAAGATCTGATGGCTAGTATAGCTTGAAGGTCTGATCCTGCAGACAAAACACTTCCACTGAATAGTACTACTCACAGAAGTGAATTTACCATCATACACTGGTATGTGTAGGATGAAGATTTTATTTTTTGGATTTGCCTGTAAACTGTAAGTTGCTTTGTAGTCTATAGACATTTTAAGCCAGTTGATGTAAAATGTATATTAATATCAGTGTTTACGGATTCTGTTTTGGAATAGTAGACTCCACTACCCTCCCAACAGTGTAGTGGTGTAACAGTATTGACTCCAGTGGAATTAATCCAGATTATAGAAGAAGACATCTAAGGGTACTTCTACCACCCGGTGGCTCCTTAGTGGCCAGTAGGTCAGCCACTCTCCACCTCGTTCTTCTCTGTCTCTTTATTACCTATCCTCTCCACCATCATGCCTTCCCTCTTCCTCCTTCTTCCCTTTTCCCCTCTCCCCCTCCCTCTCACCTTCCTCCCTCCCTCCCAGCCCATCACTTCTCTCCAACCTCCTCACACTTCCTCCTCCCCCTTGGCTACCTTCCCCTCCTGCTCCCCCCCCCCCCCCCCCCTTCTCCCTACCCTGCCGCCCCCTTTCTCCCAATCTTATCCCCATTCCCTGCCTTCCCCTGATCAGCTCCCATTCTCCTGCTCCCTTTGGAACTGTTGCTCCTCTGTCAATAAAGCACCCTATATCCATGATCTCTTCCTCTCCCACTCCCTCCAGCTCCTTGCCCTTACTGAAACTTGGATCTCCCCCTCCGATTCTGTCACCCCAGTTACCCTCTCCTTTGAGAGTCTCTCCTTTTCTCACCAGCCATGCCATCCTTGATGGTGGCCCTAATTTTTTCCCCACCAAATTTAGCGGAGAGATCCATAGGATGCCTATTATTTGCAGACGATGTAATGCTCCTGTCCCAAGCGCAAGTCGGGCTAAAGAGGCAGTTGGCATCTTTTATGTCCTTTTGCAAGGAGATGAAACTTATTATTAGTACCCAGAAGTCAAAAGTCATGGCATTTACGAGTAAGAGGAGAACCTATAATTGGGACATTATGGGGCAAAAGTTTCAGCAGGTCTCTAGCTTCTGCTATTTAGGCCTATTGTTCCATCAGTCAGCAACTTGGAAGCATCATGTCCAGCGAACCATTCTAGCTTCCAAGGCCCCCTCTCAAGCAATACTGGTACATAATGCCAAAGTTCGTGCACAAGTACTGTATGGGGCTGAAATTTGGGCTCCTTTTTTTGTCCACATTTTAAACCCAGTACATGCGAGGTTCCTACAGGGTCTTTTGCATGCACCGAGGGGCACGCCGTATGTGGCACTTAGGGCAGAATGTGGCCAATTAAGTTGGCAGCAAGTTGCTATTGAGAAGGCTCTTAGGTTGTGGTGCAAGATGGCAAACCCCCAGTGCTCCAAGTTACTGCGTATTATTGGATCAGACGCCTTTCAGAATCTTTGATCAGGTAGAATCCAGGTATCCCTTGTACGGATGGGTTTGTCAATAGAATACCTTGCACATAAACCTTTGGCCTCTCTCAGTAAGGAAGTTATAACTAGGTCACGCAATATAGATAGGCAATTGGAAATGGGTAGAATTGCTGCTTCCCCGCATATGTCATTGTATTCAGTTTTTGTACCAGATCCAGGGCAGATGGCTTACTACCTACAGACACAAATTTCTGACCGGAGTAAAGATTTAATTTTGTCTGCCCGCTTTAATGCACTACCATCCCAGGTTATGGAGGGGCATTTAGCTGGCACTCCTTTTGGAAGTAGGCTGTATCCATTTGATAGAGAATCTGTGGAAACTGTGGGGTATATACTGCTCTATTGCCATCTGTATGAACACCCGAGGCAACAGTTCTTGGGGGAATACTTGGCTAAACTCCCAGGCAGGTTGGAACTAGCAATTCTTTCCTTTTTATTGGACAACTCTGATACGGGTATTATTGAGAATATGGCTCGTTTTTTGGTCTTTATGTTTTATAGTAGGAAAAATTTTATGGCATTTAAACCAGTCAAAGCTAGTACTTAACTTACATGGACTAGGAGGAACTAAAGTGTAAATTACTTCATTAGAATTCTTAGTGTGCTATATGTTCAATTTATATGAATTGTGAGGTATTCTAAATGCAATTACTTAATGGGTGGGTTGTTGTATTTGTCTTGGGCTAAACAATCTGTCGGAGTCCATATAATTTGAAGGATTTTATTTTATTGTATTTGACAGTCTGTTAATTTGATATCTAACGGTTTGTATCTTGGTACTTCGTTATTTGATATGCAATGACCAATGGTCACACAAACCAAATATTCATTCATTCATTCATTAGCCACACCTCAAAGGCCGGAGTGGTGCCATGGGCCTCCTCCTCAATAACTCCTGTCAATTCCAACCACTTTCTCTTCCCCCCTCTCTCCTTCCCTGTTTTTGAGGCTCACTCTGTGCGCCTCTACTCCCAGCTCCATCTCCACGTCGCCGTCATATACCGCCCTCCCTGGCTCTCTCTCTTCCTTTCTCATTCTCTCTGAATTTGAGTCCTGGCTCAGTTTCTTCCTCTCCAATGATACCCCCACTCTCATCCTCGGTGACTTCAACATTCACATTGATGTCCCTTCCCAGCCCTCCATCTCTCGCTTCCTTTCACTAGCCTCCTCCTTCAAACCTCCACCTTTGGACCAACTCACCCACTGATGCTAACGGTCATTCTCTCAACCTCGTCTTCTCTAGGAACTGCTCTATCTCTGATCTCTCATTCAATCCTCGTTCTATCTCTGGTCACTTCCTTGCTTCTTTCAATGTCTCCCACTGTCCCCAATCCTCTTCCCCTTCTCCATGCCCCTTCCATGATCTTCAGGCCATTAACCCCCTGAACTTTGCCTCCTCTCTCTCCCCCCTTTTCCCCTCAGTCTTCTCCTCCTCCTCCCCTGATTCTGCCATTTCTACTTTCAATGCCTCTCTTTCCACCATCCTTGACTCCCTTGCCCCCCTATCCTCCAACCCTGCCCGCTCCCACAACCCCCGTTCTTGGGTCACCCCCAGTATCTGCCACCTCTGCTCCTTCACCTGTGCTGCTGAATGCCTTTGGCACAAATCCCACTCTCATTCTGAGTTCCTTCACTTCAAATGCTGTCTCTCCTCTCTTACTTCTGCTGTCTCCCTTGTTAGACAGAATTACTATGCCTCCCTCATGGAGTCCTGTTCCTGGGACCCTCGCTACCTGTTCTCCACCTTTGACTCCCTCCTCAAGCCCCCCTGTCCTCCTCCTCCCTCTTCCCTTTTTTCTCAGGCTCTTGCTTCCTTCTTCACCTCCAAGATAGACAAGATCGGCCTTGACATCGCTTCCCACTCCCCTCTTCTTCCTACTCCCTCCCCTCTCCCTCCTCCCCCTCCTTCTCTTCTGTCCTCCTTCCCTCCCACCTCTCCTGAGGAAATCTCATCCCTGCTCTCCTCCTCCAACCCTTCCACTTGCCCCCTTGACCCCACCCCCTCCCACCTCCTGACCTCCATTGTTCCCACTGTCACCCCTTCTCTCCTGGACATCATCAGCCTCTCCCTCTCTACTGGCTCCTTCCCATCCGCCTTCAAGCACACCACTCCTATCCTCAAAAAGTCCACTTTTGACCCCTCTGACCCTTCTAGCTACCATCCTCTCTCACTCCTTCCTTCTGCTTCCAAGCTCCTTGAACGAGTTGTCTACTCCTGCTGCCTCAACTTCCTCTCCGCTAACTTCTCCCTTGATCCCCTCCAATCTGGCTTTCACCCCCTTCACTCTACTGAAACTGCACTTCCTAAGATCACCAATGATCTTCTTCTGGCTAAATCTAATTGCCTTTACTCCATTCTTGTCCTCCTTGACCGCTCTGCTGCCTTCACTCACTCTTGCTGGATTCACTTCACTCCATTGGCTTCCATGGCTCTGTCCTCGACTGGTTGTCCTCTGACCTCTCTGACCGCTCTTTCAATGTGTTTCTTGCCAACTGCACCTCCTCCTCCCTTCCACTCTTGGTTGATGTTCCCCAAGGCTCTGTCCTTGGCCCTCTCCTCTTCTCTATCTATACCCTGTCCCTAGGCAAACTCATTGCCTCTCTGACATCTCTACCTGGATGTCTCAATGTCAACTCAAACTCAACATGGCTAAAACTGAACTCCTTATCTTCCCCCCTCATCCTTCCTATCCCTCTTCCCTGTTGATCCTCATCGATGGGGTCACCATCCTTCCCGTCCGCCAAATCCATAGCTTAGGCTTCATCTTTGACTCACCTCCTTTTTTAAAAAAACCTACATCGACTCTGTTGCCAAATCCTGTTGCTTCTCCCTCCATAACATTGCTAAGAGTCACCCTTTTCTCTGTGTCTCCTCTGTCAAAACCCTTGTTCATGCCGTGGTCATCTCTCGCCTCGATTATTGTAATCTCCTTCTCACTGGCCTCCCCCGTTCTCACCTTTCTCCCCTTATCTCTGTCCAAAACTCTGTTACCAGGGTCATCTACCTCACTCGTTGCTTCGACCACGTGCAGCCCCTCCTCTCCTCTCTTCACTGGATCCCCCTTCCTGAACAAATCCTGCACAAGCTCCTAGTCTTCACCTATAAAGCTCTTCACAACCTTGCTCCCCTCTACCTCTGTGCTAATTTCCCTCCGTACTCCAGTCCGTGAACTCCAATCCTCCTCTGCCCCCTCTATCTCCCTCCCACGCCCCCCTAACCATCTTCATTCCTTCTCCCTAGCTGCCCCCCATGCCTGGATCTCCCTCCCTGCCCACATCTGCCTCACCCACTCCCTTCGTACCTTCAAATCCCTCCTCAGGACCCACCTCTTCTGCTCTGCCCTCCCTGACTTCTTGCTCCCCTCACCTAACTCCTGCTGATACTCTCCATCCAGTACAATCTGTTACCTGAGGTCTGTGTACTCACCACATAGACCAACCAGCCATCATTCTTGATATAACTAAGTCAAGCACATGCACCTGGGACCTCACATCCTCGTGAATGTTACACTCCTTGTCTCTCCCTCTGTTCCCCTTCCTTCATCTACCCCCTCCCCCCAGTCTCTCAGATTGTAAGCCGTAGGGCAGGGACCGTGTCTATTAAATTACTTTGTAAAACACCAGGTACATTGCTTGTGCTGTATAAACGCTTGTTAATAAATAATAAATAAAATAATAAAATAATACATCAAATCTATTGTATCTATGGACTGATCTAAAACCCTTACTGATGTCAATAAGAGCCTTTCCCATTTATGTCAATGAGTTGGTGGAGGTCCCTACAGTATTTTCCTATGCAGCAGGGGTTCACAGAAGGAGCCCCATTCATTTTAGTTTCCCCCCTTGTTTTGGTTGTTTTCCTGTAAACAACACATTTGTTGTTTTTTTTAAAGAAAAAAATACAAAATAAACAAAAACAAATTAAATAAAATCACTGCAAACGAACAAAATAGCCACCCACTCGGAGGTTTGGCACATGTACAGCCCTTTTCCAAAATGGTGCTGACACTGCTGGTGCTGCTTGGAAAAGAAATGCACATGTGCAGAACAACCCTGATGGCTATTTTATGCATATACCAGTTTTTTGGTTTTATTATTTGTAAACAAAAATGGATGTAGGCAAATGACAATGGTTTCCTCATTCATCCATTTTTGTAACATTAGTTATGAACACTAATAGGGCTCAATTTATTTCATAACTAACAGAAACTGTTATGCATGTGCACCCCTAATATGCAGCATGTTGCATGATTGTCAATATTTTCACCTCTCTGTGGAAATATGCAATCAAGGAAAATAAAGTGGCTTTGAAAATCAATGAAAATTAGGTGGCTGTGCAAAATATGCATTTAATTGGTACTGTACTTGATGGACATAAGTGTTGGTTACTGAACTTTGTGAGCCAAAAATATGTCTGAGTTCATAAAGCAGAACCAGGAAATATGTAATCCTCAGATAGATTTGATCCCTCCCAGATAGATTTGATGACTCGCCTGCGGGACCGTGCCAGAATTGGCAGAACAGTCTTGGACTGGCTTCATTCATTCCTGGCCGGGAGAACTCACCGGGTGGTCTTGGGGGAGTGTATGTCTTCCACCCGGGACCTCACATGTGGAGTCCTGCAGGGTGCCATTCTGTGCCCCCTCTTGTTTAACATCTATATGCAGCCGTTAGGGGAGATCGTGAGAGGGTTTCAGGGCATGCAGTGTCATCAGTATGCTGATGACACTCAGCTCTACCTCTCCTTTTCCATCGACCCAGGCCATGCAGTCTCCTTATTTTCCCAGTGCCTGTCAGCTGTGGGGGCTTGGATGAGGT
>QEPC01009590.1:1061390-1137671 GCA_003113815.1 Sphenodon punctatus
TGCACAAGTTTCATGAACATTGGATGCAAGATAAAGAAGTTGTAGTCATGAATGTGTATGGAGCTTTTCTTAAAATCACAATATTCAATTGCTTCTGAAATCAGTTTCCTTTATCTAATCGTTCCGAATGTTGGTCTACTTGGTGCGCTCCATTGGGGGGTACAATCTCCCTAAATATCATCAAAAAGTAATAAGAAACAAAAATGTTATGGCTAGAAATATGTTTTCTAGTTTTTTCCTTTTATTTCAAAAACTAAATGTCATTTTCAGTTCCTGATTGCATCGAACTAAAGACCGAACCTATCCCGACCGAACCGAATCCCGAATCCAAACTCAACGTTTGATCTGAACCACCGAACGGCCGAACATTCGAACTGACGAACCAAACCGAACGGGCGAACCGAACGAACGAAACGAACACAGCCGAACCGAATGGCCGAACTCGAACCATGATCTGTTCACCCATCCCTACCTGATTGCTGCAGGTGCCATCTGGGAAAGGTCTGAGCATGCTCAGAAGGGGTCATTTGTAACAACTCCCAGGGAATTAATTCTGCAGAATCCTTCTAAGAAAAATGAATTCGATAAATTGGCTTGTGTTACCACCTACAATAGTCATAGTTTAGCAGTGAAGAAAATTATACTAAAATATTGGAACATAATCAACCATATTGCGGGTTGTGAGCTCCCACCCCTCTTCTCTTTCAAGAGAGGAAATAGCATTGGGGACCACATTGTTAGAGCTAAACTCACTACATCAGCTCTGGTGCAATCAACTTTGGATAGGAAGATCCTTGTGGGCAATGTATTAATTGTTCTTTTAGCATTAAGACTAAAGAATTCAAGGATTAAAAAGGAAAATCATTTTGATTAAGGATTTTATCAATTGTAACACATCATGTGTAATATATGCTTTACAATGCCCTTGTGGGAAAGTGTATATTGGGAAAACATCAAAAAAATTGAGAATCAGGATAACTGAACATAGGAGCAAATTAAAGAATCGAACGTCAAATGCCCCTTTAGTTGAACATTTCAATCAGTGCCATTGTTCTGATATCTCCTTTTCATTCTGGGGGATAGAAAGAGTAAAGTCTCCTTTGAACCCAAAAGTTTTAGTTAAGAGGGAAAGCTTTTGGATCACTATTTTGGATACTATACAACCACGAGGGCTGAATGTCTTGATTGTTTGTCTAGTACCTGTTTAAGTTATTTCTACTGTGCCAGTTGGCTAGTGGGCCATTATGCTTGTTTCTTATTCACTCCCTGCTTGCAGGCAGGTTACTGAGAATTTGCTGAATCAAGAGGGCAGACTGATTTGTTTGAGCTATGTAATCTTTACTTAAGCATGAGGTGGTCATTAGGCCATTACCTTTGATTGCTAAATGTATTCCTTGCTTGTAAGCTGTTAATTAAGGTATCTGCTGAATTGTAAGCTCTGTTACTTTTTAAAAGAGTTGAGTAAAGTACACCCTCATGTTGCTGAGGGTTGTTTCTTGAGCCCGTAAAGTCTTATGTGAATGTTTATTAGGGTTTGTTACCCTTACTTAGCTATTAAACCAAAGGGCATTTCACCTTGCTTTTAGAAACTCAGTCTCACATTTGGGTAAAGCTGTTTGTTTACTTGTTCTAATTTGCTTGTATTATTATTTTTGTGACCATTGGTAAATCGCCCTTTGTTGAATTTTCTTTAGAAAACTTCATGGAAAAGATCACGTCTCTTTGTTTGCAATACATTCCTGAAGAAGCTATTATAGTGGTGAAATGTTGAGTAATTTAGAGCTTTGAAAGAGACAAGTGTATTTCACATAGTTAAGCAAGTTTGGATTTTTTTCATCCCTATTATGAACTTTATCCCTACTATGAACTTTATACCTGTTTGAAGTTTGGGAGCAAGTTCTTTTGCTATTGAAGAGACCAGCCTCACACAACTTGGATTTCACATCTCCCGCTTCAGATCTGTAAATGTTTACATTCTGTTGAAAATGAGAATCTATCTGCATTTCATTTAGACTGTTCCAAATTTATACTTTGTCATATTGTGTTTCATTGTTGGTCTTCATTTTAAAAACCTACAATACTGAATTGGTTATAAAAAGGATTATGGTTTGCAGTTTATGTTGTTGTCATAGTTCTAATCTGCACCTTGTAGTTTTTATTTGGTGTCTGTATTACCCATAACAACAGGTAACCAACAACAATTACGGGTGGCCTGATGTACACTCAGGTACTGCTATCACTCTATGCTCTATAAATGATGTCACTCGACCCCCTAGCCACACAGCTGGGTTGGGAAAGTGTGTTGTATTACTTGTGACCTTCAAGCAGGTGAGGAGGCCATCATCCACCCGGAACTGTCCCTGTCCTTGAGTGTAGAACTTGACCCTCCCACTGGGCTGATGGCTGGAATCTGACCGTACTTGCTCTTGATTCAGCAATTAAGCCCCATCTCATAGGGAGATATCTTTGTCAAATGCTTAAGTATTTCAAATAAACTTTCTAACACTTAACTGGACCCCTGAATGCATGCGGCAAATATGATAGTTTGCATTCTGTCCCAGACCTAACAATACTTTCAATTAGTAGCCAGTTATTTCAGAAGACGCACTGTGAGGAAGGTGGAAAAACTGCTCGTCGCCAAACAGAATTGACAGAAAAATTCCTTCCTGGCACCTTCAATTAGGTGACCAGCTATGCCCACAGTGCTGCACAGTAGGGTAGGTGAGTGGATGCTTGCTCCTGCTCTGGTTCCATGCCTTGAACTGCCACTTGAGCCCAGAGCAGAGAAAATGGTGCCCATATGCCTCTTGAGGTGAGACTTGCTTCACGTGCCTCAAATGTTGCCCCTGGCAACCACAAAGCATTGCGGGCTCCTGCTCTGAATCACTCAGCAGTGTTGCAGCTGGTAAGTGCTTGCTTCTTCCATTTTCAGGGACGAGACAAAGCCCTCCACCCCTCCCAGTGCTGCTTAAAGCGGGGGAGGAGGCAATATGTAATTATAGTACATCAATAATCAAAGTAAAATGCATATCTGTATGAAAGTGAGAAACAAATTTATTACTGTTTTTCATTGTGTGATATAGGCTTACTACCCCAAATTTCAATCATTGGATACAATATTAAATCTCTGAAATGACTGAACATGAAAAACTGTATGCACGCCACTTTGGCCACATTCACAACTGTGGTGGAGAGACCTGCGAGGAAGAACGCGGCAGCGGGGAGGAGTCAGGGAGCAGAAGAAGAGCCGGTGCAAATGGGGATCTGCTGTGGCTTCTCTCGCGCATGCCAAGGAAGGATTTTGCGCCCTGACATGCGTGAGGGAATTCGCGGCTTATTCCCGTTCACACCGGAGGGAAGCTGTGGCAGAACCCCGTTCGCACCGGCTCTTCTTCTGCTCCCCGGCTCCTCCCCGTTGCTGCGTCTTCCCTCGTGGGTGTCTCCGCTGCAGATGGGAATGCGTTCTCATTGCAGTGAACAACTTCCTAACATTAGGGACTTGGGTAAAACACACAGGGCACCAGAATTAAGCACAAAATGTTCACCTTGTCATAACCAGCATTAACAACTCTTGCTAAATGTTAAAAAGTCATGTTCAGTCTTCTGATGAAGCTAGGATGATATCACCTGCGATACTGAGGAACCAAAGTCTCCACTGGAGATGGTGGTTGTGTTATTATAATTCAAAATTCCCTGGATTTTGTTCAATTAAATTAGATGAAAATATAAATTAAACATTTTTGGACATGCAGAAATTAAATTAATGATGCTGTTTCCCTCAGGATCAGTCTTACAAATATATCCCTCCCTCCCTTTGTTTTAAAATCTATATGAGAAACTAGAGACAAAAGACGGAAATGATCTGTTAGGATAACTAGTCTGAAGCATAGGAGAATTCAGTTAATTTTTGGTATTTCTGTTATTTACATGCTATGTTGTAAAATCTTTCTGGAGTTGCGACAGCTTCAAAATATTTTCTTTGCAGATTTTATTACAGTAAAGACCGGAGAATCTAGATCCTGTGAGGTTGACACTTCAGAATTCCAGTCTGTACATTCCCAACTGTGTGGGATATAGTTAACAGGGGGGGCTTCAAAAATATCCAGATATGTGGAGTCTTGAGACCCACTGTGGCTACTATAGTGCTGCTGGATACAGTAGCTCCAATCCTGTCTGGAGAGAGAATGAGGGAAGGGCTACCATTGGGTATTTTCAGACGTTACGTGATCACAGTCAACCACAGTGAATCCCCACATGGTGATCGTGATCACGGAACGTCTGTGGGGGGAACGGAAGTTCCCACCCAGATGTTCACCCCCGTGAATCACAGCGGGGAATCACATTCACCATGCGAATAGCGGTCCCAGCGGAACCGGTGCCGTTTGCATGGTGAATGTGATTCCCCACTGTGATGAAGGGGATCGTCACGTCTGTCCCCCTGCCACGGTCCGGAATCCGTGGTGGGATTTCAGGCCGTGGTCAATGCGGATGAGCGCTGCGGCCGCATTGGCAGTGGCGCCCGCCCATCTCTTGGAGGGTGGGTGGCCGGGCCAGCATGGGGAGTGGGGCTGTGCAGCCCCATGTTGCGCCGCGCAGCCCTCCCCCCCTGGAGTCCCCGCTGGGATTGGCCAACACGTCTGTGGGCCCGTTACGCAGTGGCCCCAGTGGGGAATCAAAGGGGTGATTCTATGCCAGGGCCAATCGGCCCCATCACATCTGAAAATACCCAATGTTATCACACTTTCCCTGCCCGTCAGCAACACCCATTGGATTACAACAGTTCCAACTTAGGTTGGAAGCAGAAGAATGCAACTTGGGAAGCTGCAGCTTCTGCCCACTGAGACTGGCACTGCTGCAGGCATGTGGCTGGGCCTTCCACCACCCTGCTTTCCCACAGCAGTGCTAGCTCCAGCTTTGATTAGAAAGAGACACCCACAATTCCAAACCCGCATAATTCAGGATGTTTTGGATGTTCCCCGTGGTGTCAAAAATTGCAAGTTTCAACTATAGTTATCTTTACAAAGGCCCTGATCCTAGGTTGATGCACAGAACGAAGGGACACAGTGTGCATGTGCAGTGTGCCTTCGATTTGAGTGCGTGCAGTGACCCTCCAGACTGCACATTCCACACTCATGGACCTATGATTGGGGCCATTGTGTGAGACTGCAGTTTGTGTAGGGTATGGCACATCCTAGACAAGTAGGGTACTTGTAGATTGCCCAAGTACTACAATCTTGCTAAAGTAATACAAGAACTGGAGGACTGGGACCAAACTCTGTGTAATTTAGGGATTAAGCAAATACACTGGTAAATAAAAAGCAGCTATTTGACTTCATATGCTATGGGGCAAATCCTATAAGAATTCTGTGCACGGAACTTCCACTGAAAACAACAGTTCTGTGAATTGAAGGTTTTCAAGACTGGGCCATATGGCAGTTATTCCATATCATTATACTCTCACCCATGAAGGCACATTTGTAGATAATGATCTGATGGACACAGGGTTGTGGTCCAGATTCCAATTGGTTTAAATACTCATGTAAAAACTAGCACAGATCCACCAAATTCAATTTCTTTCAGGTGAACGTGTGACTCATACTCACAATCACATATCTGCCCAAGTCAGTTAAGATTCCCATACATTTTATTGTATGGGAATTGTATTTGGCCTGGGGGGGGGGGGGAATCACTTTAATTCTACTTTATTTTCTAAAATTAATGACAATTTTTACAGGCAGAAAAAAAGGTCTTTAATTTTACCACCAAAAATGGATTTTGCTCACATGGTTGAATCTTTTCATTTTCATCACTTTGCTGAAGAAACAAATACAACTATTTTCACCTTGGGTCAAGACAAGTCTGCACAGTAAAGCTATACATTTTCCATAGGATTAACATGTGAAGTTTCATGTAAACTTTTGGTGAAAAGTCTATTTGCTTTCATAGATATTTAATAAAGAATGGGTTTAATCCTGCAATGGTTCATTCAAATGAATACAGATTGTGAAATGATTAAAGAATTCAATGGGTAAGGAGTGTCTGCAGAACTAGGTCCAATACATTTGCAGTGCAACCTCCAGCATTCTGGACATGCTTTAAATTCCGGTTGTTAATTCCCTCATGCTTTATGAACCTCCTGTATAATTCTAAACACTTCTTTTATCTGGACAAAAATATGTCACCCTTGTTGGTATATGCAACATCCATAAGTTAATACCTGCTGTATTAATTTAAGAACAGTAATTGACTACAGAGCCACCAGATGGCGCTGCTAAGTTTATGTGTACATGGAAGGGAGATGGAGTTTTGCAGTTGAATTCCTTTGTGTAACCACTCCTTCTTCCCTTCTCTTTCATTGTCTCAGTCTCCATTTTGTCTTCTTACTAGTAAGATGCAACTAAGGATCTGTGCCTGAGAAAGCTTAAGTAAAGTTCTGTTTTAAACCTTTAGCTGCATTTGTCCTTATTGATTTCGAATCAGTTATTACTCTGCAACAACCCTGTGGTGTGTTTGGAGTATATTCACCTTGGCATTAAAAAGTGAATTCTACCCATGCAGATTCAGATGAGTTTAGGAATTGGCACAAATGAAAACTCTATAAGAGATCGAGACAAAGGAGTTTAGATCAGGGGGTTCTCAACCTTTTTTCATTCGCAGAACTGTAAAAAAAAATTGTTTGGCAGTGACGACCCCTTAGGAAATAGTGAACATTGTACTATTATTTATTTATTATAATCTGCAGACTTCAGCCCCACAGTTTTACCCTGCCTTCACCCAGTAACACTTTAATTTCAGCCCCGGCCAACATCATGATTAGATTGCTTTATCCCTTTAACAAGAGCTGGTTTAGGGAGACGTGCAAGAGGCATCTCCTCCCTCCTTCCCACATACCCACTATATTAGGAATTTGAGAAGATGGGAATGGGAGAAATAAGCGGGTTTCCATGCCTCCCCTTTAATCCAGGACACTTATGAAAAATACATGGTGCAGAGCTGCATTGGTTCCAATGCATCCCTGTACCATGCATTTTTCACAGGCATCCTGGATTAAAGGGGAGGTATTGCCCAGCTCTCACTCAGCCTCTGAGCCATATTCACTGGGAGTGCTGCTAGGGGGAAGAGGCTGACCAGGCAAGAAGGCTATTACTCTGAGTACCCCTTGAGCTAGCACTACCCTCCCTCCCCACCCCCATCTTAAAACATAACATGGAAGAAAAATACATTCAGGCGCATAGTCATATTGTGGTTGTGAACATTTCTAACAAGCTCTTTAGCTCAGTTTCTAGAGCCGTGTGAATGATTTCCCAGTATGAACAGGCTACGAAGTGCAGCCTAATTTTTACTCACTGAAACAAAGGTTTGAATAAGTGTCACTCTCCCCTAGACTCTGTTAGTCCGCTCTGACAACCTCTGCTGTGTGACACCTTTCCTTACTGTTGTCTGCTATTCCTGACTCACGTTGTGCTGCTGCCACCTGCTCTGTCCCATACACTGCAGGGAAGAACTTCTACTTCTGGCGCGGCTTCTCTTCTCCATCAGCAGCTGGGAGGGGAGCAGGGCAGTCAATTTCACCCCCTGAATGTGCAATCCGCGGAGCACAGGTTAAGAACCACTGGTTTAGACAGTATCATCTGAACTACTTTGTCTCCATCTCTTCACCTGGGACCAACCAAGTACCCACACAGTCTCCAGACTAAACCGTATAACAACTTTTGAGCTTTAATTTAAAATGGAGCAGAAGCGCTGAGAAAAAATTATCAGTAGTACTACTTCTTTACTCTACTCATAGTTCATTTCAAGCTTTTAAGTAAAATCACACCTGGGTATAAAGTATGTTTGTTAATCTTTAGACAGTAGGTAAATAATGCAACCGTAATTGTATTGAGTTTGTTATAGAAACACAATCTCCTTTCTAGGCCCTTATTCAAACAACATTACCCCCATGTAGACTCATTTAAGTAATGGGATTTCACAAATCCCTGTTTCAAGGTTGGGGCCATAGTGTTGTAGTTATAAAAACAAGTTTTATTTTTTAAATGAAACCTCACTTTTATGATGAATTTGCACATTTAACATTATGTTGTTATTAGGTATGGTGTAACGACAATTTGTATGTGCCTATTAAAAATGATGTTTGTTACTTTTAAAAGTGCTGACATATAAAAGAATATTTAGTTTTCTTGGTTGTTTTCTCAATTTCTCATCAAAGTAGCTCCCTATAAAAATGTTTGCCTCAGATGTTAAAACAGTTTGTTAGTCCCTTCTCAGACACTGGGTTAACAACAATGGCATATTCCAGACACCTGTGTTAGAAAACAGAATCATAAATACATTTAATAGCCAAGGTTTTCTTGTCCTCAGATGTTTCCAACAAGATTCAGCATGAAAGTAAGCTTGGTTTATGTCTTACTATTTCAAAGCAAACCACTTACATTTGTTTTTAAGATACACTAATATGAAGCAAGCACGTGCATGACTGGGGAGAGGAGAAAAGCAGTTGTAAATTTATGTTAGAATTTTTTCCAGTCTAACATCACTGAATGCACAAAATCAAATTTGTCAATTTTGTAACTTGGCAATATTTTGTGATTAAATTTTTTGTTTATGTCTGGTATGGAAAATTAACAACCAGCAACATACACCCTGAACACTGGGATAGAAAATGGTAAATGTTGTCAGAATTTGCCATCCTAGAGGCTCTAAAATAGCAATGATTAAATTTACATATTCAGTTCACACAAGGATCAGACATAAGAATGTTTTCATCTGAAAAATCAAGCTAGAAATTTCAGGAAACCAGGCTATGTTATCAAACCTCTAGCCTAGTGGAAATTTTATTTGAAAATATTTGACATATTGTTACTAGATCCAGTTAGGTTTTGGAATGGACCAATAAGTGTACTCATATTCTGAGGCTATTGGTCTTGTCACTAAAAGAACTGAATCAACTTTTCAAAAATTAAACCAATATCAGGTTAAAATAGAGTACAATAGAAATGCAGTAGAGTTGCACTGAGAATTCACACTGGGAGTCAGAGACCCCACCTTTACTGAATTAACCTACATGTATAGTGAGTAAATAAAAACTGAAGGGCATGGCATCACAAAATGCATTTTGTTTTCTTGGGCCACATCCTGCATATGAATCAAGTTAAGCTTGTGCTTCTTGAATATTTGCAGGCCAGTCTGACCGATGGAGTTTTGCCTGATTATTAACAAGTGTTCCATTACAGATATTGCTGTACATTTTGTAAATAATGTAAAGAAGACCTTGGTAATAGGAGGTCTCACTATAGCAGTCTCTCGGATGTTAAATTTCTGTGGATGACTTGGATGAAACCATTTGATTTTAGTGAGAATTTACTGGATTTGCAAAGGGAAAATTAGCAAAGTTGTAGTATACTAGATTTCAAAAGAACATATTAGCATGTTGGTACATTCTGGAATATCCGCCAATCAATCCAAATTGTCTGAGCTAATTTGGATAAATTTACAACTGCCGGTATGGGTTTTTGTTTGCGGGGTGACTATCTGGCAAAGTTAGAAGCTATGCATCACCCACCAACCTGCCCATGGTTTTGCTCCTCCAGTCAGTGTAATAACATTTTTTCCTGAAAGAATAGCACAAGTCAGCTGTGAACAATTCAAGAAGAGATAGTTAAGAAGGACACCCCCATTATAAAAGAGCTTTAGATATTTTTAAACATGCATCTTTAAAAACTGAAGGAGGAGCAGCATTTTTCAAGGCAACTGATATTTAATCAATTCATTAACACTGGAATTAGAAATTATTC
The DNA here is from genome assembly GCA_003113815.1 of Sphenodon punctatus. Lineage (NCBI taxonomy): Eukaryota > Metazoa > Chordata > Lepidosauria > Sphenodontia > Sphenodontidae > Sphenodon > Sphenodon punctatus. The sequence goes on from QEPC01009590.1 coordinate 1,071,185, forward strand.
ATAAAATGACCTTTAAATCAAAAATTAAATATTGATAACATGGATTTATACAACTTGGCTTCACTAGTCTGTTCACAGACTTTTCTTCACACATGATTCAATTTCATCGAAGAAGAGTTAACAGAATATGGCCTGTCTCAGCATTTAAACTGGCCATGTTAGCTTTGCATTAAGGGCCATATACCTTGGCTTCTAAACAAAACGTGCACAGCACTCCCATCAACATCAGTTGATATTTTGCATACAAATCAATGGCAGTTTGTAGACCTAAGATCCGATAAGCAGTAACTGAAACAGATTGTTTTTATATTCCAATTCTCTTCTCTTCCCTTCAATGGGCACAGTAAGTTCTAAGGGAAAACAGTCGTGTAATTTTCTATGAAACCCTTACTGGGAAAAGAGCTATACTTGAAACACACTACACATAACATGCTGCACACAACATTTTTTTCCTCTTCTCAATACTGCATTTCCTTCCCTCCATCCAGCAGTCTTTATATTTCATAGCCATTCATCTTGTACACTCGTTTGTGAGAGTGAGTGGACCCATTTCACAGGGATCCGAAAGGAATGATTGTGCAGGACTGTAGCCTTAATTTTTACATAACCCATCCCCAAAGGAGCATAATTTCCCCTCCTCATGCACACATACTAATTCTTCATGCTAATATGTAGCTATGTAAATATTAAACATTGATTTTCCAGTAACACAAAGAGTTTAAAATGACCATGGCCAGATTTAAGCAGGGTCAGTAGAGCCCATGGCCTTGGCCCCACAGTTGGAGGGGACCCCCACAGGGAGACCATTTCTTATTCTCTCAGGACCAGAACTCCTCAGGCCTCAGGATGGGTTATTTCTGTGGGACTCTGCAACTCAGCCCCCAGGGCAGCTGCTGTCTGTGGGGGCCCTGCCCCCTTTCTTCACCTACTAGGATAGGAGAGCAGGGCCCCGCAGGAAGGAAGAGGTTAAAGGGGTGGGGCCCTGGGGACTCTGCATTTTATTTTCACCCCAAAATTATGGACTCCCCAATATCTAAGACTGGACCTGGAAAAGACTGTTTCAAGACAATATTCAAGATTTTTTTTCTCCTTCATTTTTTGGCAGGCAAAGAAAAATCATTTCAGTTGTGGGCATTAACAATCATCAAATGAGAATCCTATCAGGCTAGAAGAAATCAACACGACATCACATGGAGAAAATATACAAAGATAATGTGCCACTATTTCAGGTAATGACTACCATCCAAGAGAGGGAGTGCTGTTTGAAAAGGAAATGTAATTTTTAAAAATAAAAAAAATCTTGTGCCTACAATGGTTTGTATGACTAGTCAAAAAAATGTCATTGTTAATATTCCTCAGATAAATATTCTTAGATTTCTTGAGAGCTCCATGTGTGTGGACTGTTGTGGGCAACAAAGGGATAAACCCACAGAAATGAATAAGGATTGCGCTTTTGCCAAGTTCTGGAAATTTTACTTTTGAAACAGAATCACTCAATACCATTAATTGCCTTAATTGTTCCACTCAGGTGGACTCTCGCTGAGCTGAAGCCACAGCCCATTTATTCATTACATGTAACTATAATTTATGTTTCACAGAAGATACTTGTTGTGTATGCTAAAAGAAAGGGTTTTTTGGCTCTAATTTCATTATAAAACTGCAAGGATGTTGCCTCTGCTACATGGTCCGGGCAGGCTGAAATTTCTTTTCAATATATAACAATCAAGATCAAGCAAAATGTAATAATGTACTGTTATAGTGACACCATTTCAAAAGCCCCAAATATTTCCAAGATATTAAAAATCTCCTAGATGCTGTTTATATGATTTGGTCTTTTTAACATTAACTGCACTATGCTCAGTTTTTCGGATCAATTGTTATAATGCACATAGAATCATAGAGCTGGAAGGGATCTTGAGGATCATCTAGTTCAACCTTCAGCTTGGATGCAGGATGGCTACAGCTACAACACTCCCAGCAGATGGCTGCCCAGCCTCTTTTTGAAAACCTCAGCTGATGGAGAGCCGACAACCTCTCTAGGCAGTTTGTTCCGTTGCTGCATGGCTCTTACTGTTAAGAAGTTCTTCCTTATATTTTGCTGAAACCTACCTTCCTATAACTTGAGTCCATTATTACTAGTCATGCCCTCTGCAGAAATGTAAAACAGTTCCTTGACATTTTCTTGGTGGCAGCCTTTTAGATATTTGAGGACTGCTATTATGTCTCCCTTTAATCTTCACTTGGCTAGACTAAACATACCCAGTTCCTTCAACCTTTCCTCATAAGACTTGCTTTCCAGACCCTTTATCTTCTTCCTCTGAATCTGTTCTAATTTATCTTAAAGCAAGGAATCAAAATTGGGCAAAGTACTCCAGGTGAGGAGTATTGCCAGACTAGTGCCGTACAGAGTTGAATTATTATATCTGTCAACTTGGAAACAATGTTTCTGTTAATGAAACCTAAAATTACATTAGCCTTTTTTGAAGTCGCCTCATATTGCTGAGTCATGTTCAGCTAGCAATCAACCACAGTCCCTAAATCCTTTTCTCATGCTGTTACCAAGCTAGATATCTCCCATCTTATACTTGTGCATTTGATGTTTCTTCCCCAGATGCAGAATATTACGTTTATCTTAGCTGAATTTCATTTTGTTGATTTCAGCCTAGATTTCCAACTAATTAAACTTCCAAGGAGCTAGCTCCCCCTCCCAGTTTTGTGTCATCTGCAAACTTTATAAATAATCCCTCTACCCCTTCATCCAGTATATTTAGTAGTTGATAGAATGGGGATATGCCCATAGAAGAGAAACATAATCAGTTTTCATGTGGAGCAAATTTTCAAAAGGACCTAAGTGACTTAGGCTCATAGGTGTGTGAGTCACTTTTGAAAATGTGACTTTGGCTGCTAAGTCCCATTGAAAGTCATTTGAGTTATTTTAGAAACTTTCATTCTTGGTTCTTTTTAGAAACAATTACCATACATCTAGGACTAAATCCGTATTACCAAATGTGGGTAGTACTACTGATGTCAAAGGAATCATGGTGTGAATAAGCCTGAATCAAAGTCCATTAAAGTCAACAGAAAGACAGTCAATCACTTCAACATGTTGCAGATAATGCCCAAGCTGACCAAGATATACCTCTCAATTTCAAATCTTTCCGAGCAAGAGTCATTTTGAATGTTGTCTATGCATATAACTGGACTCCAATAAAGTTGCTCACTTAGACATGTATTTGCAAGATCAGAAGTTCAATTTATAAATTTCTCACTAAAATAAGGAGATAGCTCAGACTGAATTCATACTTGATGCAGTGGCGGTGGTGGCAAAAGACCTGTGAGGCAAAGATGCGGCAGCGGGGAGGAGGCGGATGCTGGAAGTACTTCCAGTATGAACAGGGCTCTGCTTAGACTTTGCTCATGCTTCTCAAAGCAAAGACGCAGTGCTGGGGAGGAAGGGATCCCGGAAGTACCGCCGGTGCGAATGGGGTTCTGCCGAGACTTTACACGTGCACGAACGCCGTTTGCACCAGTGGTACTTCCGGCATCCTCCTCCTCCCCGCTGCCACATCTTCTTGACAAGCACGAGTAAAGTCTCGGCAGAACCCCGTTTGCACCAGCGGTACTTCTGGCATCTGCGTCCTCCCCACCGTCGTGTCTTTGCCTCGCGGGTCTTTTGCCACTGCTCCTGCGTCAGATGTAAATGTGGCCTCAAATTGTTAAATACTTAATATGATTTAGGCCAGCCCTGCAAATGCCCAGTTGCCTGGCTGCCTTCGGCAACTAAAATCGTTACCTGGAGAACTAGAACACTTGCTCAGAGAATTTACAGAAGTGGCAGCTCCACCACTTTTGATGGGGCAACAGTGATGAGGAGTAGGAGCAGCAGCAGTGAGATTCATGGTGTGGTTCTAGAGGGAACAAGGCCAGAGGAGAGTGAAACTAAGAGACTGACTGTGCATGAGTCTCAATAGTAATCGTCTGAAAGCTTGCCTACATCTGCCAATTGTAGTTAGTCCAATAAAAGATATCACTGTACTCCTTTGTCTCTATTCAAAGACCTAGGTGGTGCAAACATGATTTCATCATCAACAGGCTTACTTCCACTCTCCCCCCCCCCCCGCTCCGCCCCACCTATCCCAAAGTTACCAGACTCCACTGCTGGTAAGAGTGGGCTACTAGAGTTTTTTCTGTAGAATAGTACAAATTTTCACCCAGTTTGCAAGGCTGTTTTAAGACAATCTAACAATAAAAGGATAGAGCAAGGAAATGGGAAACACGTAGGAAAAAGTGAACTATTGCAAAGAAATGCTTTGATCCTGCAAAAATTTCTATGTGTAACCAGCTGTGTGATGCATTAGAAGTCCCACTGAAGTCACTGGAACCACTCAGGCACCTAAGTGTTTGGAGAAATGGATTTGTCCTGAAGTCTCTTATGCACTTAAAAACTCCCAGAACATAAGATTTTTGTTAAAAAAAGAAAGTTTTGTCTGTATAAAAGCAGCAGGATTAGTCACCCAGTGGTTTATTTTTATGTCATGTACCATGAAAACTCCCAGTCTAGCTAATCATAGTTCTGTGTACACTGCACACATCAAAGGCAAAATAGACTGACAGGAGTATTTCCTTCTACAAAACTCTTTCATCATCAATTCCCATGCTCCTTTCTTACTGCATTTTCCCTCATTGAGGTAAACAAGCAGTTATAAGAACACTAGGATGTTTACAGAACTGCTAATGGTAGCTTTAATCACTCATTGTCAGCGACTTACTCTTCTTTGCCTTAGGCTGATAGCTCATTTCCTGACAGAGTCGGAGACAGTAGATTCAGCTATGCATTTTGGTCCCCCAATTAAACATACAACTTTTTTGCAATTCAAAGATGTCGGAGGGTGTGGAGAAAAGTGAGGCGCGCCTCTTCAAAGCCCTGCATTTCCAGCTGCTGCCACTGCTGACAATGGGCAGCACATCATTTCTGGCAGCGCAGGGAGCGTGTAAACACTCCCTGCCCGGGGCTCAGGAGGCACTTGTAAGCACCTCGTTTAAAACCGGCCTTGGACTCCTGTTCACATGTGCATATACAATCTGAGCTTGCAATTTGTTTTTGTTTTTTGCATAAAACCCCATTTGTCATTTTGCTTGTACAACTTGATGCGTGTAGTGTTTAAAAGTTATCAAAATCATAGAGGCTGATTTCTGAAGTTACACCAAAAGGCAGCAGCAGAACTCTAGCTAAAACTACATAAACTTGGCAATTGCCTTTGGATAGGATTTACAATTTCAGAGATTTACTTGGTAAAAATGAATGGGCTTTCTGAAAGTGTCATTTTCATTTGTTCCTCATCAACCTTGCAACATCCTACCTTGGATAGCCCTAGACCTCTCCACACCCACTTCTAGAAAGGTTCTGGTATCTTTGCTGGCTAAGATCCCTCACTTGCAGAAAGACTGAGAGAGAGAGTAAAAACAGATGTGATTTAGGACTGCTTTGGCCCAAGCCCCACCGGCATGTGTAAACACGTGCTGCCAGATATTGGTCTGGGATTGCCCCAGGGAGTGTTGGCAGCTAGCTCAGGCTGTGACCTCGGTAAACCCCGGAGGGCTGCCTATGCAGGCCAGGTAGCTCACAGCAGGCTAGCACATCTGTTGCAGTGCACCATACCCACCCTGGGACGGAGACCACCATGGCTGTGTCTTATTGGCTGCCATGCGTGTCCGTCACAGCAGGGGGTTGGGCGCTGGGAGCAGGGCATGGGTGGGGCTGACTGCCCAAATGTTTGTTGTACTCGTGGCCCTACCCAGGCTGTGTGGATGGCGGGATTGATCCCCAATCGTGAGCACATCAATTTGGTGCCCTGACCTGTCCTGGGCTGTGTTGCCTGTGCTTTTCTACCCCAGGGGGGCCCAGAGAGTAGTCCCATTGGCCTCACGTCTGTTTTTACTCAAAGAGAGGGAGAGAATTACATTCATAAGAAAAGTGACCTGGTCCTGCAGAAGGTGTATGTTTTCCCTCGGGCAGAATTTTTCTCTGTGCTTTGAGTAATTAGATTGGCAATGTAGGTTTGTGACACAGTAAATGTAAATGTGACTGAGGATGACGGGGGTTTCGTGACTACCCACACTTTTGTAGAAGTACTTTAAACAAACAAACAAACCCTCTCCCAAAATCAACTTTACAAGCACTAATTTGCTTTTGGCATCACCTGAACAGAGACATTAGTTAGCACCAAGTAGGAGGCTTGCTTTGGTAAGTCTGAAGAAAAGAAAGTGATCCCATGTAAAATTAACTGATCAATTAAAAAAAATGAAAGCATATAAACCATAAAAATACTTAGAATAAAATAGTTTCTACCATACCTGAAAGGCATCCTGATGTTCATCCTTTCTGCATATTTGCACAAGGTGTCCCAAGGACAGTGAATTTTTACAAACATTATATCATTGCTTGTAACAGCTGGCTGCAAAAGGTAGCAAAATAAATGCACATTAATGATCTAAAAATTGGGAGGCTGTCTGTTTTCTGAAAACATTCCTAAGGTGTACATGTTTGGCTCCCACTGAGGTCAGTGGCATTTGTCCATGGACAGAATTTGTCATAAATAAGAAATAACCTGTGAACTGCACGTGCTATGAGGTACTAAATCCTATCAGTTTGTTCAGAGGTTTTAAGTAGCCCATTCCATTGACAGTATAGGATTGTTATTTTCTAGTGTATCATGTGTTTAGTCCAGCTGAGCCCAAGATCAGTTTTATATAGGTCCCTGCTCAACTCTGCTCAGGTGGGGCTAATTAGATTCATAGCCAGGAGTGGCTAGGGCGCTGATGCTTACCCACTAGTACCCTGCCTCTGGAGAGATTTACCACAGCATTTGCCATTGGATCCCTTCTTATCTTTAGGCCTTCTGTCCCTTGACCAAATTTTGCTTGAATTACCCTGAGAAATCCAAAGTTATTAGTGAAGTTGGGGGCACACGCCCAGATGACTGCACAAGCCTTCTGTCTATAGGAAACTAGACTAAAAATGTGGATTATCTTTTGAATCAATGCAGTAATACTAGTGATGTTAATATCCAACATTAAAGGAACTGGCAGTGGAACAGAGTGGAAATCATTTTAAGTGTACATTTTTCTATTATTATTTCAGCTAGGAATCTCCGTTGTTAGTGTGTTTTTTATCATCTCTCCCACCTGGATTAATAACCAGTAGGTCGGCGAGATTATGACCTAACATTGTATTCACTGCTTCTCCCTGCTCGAGCAGCCATGTCAGTTGCTCTGGCAGTATAACATCCCACATTCACAAGTCAGCTACACACACTGCATGCATAAGGAAATAGCAGGGCTTCCCTAGCTCACAGGAGGAATCAACGTGCTGAAACACTTTGTTTTTTTAAGCCTCACAGCTGTTGGTGAGCTGTATGGGGTAAGCCAAGTCAGTAATCTTTTTCTGAGCAATGTGTTCAGTAAGAACACAGTAAACACAGCAAGTTGCTTCATCAGTTACGACAGTGCAAGGTGCATCTGGGAGAAGGCATGCTACCTACTACCTATTAGCATTCCTCATTCCTAAAGGAGGCTGTGGTTAGACCCCTGCCCAAGAAACCATCACTTGATGCTGATGCTCCTGACAGTTATCGGCCGGTCTCTAACCTTCCCTTTTTAGAGAAGGTTATTGAACGGGCTGTGGCACGGCAGCTCCAGGAACACCTCGACCACACCGGTTTCCTTGATCCCTCCCAGTCTGGGTTTCGGCCTGGGTATGGTATGGAGACGGCATTGGTGGCCTTGGTTGACGATCTCCATCTGGCATTGGACCAGAGTAGTCAGACCTTACTGGTCCTGCTAGACCTTTCGGCTGCATTCAACACAGTCGATCACAAGGTGTTGGTGACTCGCCTGCGAGAGCATGCCGGAATTGGCTGAACGGTATTGGACTGGTTTCGTTCATTCCTGGCCGGAAGAACTCACCGGGTGGTCTTGGGGGAGCGTACTTCCTCACAGGTGGAATCCCGCAGGGTGCCATTCTGTCCCCCCTCTTGTTTAACATCTATATGCAGCCATTAGGGGAGATCGTGAGGGGGTTTCAGGGCATGCAGTATCATCAGTATGCTGATGAGACTCAGCTCTACCTCTCTTTTTCTATCGAGCCAGGCTATGCAGTCTCCTTATTTTCCCAGTGCCTGTCAGCTGTGGGGGCTTGGATGAGGTCGAGCCATCTGCAATTGAATCCTGACAAGACGGAGGTGATGTTGGTGGGCGAGGGCCTGGGGGGCCTGGGGGTGGTTGAATCTCCTCTTGTTGGGGGGGTTCACCCCCCCATGGTCTCTCAAGTGCGGAGTCTGGGTGTGCTCCTTGATTCGCGGCTCAGCTTGGAATCTCAGGTTGTGGCCATGGCGGGGAGTGCGTTTCGGCAGTTACATCTTGTCCGGCGGCTTCGGCCATATCTCTCAGACTCCGACCTCGCCACTGTCATCCATGCCTTCATCACCTCGAGGCTGGATTACTGCAACGCGTTCTACGTGGGGCTGCCCGAGAAGCTGGTCCAGAGGCTGCAGCTGGTGCAGAATACCGTGGCCCGTCTCCTGATGGGGGCGGGTCGCAGGGAGCACATGACACCAGTGCTCCGGGCTCTGCACTGGCTGCCTATAAAGCACCGGGCCAGGTTAAAGGTGCTGGTTTTAACCTTTAAAGCCCTTCATGGCCTGGGCCCTGCTTATCTGCGGGACTGCCTCACTCCCCATGTGCCCGTGGGGTTTTTCCCCACATATTGTATTTTTAAATTGTTTTTAAAAATGTATATTGTTTTATTGAGTGCTGTTCACCACTCCGGGCTGCCCTGTGGGCAGGAGGGGCTGGATATAATGTTTAAATAAATAAATAAATAAATAAATAAAAAATCCTCCATATAGAGGAATTATTTTCCTCATTTTGCAACATTGGCATGTTTCATTTCCTCATTTATATATTTGAACAGGCTCTGTCAAGATCCTGGTGTGCAGCCCCTGAAGTACAGGGCCTATGGATGCATGATCCTTTTGGACACACAGCATGTGCACACATCTGCCTTTGGCGCATAATCTCCTATGCACTCACCACATACCCTATGACAGCAAGGACTGAATATGGTCTCAGAGCAAGTGTTAGGAAGAACTGACATGGTAGCTTTTCTATCTTAGATTTTGAAAGCCAGTTGGGTGACCAAATTAATTAGTTCTGAAATACATATTCACGTGGAATTTTGAATTCATCAAAATCACAGATTTGCAACTTGAATTAATCTGTTAGAGTCATTAGCGGGTACTTTCGATTCTCAGCAATACCAAAAGTGTCATCCCTAATTCAAACAAAAACAAACACTGAGTTCAGTGCACATTTCAAAAACAAGTTTTTCAAACCAAATTTCAGGTTTGATTCAAATTTGCAAATCTGTGATTTTGACGAATATGGTTCCCTGGATGTGACAATCATTCATGACTAGGAGGGATCAGTGGAAAGCACACTTGACCTAGGTACGTGAATGTTGCTCAGTCAGACTATGTTGTATTAGTTGAATAAAATAATAAAGTTGTGGCCATTGCCTTCCAAAAGAATTTCAGAGTCTGTGTCCTTTGTCTGATGGTTTTGGGGCAACCTGGACAAACTCAGTGATGCCACTTAGTTTGCAGACTAGAGTTTCTGTCATGGTAATCTCCATTTCCTGTGATTGTAATCTTGCAGGAGTAATAGAACTACAGGAATAAGATGGTGTGGCGTGAGTAAGATCCGCCAAATATCAATAGTTGTGGGAGGGGATAGGTCTATGATCCCCTCACCCACTTTTACATTCATGGAAGACAGCTCTATCTAGTGTGAGAGAGACTTGGGGTGCAGGCACATGAGACACTCTGGGGAGGCTACCATGTGTTGGGTAGCCTTAACCCAGTCTGGGTCACTGAGTCATGTGATACAGTGTATTGTGTGAACAGCTGCTGCCAGATGTTCCCCCTCTGCTGGGGTGGGGCAAGCAGCCGGTTGCTAGGCTGTCCAAGGAGTGGCTGCCCATATTCATAGACCCTTGTCTCCTGCCATGAACTCCATGGCTGTCACCCTCCCAAGGCAGAGGGGGCTTCGGAGCTGGTGAGACACTAGAGGTCTGGGCCCATAGTGGGCTCATCCTGTTCACTGGACCCCTGTGGCCCCGCCTCCTGTAGAAGCGGCGACAATGCCACCTGCACAAGACAGCGTTCTGGTTGCCCTAGTGGTGCCTGGGGATGCAGAGGAGGCAGGGCCTGTGGGCCCACACTCGGCAGACACAGCCCCTCCCCTCATGCATCGCTCAGCATGCGCGGGGATGGGGTTAGTAGGATAAAGCCCAGCGGCGGGAGGCACCCATCACTGGTGATTGCAGAGGAGGAAACAGGCCCATTGCAAGCTAAGTGTGACGTGCTTTGATTGTAATTCATAGGACTGAGATAGTGTGTGTGTGTGTAGGACTGAGAGTGTTGTTTGTCCCTTCTCCCATTTCCCTGTGCTGAGTGTGTGACGGGTGTGGTGCGAGTCCCTTCCCTGTGTGAAGTACGAGTGGTTAAGGAACTCTCCCCCTTTGGGGATCCCTTCCCTTGGCCATAGTTGTGTGCCCGTTCTTTCCCCTTGACACCGTGTTTCTCGGGAACCCTTCCACCTTCCCTCACCCTTTCTGCACTGCCTACCTGACCCTTCCCATTGTTCCCAGTGTGTTGATACTTGTGAGTGATGAAGGAGTGAGGCCTTGCTTCCCTACTGTCTCCGCATCCTATGATGATAGAGGTCTGGCCTCTTTGAGACCATTCAGATCCAACCACTATCCATTCCTGACAGGTTCCTTTTCTGGGAGACTAGTTCCTTGCGGGCCAAGGTTGTGTGGGGTTGTGAGCACGTGGGCCCCTTGGCCCTGGGGAACGTTTTCCCCTCCCATCCCAGTGACAATGGCTGGGCTTTGAGCAGCTGGTACTGTCACCCCTCCTGCACTGCCATATCACAGCTGAAGAAGGAATTTGGTCAGGCCAAGAGAGGGAGGTGGAGCAGGGCTTGGTGCCTGCTCCTGTGTCTGAGCCTTGTCCTGTCCTGGCCATGGTGGAATCTCCAGCAGCGACCCAGCTGCCCCATGGAGGGACGACTCATCTACCCAGCTCCCTGCACTGGACCCTGCAATGTGGTGGCAGCGCTTGCCCACCACGGGGCCGCATGGGGATCAGGTTCCCATAACTCACGTGGCTGCATCCAGTTGGTGTTGTGCTGGGGGGTGGGGGTGGGGCTTTGTTTTCAGGGTCTTGGGAGATTGGGGTGGTTTGGCAGTGTTTAGAGGTGGCATCGCAGTTTGCTTGCTTAAGATAACTGCTTGGGAAAGCACAAAGCAGAGCATTTGAAATCTGGACAGCATGGGCATAAATGAGCACAATTCCCTTTGACATACTCACACCCAGGCTTACCTTAGGGCAACTGCCCCAGACTCTGTTATTTTATCTTCCCCCTGGGCACCACAATTCTATGGTCATCCCTGGATATATTTGGGAACTGGTATCTGCTTATGCCGGCGCTTCATTTTTTAATTGAACTAGTTTCATTAGTTGAATTCAGAGGTTTTTTTTTCTGAAACAAATGTACACATTTGATTGTGTATCTCTTTGTAACTTGCAGAATTGGCACTCTGAGATTTCATTTTTCCTCTTTTTTTCTTTCCATTTCTTTATTTTAATAGTGCTTAAGCTCAAATTAACCAGTCAATTCTGTGTGGCTGTGCTTCAGAACTTTTATTGTATTCCCTCATCCAATACGATAAAATCCTCTCTATTTTGACATGAATTACACAATTAACAGCAGAAATTGGTAACTCACAAAGTTACTAAATATCCCAATATTACAAATATAAAAACTTGTGAATCCTGTATATTTGTAATATTGGTATATTTGGTAACTCTTTGTGAGTTACCAATTTCTGCTACCTCTTGATTGTGTGATTCATGTCAAAATGAAGGTGACATTATTGGATAGGATGAGGGAATACAATAAAAAGTTTGGTCTCAAACATGAAAATTTTTAAAAATAAACATACATTGAGAAATTGTCTTATTCTCACATTCAGAACATGAAGCTTGTATTCTCTTTGATGTCAAAATTATTGCTTATTAGGAACTTTCAAGACAATGGTTCCATTCTCCAGTAAAACACCAGTGATGTTCAGGGTTTTTTAATGTTTTTTTTTTTTCTCTTGCTCTTGGTTTGTTGGGGTTTTTTGTTTTTTTTTAAAGGAAGACTGGATCAATGCAGTAAAAATAAAATTAAAGCATACATTTTAAAATGGGCTTGTTTCCTTGTGAATTCTCGACATAGCTGTCAATCCTCTATTGCTATTTACAATGAAGAATTTAAATAAGAGGGTATAATTCCTGGTCTTCCTTTAACTGGATATATGAGGAGTATTTTAATTGGATTCAACTGACAGTACGAGAAAAGCCAATGTCAATGCGAAGAAAATCAACTGTAAAATGAGCCACTCGAGCCCGGCTAGGGAGGCTACCACTTTTTGGGTGTTCACAAAGTTCCCTTCACCGCCAAATGGAAGCGACGGGACAATTGTTGCGCCCCCTGCATGCTCGGGAGACGCAAAGGATGGGCCGCGGCAGGAAGGCCTGTTAGAAGGCCTCCCCATGTGTTAGAAAGGTTGCCTGGCAACCGTCCCTCTGAGGCAGCTGCTCATAGCATGCTGCAAGGGACATGGAGCTCCGCCCTCTTTAGGAGGGGTGCTGTCTCTGGAGTGTGGCAAATACTGCGCCATAATCAGTTTTGCAGGTCAAAGGATCAGCAGCAAGAATCCTTGCTGCTGAGCTTCTCAGCCTGACAAATTTAATTGAATCAAAGTCATGGGGAAACAAAAATGAAAGCCAGCCATGGGGAAAAGGAAGGTGGCAGTGAACCAGCCCCGAGAGGTGGAAGAAGCCCGCGGGGATGAAGGCGAGGCAGGGAGGGGGAACCCCCCCCTGAGCGGAGATGTTCGCCCGGCTGAGTAAATGTGAGGTCCAATTAAGGGCATGCAATATGGGTAGTGGGAATGAGGGAAGCCCCCAAGGGGGTATTGCAGGGGAAGGTTGGGTGTCGGAGCAACAGGGGAGCGGGGAGGGTTCTGAGTCGGCCAGGGGAGTTCCTCCCCTGCCTACGGAGAGGAGGCAGAGTAGCAGGGTCACCATTACACCTGCCCGGTATAGGGCAACGGATGAAGCCCCACCCACCCAGTTCCCCAGGATCCACGGGCAGAAGGGAAAGAAGCCCTGTACGGAGGGGAACCATGTCCCCACCCTTAGTGGTGGCCCCCTTTCCCCAGGGAGGGCTCCCCTCTCCCCAGGCATCTGAAAGGGGACAAACAGCCTAGGGGGCAAATATGGGCCCCTTGTTCCATGCCCTTTACCCTGAGGGACAGATGGAGGGGCCTATGGGGCAGATCAGTGGGGTGATGTAGGGGACCCATATGGGGTCCCTGAATGGATGCAATTCCAGCACCAAAGGGCATTCCTCCCGCCGACTCACCATCAAGGAGCGGGGCCAGCTATGAGTGGGCAGGCCGCAGCCCCCCCCGGAAGTTGTTGTCCCCATGCAGGCGAATGGACCCCCAGCAGCCAGAAGGAGGTGGAGTGAGATCCCAGGACACCACAACAGCACCTCTGACAGGGACATGTGGGACAGGATCTTGGCCCTGGAAAGGGGGCTGCAAGGAGGAGAATGGACCCACAAATGGTGACTATCGGTTTGTGGCACGGAGGAGAAAGCACCCCCCATGTTGGGGCATGAGGTGAGGGGGTATTGGTACCTGAAATGGTAGACGAGGCCAGGGAAAAGGCATCATTAGGGTTGCCATGGGAAGGGGACAGAGGCGGGGGTCCAGCTACTTGGAACCCTGCAAGGGCAGGGGCTCAGCAGCCCGGTCCCTCATGGAATTTAGTTGACATGGGCATGGGGGTAGGTCCCACCCATTTTGTACATTCAGGGGTGCCTCAGTTAATGAATCTGAATGGGGCCTGGGTATGGGTAACACCAGCAACGGCACCACAATTGACCCAAGGAGAGCGGCCAAAGGGGGTTGGTTTAAATGGTGGCAATTTGGCCTTGCCGGGCATTGGTAACAGGGACAGGGGAAGGGAGCAAACCCTTGTGGAGTCAGGGTGCTCTGGGGATAGAACCTCCAGCCGCCCTCCCCCTCCCTCCACGAGGGGCCATCCCGAGTGTGGCAGCACCATTTGGGTCATATCTTCCCCCTGCCACAAAGGAAAAAATTCTAAAAGGGGAGTATGTGGACATATTTGCTCTGCTGCTCAGTGATTCGATTTTGGATCACTCAGAAAAGGAGGACAAAAAAGAAAAGGAAAAATTCCGACGCCCTAAAGTGGACCGGAATAGGGAGAACTGGACGGCAGCTTGGGTAGTTTATATGGGTGTGATATTACAGGCAAACCCTACCAGGGGACTTGAGCTGCATAAGTATGTGGATATCATTCGAAGAGCTTATGGGACAGGCGGGTGGCTAAGGTATGACGAGGCTTTTCGTCATAGGGCAACCACTATGCCAGGTTTGCAATGGGACACTCACGCTGTTGACCTGTGGTTGGAATGCATGGTCGATGTGACCAGGGCCCCTCGAGCAGATAGTGGCCACCCATTGGTCCGGGGTGGGGTGGCCCCGGTGAATGAGCCCTTTTCAAGTGAAAGTCACCGGGGAATACAGGGGCCAGGTACCTGTTGGGAATATAATAGGACAGGATGCTGTAATCAGGTGACATGTAGATTTTGCCATAGCTGCTCCAATTGTGGGGGAGGGCACCCCGAAATTAATTGTTTTAGGCCCCACCAAAAAGGAAAAAGAGGGGGCTATGGGCAAGGGTGAGGAAATGGAAGAGGCAGTCAGGGTCCCTCCACAGAAACTTGCCCTATGAAAGGGGCCGACACCAGTCAAAATTGACCGGTTAGAGGCAGCCCTCAGAGGGCATCCCAATAAAAAGAAGGTTGATTATGTTGTTCAGGGATTTAGGAACTGTTTTCTTATTCCAACTGGACCAGTTCAACTACAAAGGAAGGTGCAGAATCTAAAATCAACAATAGGAATGTAGGCATTAGTACGACAAAAAATAGCCAAAGAAGTGGCGGAAGGTAGGGTATCAGTACCATTTGAGTGACCCCCAATGGGGATCATAGTGGTGTCCCCATTGGGAATCGTCCCGAAAAAAGCACAAGGAGAATATTGTATGATTCACCACCTCTCCTATCCCCGGGGATGCTCTGAGAACGACGCCATCCCCAAGGAGTTATCAGCCATTAAGTATGCCTCTTTCGATGAAGCGGTGGTGAAAGTGAAGGCAATGGGGCAGGGTGCGCTGAGAGCCAAATGCGACGTTAAATCAGCATTTCGGCTATTACCAGTTCATCTGGCTAGCTTTCATCTTCTAGGTTTCCAATTCGAAGGCCAGTAATACTTTGACCGAACCATGCCAATGGGCTGTTCCATATCTTGTTCAGCTTTAGAGCAGTTCAATTCCATGATAGAGTGGATCTTTCAGCAAAGGTTGCACGCGGGGGACGTCACCAAATATTTAGATGATTTTTTGATAATTGACCGCCCAAGGACAGGTGAGTGTGCGACCGCTTTACGAGTGTCCCAAGAAGTAGCATGAGAGTTAGGCATCCCACTGGCCCCTGAAAAAACCGAGGGGCCAGCGACCAGACGTACCTATTTAAGAATAAAACTCGACACGGAAGGAATGTTATCAAAATTCCCACTGAACAAATTATGGGACGTGAAACAAAAGATCAGGGAATGTTTGGAAGCATGCAAGACAACTATACATGTGTTGCAGTTGCTCATAGGGAGTCTTAATTTTGCATGTCGTGTGGTGGCCCCCGGGAGGACATTCCTCTCCTGACTGTATGGGAAGCTAAAAGGGGACCTTTCCCCCCACCACAGAATAAGGGTTAACAGTGAGATGAGGCAGGATCTGGGAGTTTGTCTGGCATTTCTGGAAGGATTCAATGGGGTTAGCTTCTGGAAGAAAAGGTGGCTGCTCCAAGCCGATTTACAGGTACACTCAGATGCAGCTGGGGGTGCTGGCTTCGGAGTTTACTTTCATACTCACTGGTGTGCAGAACGATGGCCCAAGGAATGGCATGTAGCAGGGGTGACCAGGGACCTCACATTTCTTGAGCTATTCCCCATCTTAGTTGTGGCTCTGGTGTGGGCTGGACAGTTCTCCAACCGCACAGTATTATTTTGGTGTGATAATTTGTCTGTGGTCCATATCATAAACTCAGTAGCCTCACGGTCCCCCTGGGTGACAGCACTAGTTAGGGTCCTCATACTGACATATCTAAGGAACATCCTGTTTACAGGTCGGCATGTCCCTGGAATCAATAATGGCATAGCTGATGCCCTTTATCGGTTCCAGATGGACCGTTTTTGAGAACTAGCACCATGGGCACGTGTAAACCCAGACCCCTTGCTGCACATAATCTGGAGCATTGGGAGTTAGAGCTACAAACCATCGTGCAGGGCTCTCTGGCCCTTAGAACTCAGTCAGCTTACAGTGGGGTCTTCCATGAATTCAAGGTTTTTCGGTCGGAAAGACGGTGGTCGAAGGGGTTTTCCATTAGCGAACCCGAGATAATACAATTTGCAATTCACCTTCGTAGGTATGGATTGGCAGTGGGCACGATATCGGGAAAAATAGCAGCCCTTATGTTTATTAGTAGGTTAAAGAGTTTTCCATCGCCAGACAAAAGGTTCTTTTAAAGCACATTTTTGAGGCATGGGCGCGAACTCAAACCACACTCACACACGTCCGGGCACAGATGACGACTCCAATGCTAAATGTTTTAGTGGAAATGCTAAAAGAAATATTTTATAATAGTTATGAGGTGCAGGTATTTACAACAACATATGTGGTGATGTATTTTGGGGGATTTCGGAGCGGGTAGGTTGTGAGTAGGTAGAGACATCACCAATAGAGCGCTGGTGATCGACGACATGGAACTCTCAGCAGATAAAGTGGGGATTCAGTTGCGATGTTCCAAGACCGATCGGCAGAGCAGGGGTACCATGGTTAATCTGTTTCAGGGAGGCCCTGAGGAAATTTTCCCTGTGGAACAGAGTAGGCATTACTTGAGCATTCGCCCAGGCATCCCTGAGGTGCTGTTTATACATATGAATGGGGCACTAGTAACAACGTACCAATGTATGGCATTACTCAGGGTCGCGCTAAAGAAGATGGGTTTTCCCCTGGGCGAATTTGGTTTGCATTCCTTCAGGATAGGGGCAGCTACCACGGCGGTGGCGGCAGGGCTGCCGGAGGAAGCCATTAAAGCAGTGGGAAGATGGAGGTCTAACTCATACAAGAAATACATTAGACCTTACCATTACTAAAAATATGTTTTTGTTTTCGCCAGGAAGCAGAGCTGGTGGTGCTGCACGACGAAATGGGTGGATTGTCGGGCACAGTCTGGTGCAGAGGGCAGGTGCAGCTGTTGCGAGAACCCCTGGGGGAAAACACTTGGGACTCACTGAATTGGCTAATATCAAATGGATGGGCAGGAGTGTATGCGATGGAGTCAGCTACTCTCAATGCTTAGAGGAATGTGGGAATATCCGAAGCCACAGATATTGGTTATTCATTTAGGGGGAAATGACCTTCAAACCTGGAAAGGGGCTAATTTGGTAATTCAAATTAAGAAAGATTTATGTACCGTCAGCTGGTGATTTGAAGGGGTCCACATAGTGTGGACAAATTGGCTTCCAAGAATTAAATGGGATAAGGCCGAAAGGCCGGGAAAAGTTGACAGAATTAGGCAGAATGTTAATGGAGAGATTGTTTAGTTCATAGAAGGATTGGGAGGATCTAGTTGGGGACATAGGGGGATAGTTCATTCAAGGTCCAAATTATATCAGTTGGATGGAGTACATCTCTCGCCACTGGGTAACGAGATTTACTTTGCTGTTTTAGCAGGACACCTAGAATCCTTGTTTATTGGTTAGGTGGTGGGTGTCGTGGCATTTGTGGAATAAATGTCCCTGTGTGGCAGGGGTCCAGTATGCTAAGGTATGTTAAATAGGAAGGAGATAGAATAATAAGAGTCATCTCCTTAAGAGATGGGGAGGCGATACCTTGTGTAATGCAGGGCACAGCATGCACAGGGGTCAAGCTCCCTGGGAGCTGTGACCTAACAGGGGAGTAGGGATAGGCGCTGTCTTCACACCTTGAGGGCACTTGCTCCTTACTCAAATCCACAGTGGGCCTTGCTCCCCTTTCAGCCAAAACCCAGTTGCTGTCGAAAGGGGAAGTTGGAAGTTAAAGAGATTGTTACTGGAAGGCACATCCAGGACAATCCCTGAGTTAAAAAGTTATAATAGTTAATTCGCATACTGGACCGAAAATTGCACGGTGCAATTACCCACCAACTTTGAATTTGAATTGGAATAAAGAGTGCGGCCAGTTTATAACCCAGACAATGCCTCTGTGTTTCATTTGGGGTGCGTCGACAATGTGACAGTGCTGCTATCATCCTGCCCAGGAATGGGGAGGGGTTAGCTCCAGTGGAGGGAACACATGTCACAGCGGCCTTATACAGCTGGGGAAGGGAGGCAGGGAGGCACCCCAGCCCCTGTCACAACAGGTAGCCATGGCTGCCTGCCTTGGTGACCCGCCACACTGGGCTGGGCAGGTGTGCAAACAAATATGCCTGCCCATTTAAGTCTGCTCTGACCTGTCTGAGAAGCTCACAGGGCCAGACCATGGACCCGATTCATCCTGGGCCCATGTTTCCAGCTTGGATGCCAACCTCACTGGGGTTTGACCCAGGCCTACATCTTGGGGGCCTGGAACAAACATGTGAGGTTGTTGCTGGCCCTGTGGCCCAATTGGGCCAGAGAGAGCCAAACTAGGCCCACATTCCATTTGTGAACACCCTCACCCCCTCCCTGGGCAAACGACCCACGCGATGCAGTGGCTTGTCTGCCCAAAGCCCACCAGATATTGGATTCACCCCATGGGGTGAATCTTGTTCACCCCATGGGGGTGGGGCATGACACATCCTCAGGAAAATCTCGAGAAAGTGTCGAGGAGCAGCCTTACCCCAAGTGGGGTAAGACTGTCCAAGGCAGTGCAACCCATGTGGCTGGCCTTGTCCTGCAATACTCAGAGCAAGGCTGCAAGGCCAGGAGATGGTAATGCCTGTCACACTTGCCCACATCACGGCCAGGGACCAACTCTCAGCTGGACTGGGGGAAGGAGATGGGT
This sequence comes from Sphenodon punctatus, assembly GCA_003113815.1. Classification (NCBI taxonomy): domain Eukaryota; kingdom Metazoa; phylum Chordata; class Lepidosauria; order Sphenodontia; family Sphenodontidae; genus Sphenodon; species Sphenodon punctatus. Next base: position 1,090,468 of record QEPC01009590.1, read on the forward strand.
CAGGACCAGGAGGCTGCTCCTGGGGGTGGGACTTCAGGTCTGAGATGGGCCGAGCCACTCAGCTTCCCCGTGCTTGTGTGGCTGGCTCCCTGCACTAGCCCTGCAATGTGGTGGGCCTGATTGCCCCCAAAGGCCATGCAGCTTGTTTGGCTGCACCCACAGTCTAACCTGATGTACTTGCTTAACTCAAGAATTATCTTTATTTGTTGATGACCTCTCAATAACCTTAAAATCTGTATGGAAATCAACAATGCTAAAATTCAGCTTCCACTTGATGGAATTCAACCAACAAAAAGATTTTCAGATTGGTCAAAAAGAAAACAGAAGAAAAAGAGTGTTAACAATGAGAGAGAGGTCACATTTAAGCCTCTGCCATTACAAAAAACAACAACCCTGAAACAACAGCAAGAGTAAAAGCAGAATATTGGGAGAGCTTGCATAATACTGGTTTAGCATCTCTTTAGTTAGAAGTCACAACTTTAATAATTTATGTCTTGATGACTTTGGAGAGAGAATGGGTAAAAGCACAAAAGTACATGAACTGGCCTAGGGTGGAAATCTACAGGTGACACGGTCTGCGCCTGGTCAGGGCATCAATCAAACATGCCCATGACTGGGTCCCGCCCCCTCACTGCTCCCAGCACATTGCCTCATACCGTGACAGACAGACAGGGTGGCCAATGACAGCCGGCCATGACGGGCTACAGCAGATGTGCTAGTCCACTGTGGCCCGCTTTGGCTGTGGCGGGTCTTAGCCCAGGCTGTGATTTCGAGGGTTTTCCAAAGTCAGAGCTTAGGCTATCCATTGACATGGTCCAGAGCAATTCCAGGCTGACATCTTGTGGCACAAAAACAGACGTTTCATTGGCCCACAGGCCAAAGCAGGTCATAGCAGGTGCCGCCACATCTGTTTTTACCCATACAACAACAATCAGAGTTTAACCCAGTATTTTTAACCAATGTTTTCCATTCACTCCACTGCTGTAAGTTTCCCATTCACTTCACTGCTGCAGCAATTACATGATTGCTGTAATGTCAATGATTTAAATTATTCGGTCCAGCTATACTAGGAGCTTAGTGTTGCATTATATATTCAGCACTTTGGCATGAAAATACATAACATAATAGCACAATACTTTTAGGAATAATTCCTTCATATGTTTCCCTTCTGATTTGCAAAGCTAATTGCTTATGAATTCTTCCAGAAGCAGACAGTTTCCCTACAAGAATGCTAGAGATTTATTCTATTTATTATTTGAATCTATACCCCTGGTTTATGTCTAGGACTCAAGGCTGGTAACAACATGTACAAATTACACATAAAATAGAAATATATAAAATAAGATCAAATTCAAGTATAAATAAAGCGACTTATGTCTACTTTGTTCTAGCCTAACAATTCTTCCCTCTGCACTGCACCAAGAAGAATGAGAGAAGATGCCAGCCCTGCCCTCCAAAAAAGGTCCAATTCTGTTACTGCTCTACTCCAGTGCTATGCCTGAGCAACTCCATTTACTTCAGTGGAATTACACCAGCCTAAATTGAAGGAGTGAACCTGGAGTAATGAAAACCAGTTCATTCTTGAAATCTGACAGTTTATTTATTTATTTATTTATTTATTTATTTATTTATACCATCATTATAACCCGCACCCTTACCTGTCATGGTGGCATACAATAAGTAACACAATATAAAAATATAAAATACAATAATACGATAAAACCAATAAAAACAACAAACATAAAAAATGGATGAAGTCTGAATAAACCAAATACCCCCCTCATCATATTACTACTTTTTGCAGTATTTATCATTGTATTGCTGCTTTTCACACTATCATAGGCCTTTTTCACATGAGATGCCTCTCCCCTTGCCCACATAGGCCACTGGGTGGGTGAGGGGTGTGTATGTCCGTGTGACCACCGGTGAAGATGAGAGAAAGTGTATGTGCACTCCCGCGCTCCACCTGCCTCCACCCATCACCCACGCATGGAGGCACTGGGGAAAACGGAGGTGCCTCCGTGCATGGAGATGGATAGAGGTGGGTGTGCATCCATGTGACAGTGCTGCACATCCACCCCTGCCTCCACTCATCCCCCCCACACCGTGGCGCCTCCCGGGTTCATTTAAAAAGGGCCTTAGTCACCAGAGAATGAAAAACTAATGCACATACCTCTCTTTCTAACATTAATCCTTCTGCTCTAAGGTTCTTTTCAAAAGTGCTTCTTTTTTCAATTTGTGGGCTTGATTTTTTATAGACCAATATGTAATCGATGCGCTTTTTGCCATCTTTGAAGAAGAGACCTGATGTAGCTAGGGCACTCATGTCATTCTGTAAAGCAAACAAAGAAAAATAACTACAAATGTAATTACACTTTACAAAAGTGATGTTTTCTAAAGAAGAAGGAGGAGGATTATTAATGATTAATGATGGTACACCACAGTGAGTCCAAAAGGGAACTACATGCCTCTTGCAGTGGTGCAAAAAGTCTAAGGGCAATTTTACACACACGTCTCATTCCAAATTTGTGTTCTTGTGTTTGTGTGAATATGCTAACACAGGTCTAGCTACTTGTCAAATCAGTGGCAATTGCTCCTGGAAAACTCGAGCAATTGCCTGTGTATTTGGTTCCTATTCAGCTGATGTCGTCTGTAAATGATCCAACTGCAGCAGCTTCAGATGGGTTTGGAAGAGGCACTGCTACAGAAGGACCAGAGGGAGGGAAGGATGCTGCTGTTACATTGCAGGTCAGTTGCTTGGCAGAGAGAGAGAGTTTTCCTACGGTATAGTTGATCAATGGCAGCAGCAAATAACAGAGTGGCTATTTCTCCTTGAAAACCTGGAGCAAATGCCTGAGGTTTTGACTCTTGTGTAGCCAATAAAACCTACAAATGGTCCAACGCAGGAGACCCAGATTCTCCCTGTAAAGCAGCTGTGAGCAGAGCAGTCAAAAGCAAGTGTGAAACCTGAACTGTGTTCTCTAGAATCCTGAGATTAATAAAAAATAGTACCCCCTGGTAGAACTGATGCAGGTATCTAATTGGGTACGTGTGGGCAATACCCACAGTTTTTGAATGCCGATTTGGTTACTCGAAGGGCGACTCAGTCACCAATCAGGTATCTGACTACCCCAAAGGTGGTAATTTCCAGTACCAATTTACTGATATTTTGGGTTACTGAACAAAAATCGGTATGGAAAACTTAAACAAAAAGGATCAGAATTAAATATTCCAGAACATTGGGTATCTGAATTAAGTACCGAGATTTGTACCCAAGATTTTAAAGTCAATTTCGGTATGAGAAATTTGACGGGTATAGCTGGTTTTTGCGGGTACTGATTTCAGCTCTAGTATCTAGTTATTATGAAGAGAAACTTTAGCATATAAATCAAGTGATTTCAGTGTAGAGACATTTGCCTGACTTTGCAGAAAACAGATAAAATAACTCTAAGATGTGAACAAGCATATCTATTTCAAAGGCTACTAAGTCAGATGCCAGTGATGATGATGTAATAGTCAATATTAACTGCTTCACTGATGAATGCATACCATATGAGAAAGTAGAAGAAATACTGCATTGCAAAGTACTGTATATCAATAACATAGCAAAGTGCAAGATTAGATGCATCAGCCAACGGGGGTTGAGAAAGTTGATCTCTAAATTAAAATGGGTAAGACGGGCTGGGAGGGGTTAGTGGGAGCAGCATAATTAGCATCCACCTTATGAGTGATGTCTTCCTTTCAAATTTTAGGAAACACTGACAGAGCAAAAAGATTTTCAGATTGGTCAAAAAGAAAATAGAACAAAAAGAGTGCTGATAATATGAAAGGAAGGAAAATAGAACAAAAAGAGTGCTGATAATATGAAAGACAGTAACATTCTAAAAACTGAAATGTCAGCAAAAGTGAAGGCACCCACACCTCCCTGAGGGGAAAGAATAAATTCATTTTTTGTTTTGTTCTTTAAAATGACACATTGAAGGTGATTTCATCATCACAAAAGGCAGCTCCCAGTACCACTATGCCTATGAAAACCCCCACAGTAGCAAGATAAATTGCATCAGCACCCTCCAAAGCCAGAATTCCACTCATGCTTTTTTTGTGCATTATTCGACATACAGTAGGATTTGTTCACAGGTTTAGGCAGAGAACTTAACTATTTGAGCTATTCATTAGGGAAATTACAGAACTTGAGAGTTATTACCACATTGCTGCTGTCATCTTTTTGTCTCACAATGAAGGAAAAAACATTTTTGTCTAGGGTCTGAAAGACAAAAACTCCGAATCTCCATTCAAAGTATCTGGTAGATCTTCTCAACCCTCTAAGGTACTAACCTATGCAAAGTGGTTGCTCCCAATGAATCCTGCCCTGCAGGATATAAAGTCTTATACTTACTGGGAAAGAAACAAACTGATTGAAAAAAGAGAGTAAGAGATTTAGATAGGTACAGTTATGTTAAAGATTTGAGATCCATTGATATTACCCTAAAAACACTTACCACATTCATGGTTTAACATCAATATCTAACAACCCTACAAAACCAATAGCCAAGTTAATATAAAATGCATAGAATCAACATTTTTAAAAAAACATTTGTTTTAAAAACAAACCAAATCTCATGTTTAGTATTTGCTTCAGTGTTTATTACAGCAAAAACATGTCTAGATGACTGGAACAAAAGCATAGTCCATGCTGCTGGAAGTTGAATACTTCAAAAATTCAATACTTTGGAGCAGCCACTTATCTGAAAAATGGTCCAGTTTGCTATTCCTGACACATCATCCATCATTTAATTACTGATCCATAGAAGCAGTGATGTAAAAATACAATGGTCCAATGCTCTCATGAACTCATGGATAACTGCTAGGCACAAAGGTTTATGCAACCGTAGGACTATTTGTCTAAGAGAGCAGTAAGGTGTTTGTCTTTTCCAGTCATTGGCTTTAATTCAGTTTTGAGGTGAACCAGGACTGGAAATCACCTATCTTCAAACTTCATCAGTTCAGATAAAATAGAAACATTTCATCCTAAACATCTATGGATTTGCGAAAGCTGCTGAGTATTCTTTTAAGAAAGCAAACATGATCCCACCCCTGCCACGATCCCTGAAATGAAGCAACCAAGTGAAAGTGTAGTTCGCTCTTGGAACTCTAAGTACAATTAGGCAGTGCACTTCTATTCCAACTTTCATGTTGGGAATGATCATTTGCCCTGAACAGCTGATGATGGTAGGTAGTGCTTGCTTCCCTTTCTTGGTTTAAATTTTTCAGAATCAAACAGAGAAATAATTTGACTCTGAGAATATTGAACATGTCAAGTCTCTGTGGAACATACTATGTAATGTAATGTTAGTTTATTAAATGGCTTTGGCTTACGCCATGGCCAAAACGACAATTCACAAATAAATAAACAAACAACATCACTCGGTTCATTATCACCAAAATATACAAACACACAAATTAATCTCCCAGGTACAACACAGCCAGCCCCAGTCCCCTCATCCAAAGACAAACAAACAAAATTTAAAACAGAGTTAGATTTCCAGGGTAGCCCATCCTCTGTCCACACCTGGTCGGGGGAACAGTCCAATACCTTAGCAAAAGCTGTCTCATTAACCTAGGACCAGTTTTAACAATAAATGGAAATTAGCCTTGTTTCATCAAAATATGGCCTTTCTCTTTTAGAGGCATACTTGGGCCTCTGCCAGGGGGTGGCCCCACCCAGCCTCGACACCCCAGAACATGGCACCAGGGCCGGGGGAGCAGCCTGGGCATGCCGACAGCCCCCCACCAACCACCCGTGCATACCCCCAAAGGGCACGGAACACCCAAGCACCAGAGGCAGGTGGGTGAGGAGGCTGGCACACAGCAGCCCAGGCAGCAGCCAGAGAACCACGGTGAGGCACACAGGCAGGGTGGGAGTGGGGCCTGGGGAGGCCAGGAAGTGGACCCAGGACACCCATGGCGGGATGGGGGTCCCGGGAGGGCCAGAACGAAGGGGGCAGTACCGGGTGCCAAGGGGAGGGCAGATACCCCCAGGCCCCCCTGACCCGGGGGCGGGCGCCGGGGCCTGCAAACGACTAACCACTGCATACCTTACAGGCCAGCTGGAGGGACCACAGCAACCCAGGCTTGTGCCCCCAGCCCAGCGGATGAGGGAGCACCGGGCATGGGTACAGCACCAGAGGGAGGACCAGGTGGAGGACATCGTCCGGACCTCGGCAGAGCAGGGGGAGCAGATGATTGTGGCCGTTGACCACATGGAGGTGGCCATAGAGCACTCCCTGAAACAGACGGAGGCCAGGGACCAGAGGCTCCAAGCAGAGGTGAGCCTAGAGCGGGGCCGGGAGCGCCGGGAGCACAGCAGGCAGGTTGAGGCATTCGGGTGGCTAGAACAGGCCATCGTGGGGATGGCACGGGAGCATTCTGTCAAGATGGATAGCTCCCATGGCATTGGAACCTCCCTGCTCCTGCATGTGGGCACTATATGTGCCTATGTGATGGCAGCTGCCCTGCCAGGCACCCTGCCTTCCCAGGGCCCCATGCCGGGCCCTTTGGTGCCCCAACCGGCTCCGCACCTGCTCCAGCAACCTCCACACCAGCAGGGGTCCCACATCTGCCTCCTGGTCCCTATAGGCCTGTGGAGGAAGCAACCGCCCAGGGGGGCCCCTCGGGTCCTCCCTCCCACCACCACCAGTCCCTCTGGACACCAAGGCCTCCCAGGACACCGTTGGGGACACGGAGAGTGCGGGGGAGAGGGGATCTCCCAGAACTCTGTGGCACCCACAGGGTATTCAAGGGGGGGCCCAGGAAATGCTGGGGATGGGGAGGATGGTGGGATGAGGGGGAAGAGGAAGGGCGGTCTGACAGGGGGGAGCACCATGCTCAGGGGGAGCGAGGTGGAGGTGGTGGGGGCACGTGTCTGCGGGTGATAAATAAATGCACGGAGCACACTACCACCTCCTGTGGTCTGTTCATAGGCCCAGAGGTGGGGGGCTGGTCCGCACCAGTAGTGGGGCATGACCAGGGACCCCCCAGGACCCCACGGGTGTGGGCCTGGTGGTGGGCTCCGTCATGGCTTGGCCTCCCGGCTGATGTGCCTGACTAGGACAGCAGGGATATGCTTGGCGCACCGGTCCTCCCTCGGGTTGTCCACATTCATGTACAGAAGCATGGGGCTGGGAGGGCGGGTAGGCACGGGGTATTCGAGGGCAGCCCCATCAGTCTTGAACATGTTGTGCAGCGCACAGCAGGCACCAATCACCAGGGCCAAGGTCTCCACTGTGTAGTTCATCCGGCCAGTGAGGCTCCTCCAGCGCTGCCTGAGGGCCATGAATGCCCACTCAACCACGTTCCAGCTGGAACACAGGCGGGAATTGTACAGTGCCTCCACCAGGTTCCGGGTGACCGGGTACACCTTCATCAGCCACCGGGTGAGGGGGTAGGCCGGGTCTCCCAGGATACAGGGGGCATCAGTACCCTCCCCATGTCCGCAAAGTCCCCGTGGTACATCCAGGCATGGAAGGGGGGAGATGGTCATGATCCGGGCATCGTGGCTGCGCCCAGAGTTGCCTGTGAAGATGTCAATGAACTGCCCCCGGTGGTCCACAACCACCTGCAGCTGCAGGGAGTGGTACCGATGCCTGTTGACATACTCCGTGGCCTCCCCCATGGAGGGGCGGAGGATCTCTATGCGGGTGCTGTCCACAGTGTCCATGCAGTTGGATACCCTCCAGCTGCGAAGCCGGCCACCATGGCCACTTGATCCACCAGCCGCATCACTCTGTCCAGGAGAATGCCCTCCACTGCCTCACAGACATCCCGCAGGATACAGGCAACAGTTCTCACCCTGAAACCAATGTGCTGGGAGATGGACCGGCAGGAGTCGGGCATTGCCAGGGCCCAGACCGCGATGGCTACTGGCTGGACCATGGGGATGGGGGTCTGCATGGGGGCATGCTGCCGCTCCAGCCAGGGCGTGAGCCGCTCTGCGAGCCACAGGAGGGTGAGCTTGTCCATCCGGAAGTGTGTCCTCCAGTCAGCCTCATCCCACTGAGTCAGCGCCCGGAACCACCAGCCCTGTGCCTGCTCTGCGACCCACAGCTGCTGGGCAATGGGCATAGCTAGCAGGGTGGCCCGGCGCATGGTATACCTCCTCCAGTGGAGGTGCCTGGCCATCTCGTGGATCGCCGCAGGCCTGGTCCGGTCATGGCTCACAACCTGCCGGTCTGCCCCAGACACCCGCTGAGCCCTGAGCTGGGCTATGGCGCGCCTGCGGCCGTGGTGGGCCCTGTGGGCCCCTGCACCACTCAGGGCCATGGTAACTAGCAGGCGGGTGCCCACATGCACCTCAGAGGTCAGGATGTGCAGCTGATAGATGTGGGTGCGGTACCACTCAGCACAGAGCGCTAGGTGCGTCGCGCAGGTGCCCACCCTGTCCCGCTCCATGGTGTGGTGTGTCCTGGGGGGGGTGCAGACATCCCAGGTATAGGCTGGGATGGGTAGTGTTCCGCCCCCGACTGGCTGCACCATCTCCTGCAGGGCGGGTGGCTCGGGGCGGCAGCGGGTGCGCTGTATTGAGCGCACCTGCTGTCCCAGCATGGAGCCATGTGCATGGCCCAGTGTGCACCCAGTTATGCAGGCTTCAGCTGCATGCCTCCTGTCATCACCTCCCACCTCTCCCTGTTAGCAACATCGTGTCCTTGCCGGCCTGATGATATTACTGTGTCGGCTGTCCTGTCTGTGTGTTCGGTTCCTGCAGCTGTGCTGGGTCCACACCCCACACCTTGCTCTGTTGCCATACATTGTTGCAGACTGTGGCTTTCTCTGTCAGCCTTGGTGCCCCCCCCCGAGCACCCTGCCACCCATCCATGGAATGTGGGCCCCCCAGTCCATGGTGTTATTCTCCCTGGCATGCTGCACCATGGCTGGCTGTGCTTCCACCAGGCTCCCGACTCCCATGGGGCCCCCCATACATGGACCTTCCATGAGACCATGGCCCTGTGTGACCTGGGGCATACCCCAGCCATGCAGTTGCTCCTGAGCTGCCTGGACAGCCTGTTGGGTACTTATGTGAACCTGAGCTCTGGCCTCCGTTACTTCGACTATGAGATGAGTGCCTGGAATTGCTGGCTGCATGCTGAGATGCTGGGTCTGGTTCTCTTTCCCAATGGGTGCATCCTGGAAATGAGGTGCTCGCATGTGGCATGGTCTGTGGCGGAGACTGTGTCTGCCCTGTCTGTGTTCAGCCTGGCCACCTACATGGTATGTTGGCGGAGGGGGGCCCTGCCTTGGCCGTGTCCTACTTTGGCTGCATTCGTGGGGCCCATGGGTACCAGCACTCTCATGGGGCGGTGTATCACCAGCTGTTGGAGCTGGGTCAGCTTTCGTGGCCCCCTGCTGTTGACTGTTGCATGTATGAGCCTTCCGCGGCGGAGCCGTCGGTGCTGTCGGGTGTGTGGTCCTGTTCCGATGTGCAGCTGGGTCGCTCCATGCAGGATCTGTTTGAAGCATACTACCTGATCACCCACCACATGTCCGTGCTGGGGTACCACCGGGGCATGCTTCATTGGCCCCACCTCATGCACCAGGCAGGGCACCAGGCCCCTGGTGCCTTTGTGGCCCCCAGCAGCTGACTGTGGGTCTCCCTGTGCCTCCCGGGCCCCGACTTATGGCCCCCGTGTGGGGTCCTGGCTCCGTCCTGCTGCCGTGGTCCGCTGCCTGCTCCCTCCTTGATGTCCCAGCCATGCTGCTGTGCTGCCTGCTTCCCAGGGTGTTGCTGCCCCCGCATCTGCCTCTGCACCTGGTGTTCCCCTCAGTGGCCGCCTTCTCCACTGTCCACCTCTGGCTCCTTAACTAGCCCTCCAGCTCACCTGGGTGCTGCTGACCATCCTCATCCACCTGCACCCCTTTCATCACCCCTGCCCCCCCCTCATGGGTGCCTGTGTGCCCTCAGGGTTCTTGGACCCACGGAAAGCCCCACCCAGGCTCCTCCCAGCAGTGGTGGTGTATGTGACTTTGGACCTGCTGCACTGTTCCAGCTCTCCTGGATCCCTACCATCACCCCCTTGCCGGTGCTTTGAGTCCGTGTGTGCCTTCTGGACCATTCCCGGGCCACTGCCTGTTCTGTGTGGACTCCTGCTGTGCCTCTGGCTGGACCTCCTGGGGCCCCCATTCCAGGACTGCCTGTGTTGCTGTGGGGGTGCCCGTGCAGACTGTTCTGTGGTGGGGCTTCTGGTAGCTGCTGCCTGTGTCCGGCTCTGCCCCTGTGCCATTACCCCCCTCTTCCCTGTCAAGTGCCCCCTCCCTCCCCTGTTCCAGTTGTGCCATGTGTGTGGTCTGTCCCACTGTGTTGCCCCACCCCCTTCCCTTCCTTTCCTGTGCGGGTGTGAGTGCGCCCGGGCATGTGTGTTTGTTCTGTGTGTTCCACTGTGTCCTCGCTGTCTCTGTGCCTGTTGTGCGTGGTACCTCGGCAGCTCTTCTCCCTCTTCCCCCTCCCTTCCCATTTCCCTTGTGTGGGTGTTCCCTTTTGTCCCTTGTGGCTTCATTTTTCCTCAGTCAGCCATGTCTGTGTCCCTCCCCTCCCCGGTACCATGTGGGTGTTTTGACCATGGCCGGGAATCGGCGTCATGTCTGTTGCGCTGCCCCAGGCTGTCATCTGGCAGCCCGAATCCCTGCCGTGGTTCTGCTCCCGTCCCATCTGTTCAGGGCTTCTATTGATCACAGGGGGTGGTTGATCGGTTCACCACTGCTGGGAATCCACTGTGGTGACTCAGGACTGTGTAACGTCTGAAATCACCCATTGTCATAATGGGAGATGGCAGGCCAGTGTGTTCATGATATTTTACCTTATTGATCTTTGAGGTGCAAGTTAGCCATGATGTGCCTGAACGTCTGGTATTTTATTCATGTGGTTGTCATTTCCACCTGAACCCAGGTTCACATTTTCTTCATCAATTAGGAAAGTCTAAAGTTATATTGACTTCTGTCATTGGACTTATTAGTTGCTATATTTGTAACCTTGAGGCCAGACTACTGCAATGAGCATTTCATGGGGCTGTCCTTGATTAATTATTAATTATTAGCAAGTATTTATATAGCACAAGCAATGTGCCTGGTGCTTTACAAATGGAATAGACATGGTCCCTGCCCTAGGGATTACAATCTGAGAGATGGGGGGCTGGGGGGAGGAGATGAAGGAAGGGGAACAGAGGGAGAGACAAGGAGTGCAACATTCATGAAGATGCGAGGTCCCAGATGCATGCGCTTGGCTTGGTTACATCAAGAATGATGGCTGGTTGGTCCATGTGGTGAGGATATGAGTACACAGACCTCACGTAACAGATTGTACTGGATGGAGGGTATCAGAAGGAGTTAGGTAAGGGGAGCGAGGAGTTGGGGAGAGCAGAGCGGAAGAGGTGGGTCTTGAGGAGGGATTTGAAGGTATGAAGGGAAGGGGCGAGACAGATGTGGGCAGGGAGGGAGTTCCAAGCATGGGGGGCAGCTAGGGAGAAGGGACAAAGGCAGTTAGGGGAGCAGGGGAGGTGTGGGAGGGCGAGAGAGGGGACAGAGGAGGAGCAGAGTTCACGGACTGGAGTACAGAGGGAAATTAGCGCAGAGAGATAGGGGGGAGCAAGGTTGTGAAGAGCTTTATAGGTGAAGACTAGAACCTTGTGCAGGATTTGTTCAGGAAGGAGGAGCCAGTGAAGAGAGGAGAGGAAGGGCTGCACATGGTTGAAACGACGGGTGAGGTGGGATGACTATCAGCAGAGTTTTGGGTGGAGATAAGGGGAGAAAGGGGAGAGCAGGGGAGGCCAGTGAGAAGGAGGTTACAGCAATCGTAACAAGAGATGACCAAGGCGTGAACAAGGGTTTTGGCAGGGGAGACAGAAAGAAAAGGGTAACTGTTTGGAAGCTGTAACTGGTGTAGAAAGTGGCAGCCCATCTTCTGTCGGGGTTGGGTTGCTGGTAGCACATTACACCAGTGCTCCAGCATTTGCACCAGCTACCAATAGCCAGCACAATTCAAGGTGTTGGTTTTGTAGGGGTGTGCATGTCGTTTTTGTTATTACAATAATGAAAATTGTTGCTTTACTTTTAGTTATTGCAATAATGAAAATGACAACTGAGAATAACGACAACGATAACAAAAATGACAACTGAGAATGACAACTGAGAATACCAAAAACGACAACCAAGAATAACGATAATGATAAAAAAACCAATAACCGAGACTACCAAAAACGACAACTGAGAATAATGATAATGATATAGATATAGATAATGATATTGATAATGATATAAAAATGATATCAATAATGAAAATGAAAAAGAAAACTATACCAACGATGATACAAAAAATGATAATGATAATAAAACCAAAAACGATAACGAGAAATGAAATTGACAATATTGTTATCATTAGTTCTGTGGCAGGAACAGTTGAATTATGCCTGTGTTGGGAGAGGTGAGTAGCTCAGCAGTATCTGATGGATGTATCACTAGTCAATGAGCAGCACAAACAGGTAGGGATGGGCGAACAGATCACGGTTTGGGTTCGGCCGTTCAGTTTGTCTGCGTTCGGTTCGTCTGCGATCGGTTCGTCTGCGATCGGTTAGTTCGCCGGGTTCGGGTTCGACCATTCGGTTCAGCCGTTGGGTTTGGCCGTTTGGCCATTCTGTTCAGCCATTCGACTGTTTGGTTTGGCCGTTCAGGAAATGTTGTAGGTGTTTTTTTTGTTTTTTATATGGTGTTTTGGTTTTTTATTGGGTTTTATATGGTTTTCTTTTGTTTTATATTTGTTTTTTGTTTTTTTATATGGTTTTTTTTAAAATCTAATATTATATATGTCTATCTACACTAAATCTAACTGCTATTAATTATTCTAAATGCTATGAACTAAATGGATTATCTAATAAGTACACAGGCCTACTCCTACAAACACTAAAACTAAATCACTAACGCTATCTCTATCACTAAGCTAGCTCCTACAACTACTATCCCTAAACTATTTATCTCTCTATATCTCTCTCTATCTCTCTCTATATATATGGGATGGGGGGGGAATCACAAACACAAGGTTTCAGTTTAAGGTTTAAGTTTCATTTCAGTACAAAACTGAAATGAAACTTAAAGCAATCTAATAATCCTACTCAATGCCTGCTGTTCAGGAACAGTGACTAACTCAGAAGGTGTTGGGAAGGGGGGAGACAGATAGTTTCATTTCTTCCAAACCTCTCCACCCCGGTGCCTGGAAGTCTGCTCCTCAGTGACTAGTACAACCCTCCCTGTCACCTTACAGTGAACCTTTTTTTGCCATCCAAACTCACCCAAACGCGATCCAAACTGACCAAACTGTTCGGCCATTTCGCCATTCGGTTTTCGGTTCTGTTCGGTATGTTCGTGTTTGGGTTCGTGTTCGCGTTTGGTTGTCCGAAAAGGCCGAGTTCGGGCCGAACTCCGAACTTCCGAACCGCGTTCGCCCATCCCTACAAACAGGCCCCAGCAGTCTCATGGTGCTGTGTGATTGTTCAGTGCTTGCTGCCTCCCACAACCAATCAGGGGGACTCTGGGGTACGGCACTGCAACCCTTTATAATGGGAGGGCCAGTTTTTTTCTCTCCGTTCTGTGAGAGTTCTGCTGGTCAGGTTGCGTTTACAGAACTGTGGTGCTTGCACATAAAAAAATCCTCCCTAGTCCTCATGGTATTAATTTATTTATTTATTAGGTGTTACCACCAATACCTTTCCTTCCTCATACCCTACATTTTACCTTCTCCCTTTTCCTGCCCTTTCCCCCCCTGTACGTTATATAAAGATAGGTAGTGTAGATTCTATCTATCTATCTATCTATCTATCTATCTGTCTATCTGAATAGTTATATAGATAACTGATTAGATAATAGATCATTTTCCTTTTCCCTTCCGCTGTCTCCCTTAGATTTAGATAACTATTAGTTGTGCATGGGAATCAATAATGATACCGATACCAAAAATAATTTTTTTGGTTGAAACAGTACCAATATCAATAACGATATCGATAAACATATCAATACCGATATAAAAAATGATATAAAAAATGATAAACAATAAAAAATTTAACAAAAAGATAATGAAAATGACAGTTAATAATGATAATGAAAACGACATTTTTGAATAATGAAAACAGTTGCTGCATCTTCCACTACCACTTTCCCCCTTGCTCTTTCCATTCTCCTTCCTGTCCCTGATACAATTTAGTGATGAAAGGGGCAAGATCGAAGCAGGGAGAAGGAGAATGATGGGGATTTAGGAGTGCTGGCTCACACTGCTGAGGGTTGGATACAATACAGGTTTGCTAGTCTCTTAGATTTTGCTCAAGGTCAAGGCTGGAAGAGCATTGTTTTTTAATATATGACAGAGGTGGGCATATGGTAGATCAGAACTCAGATGCAACTCACAGACAAAGTTAGGGCACAATCCTATGCCCTGTATGCACCGTCTGCCTGCGCAACTCACATAGCATGCGCATTCATACACACAGCATGCACGTGCAATGCACGCATGCACAGCACGTGCACACTCAGGACAGCTGCGTGTGGCAAGAATGCAGCCTGGCCCAAACCCCCATGCCCATGCACCCTGCCTGCTCAACACCTGTCAATCCCCTGGGCTGTGGGGTGCATGAGGTTTCAAGTCAGTCATGGCTGTGTGCTTGCTACGCGCAGCTGTCCTGAGTGCATGCGTGCCATGCGTGTGTACTGCACATGCCATGTGCATTGTGTGTGCATGCTGTGTGTGTTACATGGGAGGGTGGTGCATGCAGGGGATAGGATTGTGTCCTTGTACTTTGGCTCTCACCAAGAAACAAATACCAATTGTTGACAGAGGGTATCTGTGTGAGAGGTGAAACAAATAAGCCATTTCAGAAACCATTTCAGTATTCAGAAAGCTTATTTGAGTATCCATTCAAGCAATCACATTTCCAAAATAAATAATTGCTGTTGGTGCGATATTCATGCATTTATTTACTTGTCTCAATGTGTGGTTACTTCAGTTATTTTGGGTGAAAACACGTTATGAAGGAGTGCTGCCATCATCACCCCGACAGGTTGGCAAATGCTACCACCATGTTTTGGACCGGGTCTACAGGCATAACAAACGTTCTGGGGGCTGGGTGACAGGGGAGAGAGCAGAGAGATGTATGGATGGCCATGGAAGCCGGCCATGGTGACCAGTCCACTCCAGACTGGGCTGGAAACAGTGAGCTACCACACATGATAGCTCACTTTGGCCTGGTTGGGCAGTCCGTTTTCCAGGCATGTTGACTGCTACCCTGGGAAATCACAGCCAGGCTAGTCGCCAACATGCCCAGGAGAAATCCAGGGCAAAAATATGGAGTGGCCCCAACAAACGTGACTGTGACCTGTGGACTACAGAGGGTCACCGTCATGTTTGTTGCCCCAGGTAAGTTACTTACCTGTAATGTTTGTTCTTTGAGACAAGCCTCTCCACATTCAAACCAACACCCTTCCTCTCCACAAAGATAATATATTGAATTGCTTATTTTTCTGCCTGGGGAGAAAGAACTGAGGTGGCGGGGAGCGGGGTGGCTATTTATAAATGCACTGCATGACATCATCTCCCACTCCCCGCCTAGGAGCTGTTTGGAATCAGACGGGTCTTGGTACTGACATCAGCACCGAGTACATCAGTGTGACTGTGGAGAGGCACTTGAAGAAGAATAGCATTCTGGTTATTCTGGCCATACTGTTTACCATTATTGGGCCACATACAGTTGTGCATAAAAGAAGTTCAGAGTCACAGACGTACAGGGACATTTGCACTGGTAAAAGTCCCATTAACTTAAAAGGGATTCACATTGGCCTAAATGCTAGTGCCATCAATAAAGAACAGCTGGAGGACTGTACCCTAAATCTCAGAAAACATAAGCTAAACTACTCAGGTCATACACCATTAAAGTGATAGATTTGTTCTTTTGGATATCTGTGAAGTGAATCACATGAGTCATAGGGATGGGCGAACAGAACCGAATTCGGAAATTTGGTTCGGTTCGGTTCAGTTTGGAAATTCGGTCGGTTCGGAAGTTGGGTTCGGTCAACCGAACTATTCGAGTTCGGTCCGAACTCCTGAACAAAGTTCGGAAATTCAAACCCCATTGAACAAAATAGAATATTATATTTTAGGTATGGGTGAACAGAGCCAAGTTCAGAAATTCGGTTTGGTTCAAAAATCGAGTTCGGTTCGGACGTTCGGTTCGGTCGACTGAACTGGTCGAGTTCGATACAAACTCCGAACTTCTGAGCCGCGTTAGCCTATCCCTAATGGGTCACTTAATAATATGATTGCAAAGGGATATCCTACTCAAACAAAGGGGATGAAGGATACAAAAATCCAAGTGAGAAAAAATAGCTCACATAATTAATAGAGGCAGATTACAAAATAATGAAGACAATTGTGTGGCCATATGGGTAATATTTTTGTCATATATTAAAACAAAGCCATCTGATTAGTAGGCACTTTCATCCTCTTCACTTAGCTTATTTTTAACTGTTTTGTCACCATTCTCTTAAAGTTTAAAACTGGTTGGTTATTTTGGATAAACAAAAACACGGATACAAAATCTGCTCACATAATACAATTATGTTACTTACAGTGAACGTATATTGTAAATGCACTGTAGTTATGGTGTAGCCCTATTTGGATTGTATTAGCCCTTAATATTAGACAATTTGGCTCTTAAAATGCATAGAGTTTTTAGCAGAGAAAAAACAACAACACAATGGGACTCACTCTCTGTCTGCAGTAATCATATGCAAGATACAAACCTTGGTCAGAACGTTTGCAAACACATAAATCAGTAAAAGTGAAAATTAATTTCCATTAGTGATAAAGAGCTATAAATACAGACACAATCTTTGTGAGCTCTCGGGCAAGGACCGTGTCTATCTTGTTCTCTGTTCTCTGTAAAGCGCCAGGTACATCGCTGGTGCTATAAAAATGCTAATAAATAATAATAATAATAATAATAATAATAATAATCACGACAGTTCAGGGAACTGGCATATACTTATGCCAGGAATGGAGAACCTACAGCTCATCAGCCAAATATGGCTCTTTTACAGTTTCTGGACCCAGTCGATGGATTGAGTTCCCCTTCTCTTAAACACTGGAAGAGCGAGCTCAGGGATGAAGGATGAAGTCATGCACTGAATAGGAAGTGGATCTATGGCACAGATCCATAATATGAACCCTTCCCTTCTTTCTCCCATCCTGTGCACATCCTAAAGCGTCCGCACCCTCAACTGCTGTTTGCCCTGTGGAACCTGAACTAATTTTCGAAGTGTCCCATAGGAATGCAAAGGTACCGTACCTCTGGTCTATGCTATAGATATGTTCGAGTTCTATATGCAAGTATAGGGGTGTGCATGTCATTTTCGTTATTACAATAAGTATAATGAAAATTGTCATTTTCATTATTGTTTTTGCAAAATGAAAACGACAAATAATAATAATGAAAATAGAAACAAAAATAACTGTTTTTGAAATAAAGGGAAAATGCTAAAAAACATATTTCCGGCTATAACTTTTTTGCTTCATATTCTATTCTGATGACACTTGGGGATATTGTGCCTCTAATGGAGGGCACTACGTGTCACAATTTTAGAAATGATTAGATAAAAGAAACCGATTTTTGAAACAATTCAATGCTGTGGTTTTAAGAAAAGCTCCATACACATTCATGGCTACAACCTTTGTAACTTCCATCCAATTTACATGAAACATGTGTATATTATGTCCCTCCACAAGCTCAACGCTCCTGCCAACTTTCAGAAAGATTGGATAAATGGTCCTGATGGTATAAGACATTAACTTGAAAATAGATTTCCAGCGGTAACATGTATGTATTCCATCCTGTTTACAAGATATTTGTCAGGAATGTATCACACACATTTCCTATCATCTATCCCAAACTACAGGACAACTTGATAAAAGGGACCAATTGTATAAGCAATTTAAGTTATCCACTTGAAGACCATCATTCACATAAATAGCAGCACTGCAGTGCCAGCCAGAGGCAGGCACCTGGTATGGCAGGGGGAGAAAGGCTGTAGGAGGGAGGATGGGGAGTGAACAAAAAGACTGACATACACATTAACTGGCCAGTTACTTCATGCGTCCAGCTTTACAGGACCAATTGGTAGTGGCTTTGAGGCAGGCATAGGGGGCGGCCCTGATGCGACCATAGAAGGGACATAACTGGGACTTTGGGGATAGCATCCCAGAAATCAGGAAACATAGTTTACACATCAAGGCTGGCCAAAGATCATCACAATCGCATCCTGAAGCACTGTGACGGAGGACATAAGAGAATCTCTATTGGCTCTTTCCTAAACAGATGCTTCTGGCCTCTCAGGAAGTGGGGGAGAGATTTGGGGATGATCACAGCATATAATGATGATATTTGGTTGACATTTCTGCTGGCCAATTGGCATCATAAACTGATCTTATACCACAGTGACATGTAAGAGAATCCCTGACATAGGCTCCTTGTCTGCATATACTGTGCACGCATATAAAATTGAGACCCTTTATTACATCTTTCTGATATTTGTAGAGATTATTGTGAATGTGTGAAATTCAGCCCTGCCAAATTTCATGTACACTGGTTGGATTACAAAGATGTTACAGTCAGACACACATTTATAAGTTAATTGCTTATACCACCAGGACCATTCATCCAATACTCCTAAAAGTTAGCATAGGTAGTAAACCTTGGGAGCGGTATAAATCTGCCAAGTTTCATCCACATTATATTGGAAGCAAAGAAGTTACAACCAGGAATGTATATTCAGATTTTTTGCAAAATAGCATGATTCAGCTGCTTATAAAATTGGATCCCTTTATCCAATTATTCTGAAATGTGGTACTCTTAATGCCTTTCATTGGAGGTACACTCCCTCTATGTATCAGTCAAATATAATGTACAACAAAGAAGTTACAGCTAAAAATGTGTTTTCAACTGAAACCAATGGAAAACAAAAGCAATAACGAAAACAATTTGTTATTTATGAAAACGAAAATGACAGATTAAAATAGCAAAAACAAAAAATGATATGGATCCATGGTGCACACTTCTAGTATATATAATCTCTATTTACAGCTGTAACTACCTCTAATCCATATTATAAGATACTGTACTGTCTCAATTATTTAGTGTTATTCTATTAACTTCACTTTTAATTAAACCACCGTTAGTGTGCCTAGTTATTTATTATTGTAATTTGTTACATATACAGTACTTTCAATCTTTGAAGTGTTTTATAATTATGGCTGAACTGACTAGTAAAAACAAAAATCGCAAGTGTTTCCAAGTTTACAAGGATTGGTAATGAGTGTTCAGCTGGCCCTTGGTAACTCGACCGAATACTCGATACTCAATACTTTGTAAAATAAAAACGAGTACTGAGTATTTTCCAAGTACTGAGTCCCCTTATATAGGACCAGGAAAAGCCCCATATGTTGCAGGAAAAGTCCCGAATGTTGCCCACCTGAAGATTTACTCAAATACCGAGTACTGGACCGAATACCAGACCGATTCCTTGGTTACTTGGTACTCAGTAAAACTGAGATGTTCAGTAAAAAACAAGTAATTTCAAATACCAAGTTTCAGCACTATTTATAATCCATATGAAGTTTATCTTTACAACAATCCTGTGAGGAAGGTCATTATTATTCCCATTTTGCAAATGGGCAGCTGATGCGGAGAGATAGAGGATTGCCATGGCCACCCAAAGAGTTAATGGCTAAGACAGGATTTGAACCCATGTCTCCCAACTTTATCCACTAGGCTACGCACGCTCTACTTATATGTATTATAGAGCCAAATTATAATGTATAGAAATGCAGGCGAAGGTAAATCAGTGGCAGCAGGCATCACTACTCCACAGACCATTATCCCCACTTTCCAGTTGAGAGAAACCAAGGCAAAATGGGCTTCCCAGGGCTACCAAGAGTTCTGTAAGGATTAAACCCCCATGTCTCCTGAATGCCAGGCTACACCTGCAATGTCTATGAGGCAAAGCTGCCTTTCTAAAACCAATAATGACATGTATACAGCAATCCACTGAATGTGGTGAATACATGCAAGCAGGTGCTTATAAAAAAAATATACATTTTGGTAAAACATTTTCAAATATTCCCCTCATTCAGCTGCTTTGGCTTCTCTTGGCACAATACCTTTGCTTTCATGTCCACATCAAATCACAATTTATTTATCACAACTGATAAGACAAAATGGACTAAACAGGCAGTGTAATGGCTTTGATGCATAACATACCAGATGGTGATACCTCAAAACAATGCCCTAATATCATAATGCCATGGTGGATTAGTTGCAGTTAAAATGTATAGCATTAGATAGAGCAAGATTATGATGCACGCTGCTTGAATTTATTTTTACAGATATTTTATTTTAACAGGTTCACAAAGAGAACAATTTGCTGATAGTACTTATTGCCTTTAATTACTCTCACAATTCTAGTAACAGTTTGTTTAGTATTATATAAAACTTACTCTTTATAATATCCGTCCTAGACAGAAAACAACGCTTTTTTTAAAAAATAATTGATTTAAGATTAAGGGTAAGTTCAGACGTGACGGGCCGTTTCGCCCACCATGCTGAACCATGGTCCGGGATCCGAAATAGATCCCGGATAGGAATCAATCCGGCTGTCCTTTAAATGTGCCGGCCTGATTACTAGCGGGGATCAGGGAGGGGCAGGGCTGCGTGGTGTGACATGCAGCCGCACAGCCCTGCCCGATCACCAGGAGACAGGTGGGCGCAGTGGCCAATCCAGCTGCTGCACCCGATCCCATCCCACGGTCTGGGCCACGATCCGTGATGGGCCAAGGTAACAGATGTTACTTTTGGCCCAGCCCGGATCATGGCCAATCTAACCATGGTTCTGGACCTCCGGCCGGCCAGAGGTCCAGAACCATGGTTAGATTTGATGCCCTCCAGGAATTCACCATGGTGAACATCTGGCAGGCATTGCTCAGACGTTACGGAGATCACGACTACCACAGGGGATTCACTGTGGTTGACCATGATCTCGTAAAATCTGAAATTACTCTAATACAAATTAAACAAATTCTTAACACAGTTATACCCACTGAGCTCACTCTCTCTCTAAATGGAGTGCTTTAGTGAATAATGTGTAAGCTACAAAAGTGATGCCAATCCAAATGTGGTAAATGTGGTAGTGGCCTGCTTCCACATGCAAGTTAGTTGGTTCTGCCAGATGTTTGTTGGTCCCACCAAATGTCTGACTGGGATTGCTCCCAGGTTTGTCAGCGGCAAGCCTGTGCTGTGATCCAGAAGACCTCCAGGGTCACAGTCCAGGTTACGGTCCATCCGATTGGGTCAAAGCAAGCCACAGAGAGCTATAACATTTATTATGACCTGCCGTGACCTGGCTGCTCGTCATGGTGGGGCGCTGAGTGCATCGCAGGGGCATGGCCGGCTACACATTTGTGTGACTCCTTGCCCTCCCTGGTGGCAAGATTTGTTGCACGGCCAGACCCTGTTGGGACCATGTTGCCAGCAGGTTCCCGACTTAGATTCTCCACCATCACTTCAGTTAACACCCCATGTGACCAGCTGTATCTGGTGATGCAGGGAATAAAGAGGCACGAAGAACAATCTTACACTATTTTCCACTTAAATTTGACAACCAAAACCTCAGCTCTGTTCACTTGATGGTGTTTTCTTGTTTTAACAACTATCTAAGTTGATAAATTATTTTGAAGTTACTGTTTACTGTCTGCGTACCTTATGAATTGCTTCCTTACCCGTGAAATAATGTACGCCATAAGTAATTTGTAATTTAATGAAGGGCAATGTGATTAGGCAATGCTTCTTTTCTTAAAGGATTTTTAACTTCCCATATAATTTAAGTTTTTAGTAATATGAAAATATGATAGATGTTTTCACTATCTGTACCCTTTGGAGTTTTAACCACACAACAACTACACTTAGCGGCTTCGCTTAAACTCATAAGATAGGCTCTACAGTGAATAGTGATGCTGACTATTAAGCACTTTGGAAATGGCAACATTTTTATTGCATGGAGAGTTTTTAAAAGGTCTTCTTATACACTTTAAAGGGTTTTCTTGGACAATTTTCTTGTAAATATGTCTCAAGCAAAAACTAGTTACATGGAAATATTTCCCCCCAAATACTCAACCGGGAAAGGATTCTTCTTTCAGCCTTATTAATTAGGGAAGGGGGGATGGCAGATTGTTTTAGTGCACTCTTATGTGAGGCCAAAGGCAAATTGCTCTCCTTCTATACCACACACACACACACACCCAGATGGCTCTTCATCCCAAATGATATTTGATATAGTTTGGATGTCTTCTTTGTTACTTGGGTTCATAGGATTCCATTTAAGTCTCAAAATGAGGTTATATGGGGAAAAAGTTTTGGAAACCACTGATATAATGCATCTGTAGTAATGAGTGAAATACTATAATAATTCTTATTTTCAGTAGGCAAGTGAATTGCACTGAATACATACTGCACACCACCCACAAAAGTTTTAAAACCATTTTTGAACACATGTTAAGAAACAATAAATCAAGTTTAACAAGTAAGGGATGTGATTCACAGATGCTGTCCCTTTAAGGTCAATCTACCCATCGCTTTGGCTCCACCCCTTTCTAGGGGTACATTGCTTGACAGTGACTCACATTGATTGACATTGACTCCCTTGCCAGTTATCGGCCTGTCTCTAATCATCCCTTTTTAGGGAAGGTTATTGAATAGATTGTGGCTCAGCAGCTCCAGGTGCATCTGAATGGCATCAGTTTTCTTGATTCCTTGCAGTCCAGCCTTCACCTGGGTTATGGTACTGAGACTGCGCTTGTGGCTTCGGTTGATGACCTTCACCAGGAATTGGATCAGGGTCTATCAAACCTGCTGATTTTGTTAGATCTGTCGGCTGCATGCTGAGACGCTAGGCCTGTGTCCCTTTCCTGATGGGTGCATCCCGGAGATCGGGTGCTGGCATGTGGGGTGGTCAGTGGCAGAGACCATGTCTGCCCTCTCTGTGTGCAGCCTGGCTGCCTACATGGCCTGTCTGGCAGAGGGGGGCCCTTCCTTGGCTGTGTCCTCCTTTGGCTGTGTTCACGGGGTCCAAGGTTACCAGCGGTCCTGCGGGGCGATCTATCACTGCCTATTGGAACTGGGTCACCTTCTGTGGCCACCACCTGCTGATTATGGCTTGTTGGAGCCCTCTGAAGTGGAGGTGTCGGAGCTGGCTGGAGTGTGATTCCGATCCAATGTGCAGGCGGGGCTCGCTGCCCAGGATCCCTTTGAGGCATACTACCTGGTCGCCCACCACATGTCTGTGCTGGAGAACTGTTGGGGCATGCTTCAGTGCCCCACTTCGTGCACGTGGAGGGCCACCCTGCCCTGGGTCCCTTTGTGGCCCCCTGCAGCTGACTGTGAGACCCCCCTCTTCTTCCAGGCCCTGGATGCTGGCCCAACTGTGGGCTCCCACCTCCGCACCACTGATGCGAGTCTCTGCCCACTCCCTCCATGATGTCCCTGGCTCGGTGCTGTGCTGGCTGATGCCTGGGGTACCGCTGTCCCTTCCTGTGCCCCCTCCGTGGGCCCCCCTGTCTGCCTCTGCAACTGGGGTTCCCCTCTGTGGCTGTCGTCTCCTGTGTCTGTTTCTTGAATGCTGAGGTGGCTCCCTGTGCTCCGGGTGCTGCTGTCTTTTCTGGTCCAGTCTCGATCCCTCCTGTGCCCGTGTCCCCCAACCTCCGTAGGTGCCTCTGTGACTGAGGGGTGCTGGGGCCCCCAGACTGCACTTCCCAACATCCTCCCAGGGGGGGCAGGGTTGTTGAAGGGCTGCTCCACTCTTTGGCCCCGGCTCACCTCTGTCCCATCCATCGCACCCTGGCCAGCGCATGGGCTCCCTGACAGCCTCCTGGACCATTCCCAGGCCGCTACCTGGACTGTGTGGCCTCCCCCTGTGACTGTGCTGTGCCCCTGCAGGGTTCCCCTGTTTTTGAACTGGCAGTGTAGCTGTGGGGGTGCCCATGCAGCCTGTGCTGTTGTGGGGGTCTGCTTGCCACTCCCCGTGTCCTGCCCTGGCCCCATGGCTGGTTCCCCCCTCCTCCCTGTCTCCCCTCCGTCCCCCCTGTGCCCAGTGTGCCGTGTGTGTTGTCTGTCCCGCTGTGTTCCCCCTTCCCTTCCTGTCCCATGCGGGTGTGTGCGTGCCCAGGCATGTGTTTGTGCTGTGTGTTCCACTGTGTCCTAATTTTCCCTGTGCCTGTTGTGTGTGCTGCCTCAGCAGCTCTTCTCCCTCTTCCCCCTCCCTTCCAATTTCCCTTGTGTGGGCATTCCCTGTAGGCACTTTTGGCTTCTTTTGCCCTCAGCTGGCCATGTCTGCGTCCCGCCCCTCCCCGGTGCCTTCAGGATGTTTTAACCATGGCCCGGGATCGGCGTCATGTCTGTTGCGCTACCCCGGGCCATGGTCTGCTGGCCCGATTCTCTGCCGTGGTCCCGCACCCATAATGTCTGCTTGGGGCCTTTCTTGACTGCGGGGGGTGAGGGGGTGGTTAGATGGGTCACCACCGCTGGGAATCCACTGTTGTGAATCGGGACCACGTAACGTCTGAAATCACCCATACATACAAGAGCCAGACAGGGTAACAGGCAGTCTTATTCTGGCAGATGGAGAGGCCAAACATCTGGGCGGAGCACTCCCCCTTTATGCTGTCCAGGGTCCTGAAACCAAGGAACCTGCTATAGAGGGACAAGCAGCCAGGACAATGGTCTAGGAATAGGGCTGAAATAAAAGTAATTTTGCTTCTCAAGGACATTTTCATTAGTTCAACTAGCAGGACTGAGATCCTGCTAAGATTTCAGTTCTGGTATGAACTCTCGACTAACTAACAAACTAATAAATAAATAAACAAAAAATAATAATTATATAAATAAATAAATAAATATGTTTAAACTCACCGTTAGCTCTGGAGAGTGCGTTCTGGTCTCAGCCCCAGTGGCGGGGGGAGCCTCTGCTTTTTCGTGGCAAGGGGAATGTCAGCTGACCAACCAGTTGATCTTCAGGGCCAGGCACCCTCCCTGAGCAGAAGAGCTTCCACAGTATGAACCTGCCCAGGCCAGGTCAGCTCCTGAGCACCCCTTCCCCATACCACTAGAGTGGTGTGCTAGTCAGCCAGCTGATTTTTGGGCTGGAGTGACTGCCCCCCCCCCCACAAGCAGAAGCTGTCCTGCTGCCGGGACGAAGGCTGGGAAGCTTCCCCTCCCCCCCTCAAACTATCAGTGAGTTTAAACTTTTTTATTTTAATATCATTGTTTTTTTTAAATAGCTTGCTGTTTCTTGTCGAGAATCACAGTGGGACACTGCCAGTTCTCAGTTCATTCTTGGTCCCAGAGACAAATTGAGAACCAGGATTCTTGATGGGAACAACAACAACAACAACAACAAAATACCCAACAAAATGAACTTTCAGTCCTAGCTAGGAGGTAGTTATAGCCAAGAAGGCCAGAAAGAGGACTCAGTGAAGGTATGAGCTGGAGCCCGAAAGGAAAAAAGGGGGGCTCTGTTGTATCAAAGATACTGTGTATATATCTATCTATCACTGGTGACGGCAATAAAAGGGTGCTCTTTACTGGATTATGGCACTGATAGCCTGCTGTGTCTGCATCCAAGTAAGTGGTGAGAAGCAAAGGACGTGATCTTGCAAAAATGTAGTGCAGCTGTAGGGGCTTTCACCACAAGGGATTATCTTTCTAAAAATCAATACCAGGTGAAGTATTGGTTCACAATATTTTCCAAACAAAGGGATGATTTTTGTCACTGATGACCTGCAATTATGTTAAATCCCACACTACATCATCATATAAGCAGATTAAATTTGAAACATGTCCTACTTTCTCAGGATAATAAAATGGTTTCCCTTGGTATGCTCAAATTATTATTTTTTCTCCCATGAAGGTTATATAACATGCTATCAGGAAAGAAAATATACATTTCTAATGGTCTATTGTTCACTTTACAGCAGTGGAAAAATCTATTTCCTTTATTTTGTAAAAAGAGAAGCAGCATGACAAATGGTTTTTCAATAATCCATCACTGAGGCAAAACTAGAGGGAACTGATGGAAGACCATAGGATTTGTGCCTATGAGGCAACATCTTTGACAAAAGATAAAGGAGGATTATTTTAACTGGTTAAGTACAGCAAGGGTCTTGCTCATGCAAATACTTACTCTGTAGGCAATTACTCTTACACTTAACTCCTGCCTGTTCATATGCCAACTAAACCTTGGGGGAGCTAAGAAAGGTATATAGTCTCATTAGTACTGCAAAAATGTTTACTAGGGGTGGACAAGGGTTGAAGATGCTCTCCCGTTCGTCCTCTGACATTTTCCCCCACCCTGCAGTATATTGTGCCATTAGGTAAAACGGCAGTGATGAATGCCCTTAGTATATCATGTATTCAAGCCAAAGTACACTTGTTGCCAAAGTCTCAATCCCTCCTCCTCTCCCTCTCTTTATAAGTGGAAAGAAGGGAGGGAGTAAGAAGAACAAAAGTATGCAAAAGAGATGCTTTTATATATATAAAACCACTGATGTGATGCTCTATCCATTCTCTCTCCTTATCCTTCCAGTCTCCCAGTTGCCACCTCATCTGGCCCCCATAAAAAATACGCTTATAAAAGCACAATCATGGAATAGCTGAGCAATCTGTTTCTGAGCACTGCTGTTATATTTCAGTCTGAAGTCTCAATCTCTGCTCCCCTCATCATTTCTTCTCCTAGTCAATGAAGCCCTTTAGGAAAATGGTCATCAAAAGGGCTATTTAAGTACTGAAACTTAACGCCTATTCCACTTTCAGCCTTCAGCAGCTAACTTCTTCCCCAGTCTCTCCTAAAGATTATTGAACTTGGAACTCCCAATTACAGAACTCCCTCCCCCTTCAAGGTTCATCTAAAACCAAGCCTGCTCATCTTCCATAAACGATATAAGGCGTCTTTCTGTTTGGCCAGGTGTTTGGCACACAGGGATAGGGTTGTGTGGGATTCAGTGGGAGGGTTAGGGAAAGGGTTGTTTGGGGGGGGATGAAGGCGATTTTAAAGATGTTATTATTGATTTAGTAAGATGCCCTGAGTCTTAATTGGAAAGGTGGCATATACATGCCCGGGCGGGCAGGCAGCATGGCATGAACAGAAGGCAGGCAGACTGAGGCAGACTTTGATCTAGACTACCTGGGCAGGCGGGCTGGCAGGCAGGCAGAGTGGCAGGAGCAGAAGGCAGGCAGACTGAGGCAGGGTTCAAGCTTTGCAATCTGGGCGGGTGGGCAGGCAGCATGGTATGAGAGGCAGTAGGGAAGGCAGGCTGGGACCTTGGTTTCAAGTTGGCAGGGCACTCAGATAGGCTGGCGAAGACTGTGCAGCGTGCGCGAGAGAGAGCCAGTCAAATAGGCGAGCTGAGATCTTCTAGCCAGAGGCCAGCTGGCAGGCTTACAGTTTCCCAATGCCACGCTGCAGCATGCAGTCAGTCAGATAGGTTGGCCGAAGCCGTGTAGTATGAAAGAGAGAGAGGAGGGGGAGGGGGGCAGGGAGGAGCCACTGAAGCAGTGGGAGGGAGGGACAGCACCTCAGCACAGCAGCCGCAGCCCTTATTGACGAGGAGCCCCTTCCCAAGACTGCCTTTGGCATGGGATGGTGTGTGTGCTACTCCACCATCACTCCTTGTCCACGGGCAGCTCGGAGAATCCCAGCAGCGGAAGGTTGACCTTCAAGAAGATCAACTTCTCTACCAACTTGGCCCCCAGTTTCAGGTGGTGGGAGAGCAAATGTCCTCCACCACAGAGAACACCCGCTCGCTGTGGACACTGGTTGGTGGGCATGATAGTAATCCCCTGGCCACTTTGGACAGGGCCGGCCACACGTTGGTCTTGCCAGCCCAGTAGGCCAAGGGATCGCTGCTGGGACCGATGCACGGCTCCTCATCCAGGTAGGTATCAACTGCTGCTGAGGTGCCATCATACTCCCTCTCATAGCTGTCCCTGGGCACCACCTGCCCCACCTCCCTCAGCCACACTGTCATTCCCTGCCCTTTTGTGGGCCATGCAGAGGAGGAGCTGCTAGCAGTAGGGTTGCTGCTGCTGCTCATCCTGCTGCTGGTGGTGCTGCTACTGCTTGGGCTGGGGGAAGGGATAGACTGCACTGGCTGAGAGGGGCGGCTGCTCCCAATCCCACCATCCCCTGGGGTATCCTGCTGCTGCTGCTGGCACTGCGAACTCTCCAGAGCCCACTCTGCCTTCCAGACCCTCCCCACAAGATCATGCTTCCACATGGCATAGTGGGCTGACTTGCATGCCATGCTGCCATTGACCCTGGGGTCCGGCATTGTTCCAAAAACATATTCCCCCTGCTGCAGAAGCTTGTCGAACCTCCCCGTCAGGTCTGTCTTGAGCTTCTGCGTCAGCCCAACCGCCTCAGCCTCCAGCTTCTTGTCCTTAGGGCCACAATCCTGCCCCTGCAGCATGATCTCCTCCAGACTCCCGTGGAGACTCTGGGTCAGAGGGGTCACCTGGCTTATGGTGGCCGTGGAGGAGCTGATGGTCTCTGTCACTTCATGGAACGGTTTGAGAACTATGACTGTCGGTGCAAGGATCTCCCATTCTGGTCCACTGAAGCCTGGAGGTGCCCCACTGTCCGTGTCCAATTCCACCTGATGCAAGGCGGCTTTCTGCTCCAGAAGCCGCTCAAGCATTAGGAAGGTGGAATTCCACCTCGTGGACACATCCTGCACCAGCAGTTGCCCTGGGGAGCCTTGCTCAGCCTGCTTGGCCCCGAGGAGTTCGCTGCCCTAAACACTGTGGTTAAAGAATCCCACCAGCTTCCTCCCCCACTCTATCAGGGAGCTAAGGGTGCCTGCCCCAATTCCCTTCTCCCCCAAGTCCAGAGCATCCGTGACCACCAGGTGGAGGGTGTGTACTGCGCAAGGGCTGCTGGTAAACTCCGCATCACGGACAGCCCTCACTATATTAGATGCATTATCAGTCACCACACACCCCGGGGTGAACGCTGCACCAGGCATTACCCACTCCCCCACCACGGTGTTCAGGGCTGCCTCGAGGTTACTAGAGGTGTGGGAGATGTCCATTACTTGTGCCTGAAGCAGGGCCCACCTATACCCTGCTTCAGCGCCTCTCCTGCCACTGTCCAATGGCAACTCTGGGTCCTTTCACCAGTGCGTCATCACTACCAGGTACGCATGTCGGGAGTTCCGGCTGGACCACAGGTCAATTGTGAAATGGACAGTGGCACCCCCAATCCTTGCCAGTGCCAGCTGCTCCTTCACTCTGTCCTTCAAAGCCCTGTACAGGCCTGGCACCACTGTACGGCTGAGGGTGGTGCAGCATGGCAGCTTAAACTGCGGGGCCAGGAACGTCAGCTGCCTAAAGCCCGTGTCTCAGACCATGGAGAAGGGCTGCCCATCGAGCGCAATCATCTCACCCAACAGGTGCGTGGATTTCTCTCGAAAGCCACGCCGCCCTCCAGCTGCCAATGGCCTTGGCAGCTGCCCCCACACCAGCTCCTCCATGGTCGGCTGATGCTGCTGCTTCTCCTGCTGCTCCCCCCTATCAGTGATACTGCTCCTGCTTCTAGAGGGAGCCACTGGAGCGGGACGGTTGCCTGATGAAGGAGGACGAGTGGCTGCTTGCATCGGGAACCCACCAGCATCCACTGACCAAGCCTGTCTGCTTAACAGGGAAGCACTGTGGCATGTTTTAAGGTGCCTGGACATGGCTGTTGTCCCAATACCTGCCCACGCTTCACCAGCTTGCTGCACAAAGTGCACCGCACCTCCTGGGGATCATCTGCCCGCACCACTTTAAAATGGTCCCAGACCCATGATTTTCTGTCCCCCGCTGCCTTTTGGCCCGCACCAGGTGACGCACTTCTGAGAGGGGCAGGAGTCAGACATGGTGGCACTTGCAGTGGCAACACACCTTGTGGAGGGACAGCCACCACCTCATCAGCATCAGATACAGAGACCTCCTCCATGGAAAACTCTGCATTGATGTCCCCATCCCCAAACAGCACTGTGGCATGTTGCCGGAGGCTGCTGGACTCCCCATGCTGCTCCGACTCTTAGCAGCACTCTCCCCCTGCCCCCTATAGCTGCTGTTGCTGCTGCTGCTATACTCCCTGCTGCCGGTGCCCGGACCCTGCCTCTAGCAGCCGGGCTGCGATCAATCTCGACAATGGGGGAGTCGGGGGACAATACTGGCCCCTGGGATACTTCGTCCCCTGAATCGCCTGCACTCTCCCCCTGCCCCCTATAGCTGCTGTTGCTGCTGCTGCTATACTCCCTGCTGCCGGTGCCCGGACCCTGCCTCTAGCAGCCGGGCTGCGATACACATCTAGATGTGTATAAGAGACAGCTATAGCTGCTGTTGCTGCTGCTGCTACACTCCCTGCTGCCGGTGCCCGGGGATCGGGCCCTGCCTCTAGCAGCCGGGCTGCGATCAATCTCGACAATGGGGGAGTCGGGGGACAATACTGGCCCCTGGGATACTTCGTCCCCTGAATCGCCTGCAGCCTGCAGTCGACAATGGGGGAGTCGGGGGACAATACTGGCCCCTGGGATACTTCGTCCCCTGAATCGCCTGTCACCACAGCCTCTTCCACTGCCAGGAGGCAACCCCCAAACCCTGGCCCTTAGTGCTGGGAAAGCAAGACCCAACATCAGGCCTTCACAGCTTGGGTCATGGGGATGTGTTTGGGCTGCTGCTTCTGCCCACTGCTGGCACTCTGATGGCACGGCCCCTGCCACGTGCCTCATTGGCTGCCTTATGGGCAAGCAGAGCGGCCTCACCCTCACCTACCTCCCTTCTCCATTTCCCCAACCCAAAGAGAGCACAAATATTTTATATAATTTTTTTAAAAAAATTAATTTTTTAAATCTAATATTATATATATCTATATTACACAAAATCTAACTACTAGTAACTATCTAACTACTGCTATTGTAAAACCAATGGAACTAAATATCTATAACTAAGCTAACTTAACTGTAATAATTAACTAGCTATAACTCCTACCTAACTAACTATAATTATTAACTTAACTACTATTATATAAAAATAATACACACACACACACACACACACACACAATATTACACGAGGGGGGGCACAGACAGCTCAAAACAACACAGGGAGGGTTACAAAAACTGAAATAAAACCTAAATCAACCTAATCCTACTCTAATAAATAAAAAACCAGGGGAAGGGAATGAGGAATGGAATATGGAGGGAGAGGGAAAGGAATGGATTCAATGGAGCATAGGGAGATAGAACACAGGGAAGGGTAAAAAATAAAAATAACAGCTAAATCTATCTAATATAATCTAAATAAATGATAATATGGAGGTAAATGGGTTGGATGGGTGAAATAGGAGGGGTGAAATAGGAGGAGGAATGCAATGGATTGGGGAGCTGGGAACTGCTGGGAGAGGGAGCCTTCTTAAACACCTGCTGTTCAGGAACAGTGACTAGCTCAGAAGGTATTGGCAGGGGGGAGGGCAATGAGTTTTGTTACTTGCTGCGCTCGCCTTACCGCAAGCCCCATTAGTTCCATGCAGCCTAGCCCATGGCCAATCGCAGACTGCGAAGCCAGTGGTCTGAGAAGAAAACGGATGGTGATTGGGCAGGTTGGCTGCTACTCCAAGCCTCTCCACCCCTGGTGCCAAGAAGTCTGCTCCTCGGCTGACTACCCCTCTGTGTCATGTTTTTGCCTTTCAGTCATGTTTTTCCACCCAAACTCAACCGAACTTGGCTGAACACAAACAAACTGTTAGGTCATTTTTAGGTTCGGTTCGGCCGTTCGGTTCGGCCGTCCGAACAAATCAAGTTTAATCTGAACTCCAAACTTCTGAACCGTGTCACACATCACTAGACAGGGGGCAGGTGAACTCCAATCCTGTACAGGCCCTGCTGCAGTGTGTCAGTGAGATGGAGCAGTAGATTGTGAGACTGGCCAGAGCCATAAACAGTGGTCAGTGCCTGGTTCCACTGCCAGCACCCAATTTGAACCTAAAGTCAGGTGAGCTAGATTAAACAACAGGGGTCAGCAATGGGGGTATAGCCATGGCCCAGCCCAGCATACAGGGTGCTCTGATTGGCCAGCAAGGGATCCAGCAAGCTGTTAGTCAGGGATTACAAGGGCAACAGAATCTGGTTCCAACCACACCTGGCGTTCAGTAACAAGTCCGATCAGGGGCTGAAACACTGGGACACACACACACAGGTCCCAATAGTACTTGTTGTTCCTTAATTTTTTCAGCTGCACAACACACGGATTTTGGCCCTGAGTGGTCCAGTCCAAACCTGGGAGCCTGGTTGCACCTGACTCATGGGGGTCTGGCCTGTTGGATGCACTGTGCAGATGCTTCTTGACAAAGCCAAGGGATCCTGTTTTCTGGAATTGGATTCAGCCTGTGTCATCCACTGATGCCGAAGATGTCCTGGGGTCTGTCATAGCCATGTTTTGTGAATTAGATTTGTGGCCGTCCTGGCTTGTTAAGGCCAGCCGGGAGACATTGGGAACACTGCTAGCCGGGGTAGTCAATGCCTGCCTGTGGGGAAGGCAGGGTGCCTGGGTGCCTCAAGGAGGCCCTAGTGCGCCCGTTGCTCAAAAAGCCATCTTTGGACATGGACTCCCTTGCCAGCTATCAGCCGTTCTCTAAACTTCCCTTTTTAGGGAAGGTTATTGAATTGGTAGTGGCTCAGCAACTCCAGGCACATCTGGATTAGATCAGTTTTCTGGATCCCTCACAGTCTGGCTTTCATCTGGGTTATGGCACTGAGACTGCACTTGTAGTCTTGGTCGACGATCTCTGCCATGAGTTAGTTCCAGGCCGTTTGACTCTTTTGGTCCTATGAGATGTCAGCTGCTTTTGATAACATAGATCATGAGATGTTGGTGACTCATTTGCGGGACCATGCTGGGGTGGGCGGAATTGTTCTTGAGTGGTTTCATTCTTTCCTGGTAGGGAGAACTCCATGTGTGGTCCTGGGGGACTGTTCTTCATCTCCCTGGAATCTCACATGTGGGATTCTGTAAGGATCTATTTTGTCCACTCTCCTGTTCAACATATATATGCAGCTGCTGTGTGAGGTTGTGAGGGGGTTTGGGGTGCGGTGTCATCAATATTCTGATGACACCCAACTTTACCTCTCATTTTTACCACTGCATTAGTGGCTCTGGCCGACGACCTTCATTCAACCAGGGTCATTTGACCCTGCTAATCCTATGAGATCTGCCAGTTGCATTTGATATCATTGATTGTGAGATGTTGGTGACTCACCTGCGGGACTATGTCGGGGTGGGCGGAACCGTTCTTGAATGGTTCTGCTCCTTCCTGGCTGGGAGAACTCAGCGGGTGGTGATCAGGGATTGTTCATCTTCTCCTCAGGACCTCACATTTGGAGTTCCTCAAGGTTCTAATCTGTCGCCTCTCTTGTTCAATGCGTACATGCAGCTGCTCGGTGAGGTCATGAGACGATATGGGGTGGGATGTCATCAGTACACTGTGGGACTCCCGATTCCCCTCCCTCCCTCACATCGCTCAGACCAGACTAGGAGGCCTCCGGTGTCACAACAGGCCTTCCTTGCCCTTTCTGTGGCCTTTCTCCATCCTTCCTGGGTGCCCTTACCCTCGGCACCTCTTTGTGTCTGCTTCAGTGGGACAAAAAGGGCCTGCACACAAGTCGAGTCCTGCCCGCTCATGGTCAACCCTGTGCGCATTCACCTGGTCCCGCACCCTCTACACTCTGCAGCTGCATGTGTCCCGAAGTCTCAGAACTCTGGTCTCAGCTCTGCTTCTCTCCGCTGAACTCTGATCCATGTCGCCTCACGGCCTAACTGTTGTTCCCTGTTGCCAGCCAGCTCCAACTGCGGCAGGGGCTTCAGACTCCTAAGCCTCACTCTCTGCAAGTTTTCTCTCACTAGACTTGCTTCATGCCACACAGTCCAAAATTGCCATAGCAACTCCCAGGGTTTGCATCTAGTGCAAACTGCACTCACAGCTCTGCAGCCAACTCCCTTGTGTACTTGCTCCTTCCTGCAAAGTACAGGAGTGGGACAAACAGCCTCCACTCCATCAGGAGAGCACTGTGTGTGTGTGTGTGTGTCTGTGGGAAGAACTTCTCTTTCTTTGATTCCCATCCATCAGTTCATGAGTGATGGTGAAGCCGAATGAAAGTATTTTCACCACTTTTGTCTTGCACCAATTTGTTGCTTATTTTGAAATTCGCAGATGGTGTGCACAAAACACTACACAGACAGTGATTTCTTACACTACATTTATCATGCCTTTTGCTTTGAATTTTTGCCACATATTTAATTGTTTCTGTCTACAACACCTTTACAAAGCTTGCAATCTGGTATTCTTAAATGATGGTGGTCCTGTAGTAAATTCAGAGTAGGAAAAAAGGAACACTTTAGACCAGTAAATGTGGTTTAAAAAGCCATTTGATGTGTTGCATTTGTGTAAACCATCTGTGAATTTCAAAATAAGGAACAGACTTAAGAACAACAAAAGGGGCTGTAGTACTTTAGCTGTCCAGTATGACTGGTTTGATTAGCTTTTCTGATCAACCAGAGTTTTATGGAAGAAGATTTTGATACAGCAGAACTAAATGAAGAAGTGATCTATATTAAGTGGCTGAAAATTAACATGGTTAATCAGCTAAAAATTAGGATTGGTTGGCAATCAATCTATTTGATATTGCGGCCGCACGGCCCCGCCCCCTCCACGCTGCCTGCCCTCTGGGGAGACGGGCAGGCGGTGGGGCCAATGCTGCCGCCACGTCGGGCCGGATTCGCCACAGCCCGGGGTCCCGCTGGTGATTCCAGGCCATGGCGCCCGATCAGACAAGACGCCGGGGTTCACCCCAGCATGGGATTGCATTCAACACGCGGCGGCCTCCGGTCCCACCGCTTCGGCCGCTCACGTGTTGAATGCAATCCCATGCCGTGGTAACATCTGGGGGGAAACATCCGTTTCCCTCAACAGACGTTATGCGATCACAGCCACCACGCGGAACTGAACGTGGTTCACTGTGATCTCGTAACGTCTGAAAATACCCTTAGATGTCTCTACATTATTAAGTGGCTGAAAATTAACATGGTTAATCAGCTAATAATTAGGATTGGTTGGCAATCAATCTATTTGTATAGCAGGTAAGTGGGGTGCTAGACATAAGCAAAGCAAGAATTGCTTAGGGCATAAATCAAATGCCTACTAGGGATGGGAGAATGCGGTTCAGAACGAACTCGACCAGTTCGGTTGACCAAACCAAACTTCAGAACTGAACTCGATTTTCGAACCGAACCAAATTTCTGAACTCAGTTCTGTTCATCCATCCCTAAAAGATAATATTCAATTTAGTTTAATGGGGTTTGAATTTCCGAACTCTGTTCGGAAGTTCGGACCAAACTCAAATAGTTCGGTCGACCGAACGGAACCTCCAAACCGAACTCGATTTTTGAACTGAACCGAATTTCCGAACTTGGTTCTGTTCACCCATGCCTACTGCCTATATCCACCTGCCTTGTTACCATGGAGAGCACATCTGCATTGTGGGTCATGGTGCTGGTGGAGTGGGAGACCTGTAAAACGTCTGCTTTGCTATGGCTGCAGCCTGCACAGCTTTCCTGCCACAGTGACAGGAAGTGTGCACTTGCATAGCTAACCAGAAGGCTTCATGGTTCTTGCCCCACCTACTGTCTGCCATTTGCTGTGGGAAAGGGGGAAAGGTGTGGCCCCTAAGGTATTCCTGCTTTGAGTCCCCAGTCATCATCCTTGATGACAAAGCTGTCCAAAAAGAATTGGTTGGTGCCTTCAGCTGAAGAGTATGCACATAATGCAGTTTCCACCCTTGGACTATCCACAAGGACTACATTTCTTTCTGGAGGTTTTTGCATATTATTCCCCAGAATGGCTGTGGACAAGGGGTGCCAACAGCTTCCACAGCACTCTACGCAAGGAGTCCTTATCCTACAGATTGGATAGGAAGACTATGTGAGAAACAGCCGGTGAGTGAGCTAATCTACTGCAATTATCTATTTCCTTGCAATTCTTTATGTGGCCTGCTACTTTTGTTGTTAGCTGCCTCGAGTCACTGTAGGCGAGAGAGAGCGAGGTACAAATAAAAGTTGTTGTTGACGACGACGACGACAATGACCTACCAAGACAGCTAGTTCTAAAGAACGCCACCACTCTGTACCAAACAAGCACTATAAAAACAAACATTACGGCAATATGTTGTACCCATTTATCCCGAAAATGTCTTTAAATCTGGTTACTGACTATGCGGCACTTCTCCTGCTGTAGCACAGTATAAGGAGGGACTGTACTAATGAACGCTCTCTATGTTTTGTTTGTAATTAGATTTTATTTGTTTGTTTTCATGTACCAGTATCTTTTTGTGATTATGTTATGACTTTGTTAAACATTAATAAAATATTCATTCATTAATACTAATGAACATGCAATCTTTCACACAAGAGATAAAACTGAAGCCCTGGCTACTTGTGGTCATTTAAGAGTTTATAGATTCCAGACACTGAACCCAGCGTCCTGTTTAAATTTATGCTTAGTTACTTTGTATTCCAGATTTTAAAACTCTAGCACATTTCACAATTGACTTCTTTGTCTGCTGCGTCACTTTCCAGTGGTGCAGTCTCCATTTGAATAGTTGTGAAGTGACATGGAGTGGTGAAATGGTTTGGCGGCATGTGTTTTGGTTTACTGAATCACTAATTTTTGAGAGTTTCATTGTCTTTCTACTCTGCTAAATTAACCATTCTGTATATAGGCTGTGTGTATACCATATATGTATATATCCTGCATGCTGTCTGACTTTTATTAATTCCTATTTAAGTCACAGAAGAATGCAGTTCTGGGGAGTTCTTCTTTGAGCAGCTGCAACAGAATAGTTACACTTACTGTCCAAATCCCTAAATTCACATTAGAAAGACAAAAGTGATGTCTTTGAAGCAGAAAGGATTTTCTTTTTCCTACCTGAGGAGCAGGGATTAAAGTGTTGTGAGATACTGAGAATTCTTATCGCCTATGGAACTGGAAGATCATGTACCAAAGCACTGAAAGCAATGTACATAAATATCTTGAACATGTTTTTGTTTTCCTTCTTGTCTGTGCCATCGATGGCATTTTTATTACCAGCGCCATAGATCATTTGGAGCTAGATGATTGCTTTGTAGTGACCTTGCTGTTCAGCTCTTGCACCTTAGGGTTAAACAGTGACTAGATAAAGAGATGGCAGCTCAATCTCTGGAGACATTTAAACAGCACACATTGGGGGGAAAAACAACCACCACCAGCTCACGACAACCCTGCATTGATATGGGGATGGGAAAATGACTCCCAGTGGTCACACTTGAAATCTTGCTAATTTCCTTAGATAACTACAGTAGAAACCCCCTTATTGGCACGTCTGTAATCCAGATCATTCCATGTTTCAAAGATGCATATATCCTTCAACTCTCTTGCACATTCAATTATTGTACTAAGTTCCTCAGCACACTTCTCTGGGCAACTAAGTAGACAAAAAACATGATCCCCAATGTATCGGGGTGGGGGGTTCCTGTTGTAATGTTACTATTGTAATGTTCCTTAGGTATTCTGCATAGCATGAAACCTATAAGGAATAGGATTATAATTTTGTCATAGACGTTTTAAAGGAATTTCATACCAAAACTGCTGGAAAAAAATAATTCATGGAGGATATTAACTTTAACTTGTAAGAATATTGTATAACACTGTAAACATTAAATGTAGCAAAGTACAAAGATGCACGTTCATGGGAGCTGTTATAAAAGATTAGCTCACTATATAAATTAATTCTAAATCTAAATTACTTGGCTTCTTTCTCTTAAATATGACATATTATTTCAGTCTAGTATACTCTGTGCTGGAAACCAGGTTTTTAACTTAAATTATTTCCAATAGAATCAATATTCCAATTGTAAATTCCCAATTCATTGTCAAAATATCTGTCTCTGTTAAAAGTAAGCATCTGCTGCTATTTGAGGAAAATGAAAACATGATTTTTAAAGGTTACAGAATTATTTTTAAAATTCTCTTTTAAGGGATTTAAAAAAACAAACTATACAGTGGTTGCTCATATATAAAATACTACCAGTTTTGCATAAAGTGACATGATATATCCTGATGCAAAATCTACTGAGGTCAATGAGAGTCATTCCATTAATTTCAGTAGGATTTGGATCAAGTTTGTACAAAACGTTGGTAACAGTTTCAGCAATTGCAGTATTTTCCAGGCTTCTGTATATTTCCTATAGGAAGTACCAAAGATACTAAAATAACACTATTTGGCTTTTTATGGCAATTGGTAAGCTTTTAAGAGTGACTCCTGAATATGTAACTATCTGACAAGCCACATTATGCCCATTATACCTTACTAGAGTAATAATAATGAATGAAGAAAAATAATCCTTGCAAGGTTTTTGTGGGTTTTTTTGGGGTGGGTGGGAAGGAGTGAAGGATATAGTCTGGATCACATCTGTACCAGCCATCAAGTATCCAGCTTCCTAAATTAATTAATATTTTATTATAATATTAATGTCTGAAAAAACAGCTTGATTAAAAATTATTTTAACACACCACATTTCTCAAGTGCCTTTAACTTAAATGAGAAACCAAACGCGGCATCTTACAATAAACATGCCTTCCTGAACAAAATATCCTATTTTCCTCAAAACATGCCTTTTTAATAAATGGCCATTTTCAATGTGTTATTGAACTACATTACCTTTTAATTCGTGCACACAAGGCACTCAGCATCCAAGTGCATCTAGAGGCAATCGGAATGGGGTAGAAGGTCTTAAGTCAATTTTATCTTTAAAATAAATCTCCTCCAGAGCAATGAAAGAAACATCCCCGCTTAGCTCAAGACTTCAAAATGCAGGAGCAATGATGCTGCTACAAGTTTTTGGAAAAGAGACTGTTGCTGTGAATTACTCCATGGGGATTAATAAAAAGGAGCCATCTGAGGCCTCTTCAGTTTGCCCAGCGTAGCTTTCCATAGAGAGTGAGAGCACAGAGATAATGTGAAGACGCTGTATGCCAAGGCTTCCATTTGGTATGGTTGATTCACCCCCTTGATATTTGCTCATACATTACTTATTATTGATACTAGGTAGGAGCTTGATTCAACAGCCCATACAAAGGCACAATTCCCAGTGGTTTCTGTGGGAGTTTTTCCTGTGAAAACTCTTGCATGACTGAAATCTAGATTTATTACAAAACCCATCAGCAATAGCAAATGAATCATTGGGGAAAAGCTAGTTTTATATAAGGTGAGTCTCTGATCGTTTTGTGCTTTTTTATTGG
The DNA here is from genome assembly GCA_003113815.1 of Sphenodon punctatus. Classification (NCBI taxonomy): domain Eukaryota; kingdom Metazoa; phylum Chordata; class Lepidosauria; order Sphenodontia; family Sphenodontidae; genus Sphenodon; species Sphenodon punctatus. Next base: position 1,129,960 of record QEPC01009590.1, read on the forward strand.
ACAGAGTTTGATGTCATTTTCTACAATATGAAGTTTTGATCCAATGTAACAAATTAAAAAGTATATGAGTTTTTAAGCAAACTTTATAGCCGTTTATAAGTTGCTTTATAGCACATGGAACCCACTAGCATATTCACTCTGTTTCAACAATATCTACATGTTATGATAATCATTGTACTGAACCTCCTACGCTAGTAACGTTTTACTAATGCACTCAATATGCTTTTGAATAAATTATTTAATAAATAGGTTCATTTTCTAATCATTTAATCCATAGCTATAAAGCATCCATATGCATTATAAAGTGTTCCTAAAATACATAATGATATTCTAAAGCAGTGGTGGGGAACTTTTTCCCTCACATGGACTGCTTTGAAAATTACTACAAGCTCTGAAGGCTGGATAAGAGTTGGGGCATCGGTCTTAAGGCATGTCCTAAGGATGGAGAAATGAAGGGGTGGTCCAGATTATGGATCTATGTTATGATCCCTCTCCCCTGTGTGTAAGTGCATACCCTCATCTGCAATCCCATCTCCTGTGCTCAAGGCATAAGGCTAAAGATTGGATCTATGGGTCAGTTCTATGAACTGGAATAAAAACCAGTCATGAGACATATTTGGTTTTTGAAGAGAGCAGCTTCTGACCTTTTCTGAATTTAGGAACTGTAACTTGCTCTTTCACAGTGTGTGCAAGGGATGAAGAGTCAATTATGTAAAGACAAGCCACATTCTTGCCCCTAGGTAGCAACAGGAACCCTTATTTGTTGAAGAAGTTAGTGTTAAGCATTTCAAAAATAGTTTGCTTTGTTTTCTCCACAGAGAATAAGAAGAACTTTTTAATCAATATGACACCCAGTTTTCCCATGCACACGTTCCACTAAGGCTCTGAAATAGACTGAGAGCACAAACTTTGGTGGCTACTAACTACCTGATAAAGTCCTGCAGTCAAGTAGGAGGACATGTGAATACACTGTTGTGTCTACATTTGATTTGTGAGCATAAAAATGTGGGTTCACTGCATACTAGATGCACAAAAGGAAGGCTATTTGCTTGAAATAGTATCCTTTTCAAATGTCCTAAACTTAAAGAGTGATGTTCCGAGCCAACTCTAGGAGGAAAGGATCGGAATGACAGGCAGCTTGTGAATTTGGTATGACAGCTCCCTGTTGCTTGAGAAAAACCACTAATGAAGCTTCACATTAAAACAGGATTTACACAGATGTCTAGCAATTTTCTCATGGAAAAAGGAAATAGTAGGGCATGTGGAAGGCTAATTAAACCATAGATTTCTACACAATGCCTTCATTGGTAGGATAAAAGTTCATATCTAAGGTCTCTTTCTGGGCCTTCAATTTGTCTAAACAATGATAAACCTTGGGAAATGACTGTAATCTATAGGGATGGGTGAACAGAACCAAGTTTGGAAATTCGGTTCAGTTCGGTTAAGTTAGGAAATTCGGTTCAGTTCGGAAGTTCGGTTCAGTCGACCAAATTATTCAAGTTCGGTTCGAACTCTGAACTTTCAAACAAAGTTCGGAAATTCAAACCCCATTCAACTAAATGGAACATTATCTTTTAGGGATGGGCGAACAGAGCTGAGTTCAGAAATTCGATTCGGTTTGAAAATGGAGTTCGGTTCAGTCGACCAAACTGGTCGAGTTTGGTGCGAACTCCGAACTTCTGAACCGCATTTGCCCATTCCTAGCAATCTAGGATTTCATTTTGCTAACATAGGTTAATAAAGCCCCTCACATACTTACTCCTTGAATCTGCAAAGAAAAGCCTCAGCCAGTGGTTTCCAAAAGGCTCTGCTCAAGACCAGGCATTCAACCACCTGGTTCAGAGTCCTGGAATGTAAGCTCTTTCAGCTGGGAACTATGGCTTTGATTTTCAAACAGCTTTGACACCAGGGCAAGCCTCCCATTGAACTCAATATGGTTTTTGCTGGCACAGCATGTTGAATATGGGAAGTCCCATGCTCATGTGTGACACTGAGTAAATAATCTATGGCCCTTTTCACATGAGATGCCCTTACCCATCTCTACACAGTTTTGCTGCGTGGAGGTGCCCGTGGGAATGCCGTGGGGGATGGGTTGGGGTGTGCATATGCTCTCACATTACACCCATCGCCACCCATCACCCATGCACGGAGCAACGGACTCCAATGCCGGTTGCACCATGGATGGAGATGGGTGTGTGTCCATAGAAACAGGTGCACACCACCTCCACCCACCGTGACCACACACCCATCACCCCACCCACCATGGCCCATTTGAAAAGGGCCTATAACACCCTTTCAGTGGGTAGGAGTGGATTCTTACTGTCTGATTAAAAAAAAAAAAAAAAAAGCAACTAACAAGCACAGCCTATTAGCCACACAACATTAGCAAATGGACTGTTTGCTCTGCTTTGGTCCAAACGTGAGCTCTGAACAACTGATCCAGGGCAAAATGCGTTGCATGGGTCTCCATCCCATATGACACAGGGTTGCTGATTTTAACAGTTCACTGTTTCCTAACACTGTTTCAGCTAGAGATTAAATTAATATTTAAAATGCTATTCAAGGTTACTAACCTCTTGATCGGATGTGGTTCGGTTCATGGTTGCTACTCAGTTTGGTCTGGTTGTCTGGGAATTTGGTTTGGTCTGTAGTGTGTATACAGAAGTTTGGTTCGGTACTGTTTTTAGACAGTTGGTTGGATTGACTTAGATGTTGGTTCAGTAGCTAGTTCAGTTCACTAGGGGCTTAGTTTTTTCATCTAATTGATCCCTCCAACCAATCAGTAAATTAATGAACCAGTCTGATTCTCCCCAACCAATCCATACTGAACCATACTGAATCTGTATTCAGACCCAAACTGATCCATACATCCTTCCCAAGTCAAATCAGACCAATCACTGCTAACCAGACCGACCGATCTGCTCCACCAATCCTTATGAACCAGAACAATTATCCACAAACTAAACCAGACCAGTCCTCCACAACTGATTTGTACCAAACCAGACCAGTTATTTCCAACTGACCCATACCAAACCAAACCAATTTGTTCTCAAACTAAACCAGGCCAATACAAACTGAAATATACATTCTTCCCAAACTGAACCAAACATCCATAGTGAACCAGACCAATTCTACCCAAAACCAAACCAGACTGATTCGTACCAAACACTTCTGCTGTCAGAGCAGGTTGCATATCTGACCTAATGGATGAGGTCAGATATGTTATATGGTGCAGATATAACATGTTTACATAATCCTTTCACCTCTAGTCTCAGTCTATCAACACACTCTGGAGGACCAACTCACTATCTGGAATGTTTATGTTTTAATACTGCTTCTGATTAGCTCAGATAACTCTTATGTGATCTCATGAGATATGGGCACCATATAGATTTATCGGCACCTACGGGTGTGCATGTCATTTTCGTTATTACAATAATGGTAACGAAAATTGTCATTTTTGTTATTGCAATAAAAAAAATAAAACAGAAAATAACGACAACGATAATGAAAACGACAACCAAGAATACCAAAAACAACAACCGAGAATACTGGTAACGGTAAAGATAATGGTATTGAAAATGAAAATGAAAACAATAACAAAAACAAAAATGACAATGTCATTTTCATTGTCATTATTAATAATGCTGTGGCAGTTGGGTTTTGGAGGGAAAATGTGGAGAGGGGAGGATGGAGCAGACATCTCGGAGTCTTAACAGGGTTGAACTCTTGAACGGTGCCTGTGTTGGGAGGGGCGAGCAGGTCAGCAGTATCTGATGGATGTATCGCTGGCCAACGAGAAGAGCAAGCAGGCCCCAGCAGTGTCATGGCACTCTGTGATTGCTCAATGCCTTCTGCCACCCACAACTAATCAGCAGGGCTCTGAGAGAGGGCACTGCAACCCTTTATAATGGGAGGGCCAGGTGCATCCCTCCTTGGTTCCTCAGGTTCAGAGCCTTAGAGTTCTCAATTCACGATCAGGTGGCATCTGTGGCGAGCAGTGTGTTTGGTAAATTACATTTGGTCAAATGCAATGCGCTCTATGTGGGGTTAGCCCTGGTGAGCACCTGGAGGCTGCAGCTGGTGCAGAATTTGGTGGCCTGCCTGCTTATGGGGATGGGTCGCTGAGAGCGATAACATCAGTCCTCCAATCTCTGCACTGGCTGCCTATAGTCTTCCAGGTCTAATTCAAGGTGTTGGTTATTACCTTTAAAGACCTATATGGCTTGGGCCCTATCTACTTGTGGAACTGCTTCATCCCTTGTGTCCTGGATTGACCTCTGCGGTAAACTTGGGACACCCGCTTGGTGGTCCCCTAGGTGTCTACTTTCGAGCGGGCATTCTCGGTGGCCATGCCATGGTTATGCAACTCCCTCCTAGTGGAGATGCACCTCTCTCTGGATCTCCCCTCCTTTCATAGACATTGTAAGACCTGGATTTTTCACCAGGCCTTTGGTGAGGGGAATGGGGGGGGGGTTTAATATGGAGGGGTTTTGCCCGGATCTCTTTTATTGGGGATTTTATGAATGTTTTATTGTTTTAATATTCTATGTCTGTGTTTTATATGTTGTGCACCACCCTGAGCCTGCCATTAGGCAAGAGATGGCAGTATAAAAATATTATAAATAAATAAATAAAATTTATTTGTTAAACAAACTGTAGTAAACTGTAGCCATTTCCTTGACAGTCTGGTTTTCAACACAGTTCAAGAAGTCATCAGTTCTTTGCTAATGAGCTTCTTCTTTTTTCTTTTTTTTTAAAAGTATCAGAAAAGACTGAGAGGTGATGTGATAGAAGTTTATAAAATCATGAGTGGTGTGGAACATTTTAATATTAATTTTATTTTATTTTATTTATATGCTGCCCCCCATGCCTACGACATCTTGGGGAGGCTTCCAACACAATATAAAACAATACGTTAAAATATTAAAATCTACAATATCATAATTAAAACCCATTTAAAACACCCCCACACAAATTTAGCCCACCCTCCCCTCCTCCGAAGGCCTGGGAGAACAGCCATATCTTACAGGCCTGATGGAAGGCCAACAGACTTGGGGCCAGCCGTGCTTCCTCTGGGAGAAAGTTCCACAGCCAGGGCCCAGCCACCGAGAACTCCCTCTCCATTGTAGACCCCCGTTTTACATGGGGAACCTCCAGCAGGGTGCCCCTGGTGGACCAGAGGGTCCATCCTGAGTCGCGGAGGGTGAGGCGGTCCCTGAGATATCCAGGTCCAAGACCATGTAGGGCCTTATAGATCAAAGTGAAAACCCTGAATCTGGCTCGGCACGTTACAGGCAGCCAGTGCAGTGCACGGAGCACCGGTGTTATGTGCTCTCATCAGTCCATCCTTGTTAAGAGAGGGGCCGCCGCATTCTACACTAGCTGCAACCTACAGACCAGCATCAGGGGAAGCCCCACGTAGAGCACATTACAGTAGTCCAGTCTCGAGGTGATGAAGGCATGGATCAAAGTGGCCAGGTCGGGTCTGGAGATGTATGGGTGCAGCCTCCACTTCAGATACAGCTGGTGGAATGCCGCCTTCGCCACCATATTCACCTGCTGATCTAGACGGAGACCCGTGTCCAATAACACCCGCAGACTCCGAACCTGCTGGGCCATGGAGGGGCGCCCCTCCTCCACAAGTGGGGGCAACACCTCCCCCAACCGGCCTACCACCATCACCTCCATCTTATTGGGATTGAACTTCAGTCTGCTCTGCCATAACCAACTTGCCATGGCTTCCAAACACTGAGACAGCACAGAGACAGCAGGGCCTGGGTAGGCTGAAAAAGAGAGGTAAAGCTGGGTGTCATCCTCAGATTGGTGGCAACGTAAACCAAACCCTCTCATGATCTCCCTCAGGGGCTGCATATATATATTAAATAGTAAAGGAGACAGGATTGAACCTTGCAGAATGCCACAGTCCAGGACCTGGGAGCTAGATGTTTCTGCTCCCAGGACAACCCGCTGGGTCTCCCCCAAGAGGAATGACTGGAACCAACCAAGGGTGGTCTCATCCAGACCTCCCAGGTCATGTAATCTTCTCAGCAGCAGCCCATGGTCCACTGTATCAAACACGGCCGAGAGATCTAGCAGGACCAGTAGTGTCGAACATCCTGTATCCATCTCCTGGTGGAGTTCATCCACCAAGGCCATCAATGCCGTCTTCGTACCATAGCTGGGCCGAAACCCAGATTGACACAGGTTGAAAAAACTGATGCTGTCTAGGTGAGTCTGGAGCTGCAAGGCCACCTAGGGGAAAGTTATTTACTTTCTCAAACAGTACTAAAACTAGGGGACACTAAGAAACTAACGGGCAGCAGATTCAAAACAAATAAAAGAAAGTATTTTTTCACTCAACGTACAATTAAGTTGTGGAATTTATTGCCAGAAGATGTGGTCAATAGAGATGGGCACCACAGACCCATGTTGTTTTTAGCTGTTGTTATTTAAATATATTTTTTTGTTTTCTTAAATACCAAAATTTTATTTTTGCTTTTGTTTTTGACTTCTATTGGCTTCAATAGAAAACACATTTTTCAGCTGTAATGTTTTTGTTTTTCACTATATTTGGATGAAAAATGGAAGTATTGTACATCCAATGGAAGGCATTAATTGTACCAAATTTCAGAAAGCTTGGATAAAGGAATCCAATTTTATAAGCAGTTGAATTGTATTATTTTGCAAAACTCTGCATATACATTTGTGGTTGTAACTTCTTTGTCTCCCATCTAATGTAGATGAAACTTAGTAAGATTATACCCCTTCCCATGTACACTATCTATGATAACGTTCAGAAGTATTGGATAAACAGTCCTGATGGTATAAGCAATTAACTTATAAATGTATGTCTGACTGTAACATCCTTGGGTGATTTCAGATGTTACGGGGCCCGTTGACCCCGTACCAAAATCACCCCATTCATTCCCCGCCAGGGTCAGCCCGTCACGCCATAACAGACGAGCCGGGGGGATCCCGGTGGGGAATCTGTGAGGGGGTGGGGCCGCGTGGCGCAACATGCGGCCGCATGGCCCCACCCCCTCCACGCTCACACCACCTCCCTCTGGGGAGACGGGCTGGTGGTGGGGCCAATGCGGCCACTGCGTTGGGCCAGATTCGCCACGGCCCGGGATCCCGCCGGGGATCCTGGACCGTGGCGCCCAGCCAGACATTACTTTTGTTTGGTCCCCGCTAGGGATCTCTTTGACCACGCTTCCCGGGACATTCCCCCCGCTAGCCCGGGAAGCGTGGTTCAAATTGACCCCATGTGGGTATTGAGCGTGGCGAACATCTGGCGGCCGCCAAACAGACGTTCGAGACACATTGACCACAGGTGGGTATTCACCGTGGTTCACTGTGATCTCGTAATGTCTGAAAATACCCCTTGTTGTCCAACCAGTGTACATGAAATTTGGCAGGGCTGTATCTCACACTTTCACAATTATCTGCCAAATTTGAGAAAGAAGTGATAAAGGGTCCCAATTTTATAAGCCTCAACAGCATATAGAGAATGAGCTTATGTAAGATATTGGGTATTTTCAGAAGTTACGGGTGGCCGGTTCACCACAGTGAACCACCGGGGGGGTGAACAGTGCAACCACGTCCGGGGGTGGGAAAAAGACCCAAACAGACGTGCCGGTAACGGGACCACGGGCCGGAACCGGGCCGCACCATCGCGGGCCACGGCAGCACAACAGACGTGCAGCCGA
>QEPC01009590.1:1147469-1185454 GCA_003113815.1 Sphenodon punctatus
TGAGACCTCGCATCTTCATGAATGTTAGACCCCTTGTCTCTCCCTCTGTTCCCCTTCCTAAGTCTCTCCCCCAGCTCCTGTCTCTCAGATTGTAAGCCCTAGGGGCAGGGACCATGTCTATTTTATTACTTTGTAAAGTGCCAGGTACACTGCTGGCGCTATATAAATGTTTGTTATTAATAATAATAATAATAATAATAATAATAATAATGCCAGCAATGAATGAATCTGGAATTATGCTATTTTAAATTTATTTATTTTTACCCCTTATTGACTAACTGGATATTCATTTGTTTCATTTAAAAGATTTCAAATGTGGAACTGCCACCAAAATGATCTGAAGGTTTGATATGCTTAAATAAACCTTGTGTATGGGCTGTATAAAAGTTAATACTATTTACAATACAGAAGGTATTGTCACTGAGACACATAATGACTTTTCTATAATTGGATAAAAACAGATGTGACAATAGTATGCTGTGGCCTGCTTTGTCCTGGACCTCACCTGCGTGAATGAGCAGATGCTGCCAGATGTTAGTTTGGGATTTCCCTGGGTCATGTCAGTGGGTAGCACAGGCTGTAACCTTGTAAAATCTCCAGGTCACAGCCCGAGCTAAGACTCACCCGACTGTACCAAAGCAGGCCAAAGCCGCTATCACATCTGTTCCTAGACTGACATACCCTGGTATGTCCGTGGTCCTCCATACCCGCCCCCTGGCTGTGTGGGTGGGCACATTTTTTCAGTGCCCCAATCTGGCCCAGACCGTGTCTGCCATTTGTTCCTCTCCGGGCCAGGTCAGCCCACCGTCATGTCACTATCACGTTTGTTTCTATCCTTTTGCCATGGTGTAAAAATAACAAAAGTGATAGAATGCTTTAGACAGACAGACAGACAAGACAGAAGCCAAGGAAAGAAACCAAGTGGTACTTTCTATACAAATCAAGATTCAACATACGATGTATGAGAAACATGCCTTTGTAAGACAGACTTAGGAGTAGATGGAATAAATCTCTCCTGATGAGTTCAAGGTGGTTGAACGTTGATGGTAGAAAGCATGGACATAATTCTCCAAAACGTTAGCAAATGAACAGAAACCAGTCCTCAAACCCTTGTTTTAAGATGATGTAAATGTTAATTCATGACCATAAAAGAGTGTACGTTACCAATTGCTAGGGGTGTGCTGAGGTAAAAAAAATAGTTTTCATTTTTGTTTCATTTTTTATATTAAAATTGCATTTGTTTTTGTTATTTTGTTCATTATTTATTTTTGTTTTTTTGTAATTTTTCTGTAATTTCTGGTATTATCAGTATTTTTGGTAAACTGCAGTATATCAGTAATAGTGGAAATTGATGAAAATTACCAGAAATTACCAGAAAATAATGATAAATAAAATAAAAAGTTGTGTTATTTTCATTATTATTATTTTTGTTCTTGTTATTAAAATAACAAAAAAAAAATGCACAGCCCTAACAATTACATGCATCATAAAGAATAAGCTATTAAAACCATTTTGAAGTCTACACTTTTGAGAGTACAGTGATAGTGCATTTTTTGCCAATGCATTCATGGATCTGCTGTTAATAAAGATAGCATGAGACTTTTGCTTTACAACTTTTCCAAAATCTGGATCTGTTAAAGGAACTTCAAGAATGTTGAGACATGTTTTCTGTTAATTGGATCAGCTCCTTTCTAAATCATTGTCTGCCTTTAAGCACTAGCTTGCCTTTAATCAGACTTCTATACAAGACCAACAAGGCAATAGATGTGCTACGCGCTGACCTTCCCATCTAGAAAAAAAGAGGCTGGAAGATTCTAGAGAATATAACCATAATTGACATTTTTACACACACCTTAAAGTGCTGGTCTTTCAATCTTCTGAGTTTACAAGTCCACAAGTAAATCCCAGATGGATTCTTCACACACACATACACTGCCATGAGGCAGTACTTCCTGGATGCATTCTTCATACAAACACTGCCCTGAGAGAGCCTAAAGTAGACACAGCTGTAGACATGACAGGCTGCCATGGAAACCAAGTGACCGCAGCTGCCTGGAGCAAAGCAGTTTACCAGGAGAACATTTTACACACAAAGGTTCTGGGAGAAGATCTATGCAGAAGTTCAAAGAGCCAAATGTTTAAGATCTGGGTGAGTGATTTAGACACGCAGAAAGTTCAGGATGTAACAGCACATGTAGGAGAAATGTGTGTGTAAAAACACCCGACAACTGTACGATGACAGAAACTGGTGGGGATATGTAGAATCCCCACCTTGCATTATCAGCAGGCGTTCCTCCAAATCTAACCTCCAAGTAGTAACCCTGCCTAAATATACTAAAAGTTGAGATCTGACACATTCATAATGCAAAGCGGCATGTCTAGAGGACAAAAGTCTACCAAATTGTTATATCATCTGTCATTGATTCATCATTAACAATTCTTAGTAAGGCAGTATTCTAAATATTTACTGAGTCATTCATTTAACAAAACCCCAAAGCAAATGAGAGAGGTATGCTTGTGAAGTTAACATTGCATGCATTCATCAGATCATGACACTCCACTTAGGTGCATCATTCCACCCCTTATCATTCCTTACAAACCATTAACATTATTCACTATTGTGTTTTTAGACTGCATTAGCCAGCTATTGGTTTTCTGTCAAATTGCTCTATTCTCCTTTCAGATCACACTGTTCCCAGCTTATTTTTAATTCTGTTTATATCATTTTTGGAGTCCAGTCCTAACCCTTTCCCTGCTAATTTCCCTCCTGTGGGATGCTTTTTTTTTTTTTTTTTTTTGCAGGCTAGTAAAATTCTTCCAATTTGCAAGGCTGGTTTAAATGGTGATGATAGATTTCAACAGGTATTTACATATTACAACTATGGGCTTTGGCTATCAGAACATCTTATCTTGAATTCCTCAGTAAGAGGATGTGGCTAAGATACCACAAAATGACTGTCAAATTTTTGTGCCCTACTTGAGGTATCATCTTCAGAAAGTGCTGAAAATTGAGCCATTAAGACTCCTGAAGATGGGAAGCAGAATTACTGATCACTTACTCTGAGGTCTTCTGTACAGTGAACTTGAGATTCTGTGTCAGCATTTGATGCATTTTAAAAATTGAGGTTTTATTGAGTTACCTATACCATCATTACAAAATCCCCTGTGTTATTCAAATAAATTCATTTCTGTTGTCCTAAAATTTAATCTTCAGTGTGCTTCAGAATTTTGCACTGAATGCACACAAGTGCTTTGCAGAAGTTATCATGGACCAACCAGCCATCATAACCAGCCTTTATCCCCCCCCTCCCCCAAAAGACTGGATGAAAAGCCAGGTCGTACAGGCCTCATGAAAGGACAACAAACTGGAAGCCAGGCGAGCTTCCTCTGGGAGGAATATATAAAAACATGAACCGGGGGACCACGATGAAGAGGGTATTCTCGGTGGCCGCATCACGACTGTGGAACTCTCTCCCAGAGGAAGCTTGCCTGGCTCACAGCCTGTTGGCCTTTCATCAGGCCTGTACAACCTGTCTTTTCATCTGGTCCTTTGGGGGAGGGGGAGAAATAAGGGTGGGGTTTTTACCAGTGGTTTTATGTCCTTGTTTTTATTGTTTTATATACATATATATATATATATAAATTTGTTAATTAAACTCTCATTCAGTAGTTCGTCATAGGCCATTTTCACATGGGCTGCGGTGGGTGGGGGGGATCAATGGCACGTGGCAGGTGTGTGAAGGGTGGGAAGTCATTCCCATGGATGCACACCCATTTCCACCCACCTCCACCCACAGAGCAACCGCCGTTCTGTCCAATCTCTGTGTGTGTGTGTGGTGGGTGGACATGGGTGAAGCACGGGTACATGCACCTACTACCACCCACCGCCCACAGCGTTCCCATGGACGCCCCCTCACCGCATACCCACCCGCTGTTGCGTTTGCACGCGCAGCCCTCCACCTACACAAGTGTGTGGGGGGTGGGGAGGAGGGCATCCCTGTGAAAATGTCCATAGATACTTATGGTTGCATACACATGTGGCCTTTTTCTTGGATTTTTTTTTTTTTAAGTATTTCTATATAAGGTCCTTGTTTCACCTTACATCAAAACGACAACTTGAAGGGCCAAGTTCTGTTCGAAGGGCCAGGTTCAGTTCAAAAATCGAGTTTAGTTCGAAAGTTTGGTTTGGTCAACTGAACTATTCAAGTTCGGTCATATTCCGAACTTCCAAACTGCGTTTGTACATTCAAAACTGGGTTTTTTTGGCCTTCCAAACTGGTTCGAATTAAAATGAACAGTTCAGTCGAATTTGAGTTCAGTTCGAAAGTTTGCTTTGGTCAACTGAACTATTCGAGTTCGGTCCGAACTCTGAAGTTCTGAACCGCGTTCGCACATCCCTACCCAATATTTGCAAATGGAAATATTCCTATTTTATCATTCTTGAATGTATCACTTATCAAGCCATTTGTTTCCAACTAAAGCTTGTTTCCTTGGGCCATCCCACACCATCTATGTGGCAGACACCTTGCCTGCTTTACTAGACTTCAGTTTGCACAGAGGTCAGAGCTTTATTAGAAACTACAAGAGCATGGAGAACCAGGGGTCTCTGACCAAACCTGGCCCATGGCTTTTTTTTACTTGACCTCTTCTTTCCAGTTCCTGGATCTGGACCAGGAGTGATCAGGGTAAGGAAATAAGGATGAAGACATGCACTTAACGATCGATGAACCCATGGCATAGATCCATGATCTGACTATTTCCTTTCCTCCCTCCCTATCCTGTGCACAGCTCTTCCCCGGCCTGCAGAGCTTGTGTTAATTTTCAGGATGAAAAAGTTTCCTACCCCCGAATTTTAGCAAAATCCCAAAAGACAGTAGTTGGTTTACCCCATCATCAATCAACTCAGTGGTATCACATGATAGACCCGTCGTTGGGAACTGGATGGAGTAAAAATAGAGCATGTGCTCCATTTTAGATACCTGGGATTGGTGTTTGCTGCTTCAGGGTCTTGATCACATCATGTAGCAGCTGCCAAGTTAAAAGCTCAGCATACAGTTGAAGGAATTCTTAACTTCTGGGCAAATAATGGTGGAAGGATGGTTAAATCTGCCTTCCAGTTACTTAGCCACAAATTAATTCCCCTGGTTCTTTATGGGGCTGAATTATGGGGGTTTGATGGTTCCTCCTTGGAAGTGATTCAAAATAAGATTCTTTGCACTCTGGTGTCCCTTATGAGGGCAGAAACAGGTATTTTACCAGTGGCACACAGAGTTCAAGTGTACATTTGTAACGTTTGGGAGAGACTAACAAAATTGCCTAGAGAGTCTACCATATGCCTGTTGGGAGGAACAAGGACAAGAATCCTTTAAGAGCAGATATATGTGGAGAATTCGCCTCACCCACCTTTTGAGTAATATTGGATTTTCCCTAGAAGCATTGAGGGGGCACCCAGGTGGTAGGGATGGGCGAACAGAACAGAGTTCAGAAATTCGGTTCGGTTCAGTTCGGTTTGAAATTCGAGTTCAGAAATTCGGTTCGGTTAAGTTTGAAATTTGAGTTCGGTTCGGAAGTTCAGTTCGGTCAACCGAACAGACCGAGTTCGGTCAAATTCCGAACTTCTGAACCAAGTTTGGCCATTCAAAACCAGGTTTTTTGGTGTGTGTTGCCACTAGGGATGGGCGAACAGAACGGAGTTCCAAAATTCGATTCGGTTTGGTTTGGTTTGAAATTTGAGTTCGGTTCGGAAGTTTGGTTTGGTCAACCAAACAGACCGAGTTCGGTTCGAACTCCGAACCGCATTCACCCATCCCTACCAGGTGGGCAACTGAAAAGGCTCTTTGGGGCACGATTATCAGATATCCATAAACAACAAGGCGTCGCGCAAGCCGCTGCATCTGTGGTTGCTCCCCAGTAAAGTTCAAATTTGTGTATCAATTGGAACCTTATCTTTGTCGTGTCTCTAATTTCATCTTGAGAAAGGCACTTACGTTGGGTAGATTCCAACTAATGCCCTCCAGAATTTTAGATGGGTGACTGAAAGGAATTCCCTATGCTCAAAGGCTTTCTGATTGTGACCAGCATGTTGAGGATTTGAGTCTCTATCTCCTTGACTGTGTTCTAACTGCAGATATTCATCAACAATTTAGGGGGATGTTATGCCCCGAATTCTATGGGTGGAACCAGGATTGAAAACAGGATAGAATTCTGGCAAATTCAAATGAAAGGATAATGTATAAGGTAGACAATTTTCTTTTTTTGCTGACCAAAAGAAGGAGGCTGGAATGTATAGAACCCTAGAGGAGGGAAAAATTTGATATAGACGGTAGATCAAAGGTTTAAATCAGATGAAATTAGATTCAAATCAGACTTACAAATCGATTCCCTGTTAAGTTTTTGGAGGGAAAATGATATGTGCAAAATAGTGAATCCTAGGGTATTTTCAGATGATACGAGATCATGCTCAACCACGGGGAATTCCCACCTGGTGATCGTGGTCTCGTAACGTCTGTTGGGGCGAACGGAAACCGACCACGAGATGTTCACCAATGTGAATCATGGGGGGGAATCACATTGAACACGCAAATGGAGGTCCTGCCCGGACCATCTCCGTTTGCGTGTTCATTGTGATTCCCGCCCGTGATCAGGGGGATCGTCTTGTCTGTCCCCGGACCACGGCCCGGAATCAGCAGCGGGATTCCGGGCCGTGGTCAATGCCTCAGGGGGGCGCCCGCCCATCTCCCCAGAGGGCGGGTGGCTGAAGGAGCGCGGGGGGGGCGGGGCTGTGTGGCCGCACGTTGAGCCGCATAGCCTTGCCCCCTCCCCGATTCCCCTCCGGGATCAGCCGACACGTCTGTTGGATGTGCCGGTTTGATCCCGGCGGGGGATCAATGGGTGTTTCCGTGCCGGGGCCAATACTGGCCCCGTCACATCTGAAAATACCCCTAGTTCCAGGTTAACAAATTTTTATTTTTATTTTATTATATGATTTAATTACCAGATTTTTTAATTTCATCATTTGTACTATTGTTATGCCTATTTAAGGATGTTTTTATTGTATTTTATTTTATTGTATTTGCAACGATCAAATGATCATGTCAATAAAAGATTATTATTACTACTACATGATAGATCAGTTCAGACATCATTAAAAATGCCACTACGGGGTAAAACAGAGTCAAGATCATGTTGTTGGTTCTGCTGAACTCCATAAGTGGTAATTTTCACATTTTAAAGCACTCCAAGCTCTGTTAAGGTTTCATTTTCCCATTTCAATTTCTAGCCTGATTTAAGAGGTTTTATAAACCCAAATATTTTTATACTGCAATATACCATTGAGTGTACTTCTACCTTATCTATTCTAGCTTTCTTAATCCTTCAAGAAGAAAACACATTACCTTTTTTATTAAGCTTTATTTGCTTAGTATGAGTACTGTCTTCAAAAGTGTCACACTGTGGGCATTTTTACACACATGTTAAAGTTCTGGATTTTTCAATCTTCTGGGTTTACAAGTTCACAAGTTCTGGATGCATTTTTCACACACATACTGCCCTGAGGCAGTTCCTGAATGCATTCTTCACACAAACACTGACCTGAGGCAGCCTAAAGCAGCCACAGCTGTAGATGTAACAGGCTGACATGGAAACCAAGTGACCACAGTTGCCTGGAGCAAAGCAGTTTACCAGGAGATCATTTTACACACAAAGGTTCTGGGAGATGTTCTATGCAGAAGTTCGAAGATCCGGATGTTTAAGATCTGGGTGAGTGATTTAGACACAGAGAAAGTTCAGGATGTTACAGCAAACATCCAGAAGAAATGTGTGTGTAAAACACCCAGTGATATTAGTGGAAGAAGAACACAACCTTCCTACGTTAACTTGTGTTGCTAATGTACATCTGCCATGTCCTTTTCTTGTGGAGGCAGGGAATGGCAGGGGACATTAACAGAAGGAAAATCCCATGATCCTTATTTACAATGGTAAGATGAATGCAGGGCCTTGTGAGGACAGGGAAGTTTCCAAAGTATGTGGTATTATGGTAGGAAAAGCTCTGGAGAGTGAAAGGCCAGGGCTACTTCAGGAGGCTCTGAAAATCTTATTTTCCTTGAAGGTTCCTACTAAGAAGCCTAGTACAAAACCAGAGTATGAAAGCTTGTGCTGTTTTCTGTACACAATTAGACAGAAATTAGTTTCTCCTTTGTCCTGAGAAACGGAATCCTCTACGTGTGGGTGTGCAATTTGTTTTGGTTTTTTTAGTTATGAAAACAAATGGAGAAATACCCATTCTTTTTAGTAACTAAATCCCCGAAAACGAATAAGCAAACATTGTTTTGCTTTCATTCATTTTTGTTAAAAAATATAATAATAATAATAATAAAAGAACGGCATAGGTGCAAAATGGCTTCCAGGGCCATTCTGTGCATGCATGACCCATTTCCAAAATGGCACCAGCAGCATTGCTGCCATTTTGGAAAAAGGCAGCTGGTCTGTGCATTCACAAAATGGCCACTGTGTATGTGCAGAGAAGCAGCCTTTTTCCAAAGTGGTGGTGACACTGCCGCCATTTTGAAAACATGGCATATGCAGAACGGTCTGGTGGCCATTTTGTGCATGCACAATGATTTTTTATTTAAAATTTTTTTAATAGTTTTAAACTGAAAAAGTTAATGAAAACAAATTGTTTTTAATGAAAACTCCCAAACAAATGGCTTTTTAAAGCAGAAAACAAAAACAAAGACAAATGAGGTAAGTTCTGCACACCCCTACTATACACTATAGGTATCTGTGACCTGCCTGTGGGTTTGTGTGGAATTTACAATATTTAGTAATCTCATACCTTCTCAAGTTAAGCTCTAGCCCACCAATATTGCGAACACTTTACTAGCTTTCCATCATCACCGTGTGTAATTATTAATGGTTGCAATCCTGTTTAACTCTCTGCAACTCACACACTTTGTTGTAAGTCTGCAAATCTACCATTAATTCAAATTCTATTCGGCCATATATCATATATCATACACTTACAATACTGTGTGTCTATGCCTTCACACAAAGTCAATCGTTTTGCTTGCACTGGATACAGAAGCAAGTGAATAGAGTTGCTAAATCAAACATCTGGGAGGATCAATTATTTTTCGTTCTTAATCTTGACACCAGTATCTTTTCTATTCAAAAATGTAGAGCAACCTTCCTCCACTACATGCAAGCAAAGAAGTAAACTTTATTTAAAACATAGGAGCAAACTTTATTTAAAACATCACCATTAGCTGGCTCAACTCAAGAGTTCACATTGGTGGCAAAAGATTCTTAGGGTGTTTTTAGAGGAGGCGGGCGGGAGTCCATGATCGCTGGCGGGTGTGTGTGTGCGCACGGGGGAGTGCTTCACACAAGCGGCCCCATGCACGCACAGCTGCCCTTCCCATGCACCATTCATCCTGTCTGTGCACCAGGCACTGTGGCTTTTTGCTGAAAGCCCCGTGAATGGAAGGGCGCACCGCCCTCCCCCCATTACATTCAGACTAGACGGGCCCCACACAGGAACAGGCAGACCTTGCATGGGGATGTCTCGTTTAAAAAAACCCCTCTGAATGCCAATTCCTAAAGTTCTTACCAAAGCAAAGTTCCTGCTGAAGTCAATAGGAAATAGACTGAGTAAGAACTTCATGATTTGTCCCAATAATAAGTTATAAATCATGCTCAAAAAGAAAATCAATAATAAAACACTCAATATTAAATCATAGTTAACCATTTCTGAGAAAATACCCACTGAATTTCAAGCAATTTAGTGCCATCAGTGAGAGCAGAAATGGGATACTTTGCACTGCTATACGGGCTTCATTCAGGAAACTATTTATGTAACAGTTCCTCTTTCAAGAACCAATCAATGGAATTTAATAGCTGCTCGGCAGCTATAAGATCTGGAGTCATAACTGGTTATAATGAGAAACTGATTCAGAAAGCACCCTTTGAAGTGTAAGGTGCCACAGGATGAAATGCTCATGGATCACACAGACTGTTGGCCATCTGTGTTGTGGAACCCTACAGTGCTGCAATGATAATACCATGATGTACCAGGTTTTCAGTAATTACAAGACTCCTTGCCCATCATGGGTGTAATCCTTAGTTAACAGGCTTCCAAAGGCATCATGTTCCTATAGTAACAAAAGGCTGATAAAACTTGATGTAAACATGTAAGAACACCACAACTTACAGAGTCTTATTGGCCCCATTGTTCCTGTGTAACTATTTCACACACTTAATAAACATTTAGAAAGCAGTGCTACCCATGTCAAAGGGGAATAAGGTAACTATTACCTGAGCGTGAAAGCATAAGTAAATATAAGTAAATATTTTAAGATAGGGGTTCTCAACACACACGCGTGCACACACACCCCTTTCCATAGCAAGACACTCGGACTACCCTCCTCTCTAATATGTGGTCACAATTTGCTAATACTAGTTTGCAGTTCCTCAGTCTGAACTAGGCCAAATCCTACTGGCTGAGAACCTATTTTATAACATTCACAGGGAAAATGCCAGATTGTACTGCCACAGAATCAGAGACCCAAAACCTTGGGCTGAAGGGAAGAGTCAGTTCATGCTGCTCAAAGCTTTTGTTTTAGGTTTCCTGCAGCGTTCAGCAAGCATTACTGCACTGGCTTATGTTTGGTTCACATTTTTGAGGTCATACCTGCGCTGCTGAATCTAGGAAAGTTGGGTCCTGTACAAAATAGTGTGGGCAGTGGATCCTCCCCTGAATTGCCATAGGCCAGTGGTCTCCATGCTTGAGGCTGGCTTTGTGGGCCTGATTTTATGCCAGTGCTTCTCTCTCACTCATACTGTCATTTCAAGTTTATTAAAAAGGTTTACTAGCACAGCATGCCCCTTTACACAAATGTCTCACAGTAGGGGAAGGTAGCATGTGCTGTATTTCTGCATTCCCTTCCCTGCTGAGAGAAGCTTGTATGAACGAGTCCTATGTCAATTTATAGGACTTTTGCAATGGTATGTTTATGCAATGCATCAACAGGAAAGTTTAAAACTACAGCTGCAAAAAGGCAGAATCCATGATATTCAGTTTGCCCAGCAGCATTGTTGTAAGTATAGTGAATCTAGTCTTGGAGCAGGGGGCTGGAATAGATGGGCCTTGAGGTCCCTTCCATACCTGCCATTCTACAGTTCTTAACCTACATCCAGGGCCAGGCACTATAGGCATTGGGTGCAGTCACACAAGACGTTACCCCCACTATGCTCAGCCTTATCCCACTTTGGGGAATGTTACCACCTGATGCGGTGGGGGAGGGTGTCCAGCCTGCCCTGATCTCCCCACCCTGTAGGGATGTGCAAACAGAACCGAGTTCAGAAATTCAGCTTGGTTTGGTTTGGTTTGAAAATCGTGTTCAGTTTGAAAATTCGGTTTGGTCGACCGAACTAATTGAGTTTGGTCGAATTCCAAACTTCCGAACTGAGTTAGTACATTCAAAACCGGGGTTTTGGCCTTCCAAATTGGTTTGGATTCGACCGAATAGTTTGGTTGAATTCGAGTTCAGTTTGAAAGTTCAGTTTGGTTGACTGAACTATTCGAGTTCGGTCCGAACTCTGAACTTCCGAACCGCGCTCGCACATCCCTATCACCCTGATCTCCCCAATCATCTGTTTTCTGGAGTGGGAAGAGGGGCATGTGCACACTCTTCTCAGGAGATCAGCTGTTAGGCATCTGTGCTTGTGTGTTGTGGGGCCTGCGGAGGATCGGGCCTGCCCTAGCGTGTTTGGATGCACTCATTATTTCTTCTTTGTACACAGAGGATGACATTTCCTTCATTCTGCTGTAGGTTACATTCTTAATGATAAGGAACACTGGGGAATCCTTCTTTAACACATTCTTGCACGTCATACTTCAGGGTTTTAGGAGCACTCTTGGATTTCTTTGTATTGTTTGCTTCAGAATCAGAATTGTCATCACAGTGTTACCTAAAATTCTATGTGGGCACCTCTCGTCTACATTTAAAAACAAAACAAAAACAAACAAATAAAAACCAAGGTGTAAACGTAACTGTTTCTCTTAAGGTCAAACTGAATTTGTAAGTAAAACAGAACAATGGATACAGTTTAATGGATTTCTGTGATACATTACCTTCAACGATGATTTAGTCCGAGGTTCTGGTTTCTGTCTCGTAGGTGTGTTTTGAATCAGCAATGACTGATCTGTACGAGAATCATAATTTCCATGTTCTGAATCATCTGTGTATGTGTCCTTCTCTTTTCCTATATCTGAGGGAAAACAAAACAAGAGATGGGCTCATTCAAGGTTGCTATGGGGGCATACCAGCAGCAAAACTAGTTATGGTTGAGCTACAACATCCTCTTTAAGTACGTTTTTTTGTGGCCTATGATCTTTCACACAAAACAATAATTTGATCTGATGTTTTATCACACTTTCACCCTAAACATGATGTTTTCTGTTTAATTGGAAAGTCTACTGAAAATCTATTCTCTGGGAGAGTTTCAAGTGAAAGTGTTTTTCAGCTGTTTTAAAAATCGTTCAGGGATTTGTGTGCGCGATAAATAAGTATTTAGATGTAAAAGTCTGGAATGTGTATAATTATCATAGATAATGGCTATGGTCTTAAAACCACTTACTCTCAGCTAGTCCACTGACGTCAATGGGGCCTATCTGGAGTAAGTGGCTTGAAGATTGTGGCCTATGGCCACGTGAGAAGGCAGCCAAAAATGTCCTAATAGGCACACCTAGGGAATAGGCAGGGCCCCTTACATGGAGTATTGTCTCCCTTCATGAAACCAAATTTTGTTAGCTCAGATGCATGAAGCTAATGGTTATTTAATTTGAATGCCTAAAATCTCTCATGTATATAAAAATCACTTTATGGCTAGTGAGTTACTTATTATTAAATCTGGAGTTTTGTGAACAGTTTTTCTTTCCAAATTAGTTTTTAACATTATGACTCCACGGGTTACCATTGGCTGAGGGCATGCAGAAGGCTACTCACCCTTATGGGTTGTTGGGAGGACCACAAAATGGACTCCTGGGGTTTAAGACAGGTTCCTGCCCCTGATAATTGGGTTTTGAGACCCTCAAATGCTTTCTGTACTCAATAAAAGTTGCAACTATATTCAACTTAAGAAAAAGCAGATGTGGCGGTGGCCCGCTTTGGCCTAAGGGTCACCGGCACATCTGTTTTGGTGCCACCAGTTGTTAGCCCGGGATTGCCCGAAAGTGAATAAGCAGCTAGCCCGAGCTGTGTCTTTGGAAAATCAGCTGACATGGCTGCCCCCCATGGCTGTTTGTCATTGGCTGCCATGGACATTCATCATGGTGGGGCGGGGTGCTGGCCGGGAGCAAGGCACAGGTGGGGCTGCCTGCCTGCATGTTTGCTGAGCTCCCTGCCCCGGGCTATAGGAGCAGCAGGATGGCTTTCTGGCCATGGACATGTTTTTTCAGTGCCTCAGCCTGGACCATGTAGGCCTTGGTTTCCTGCCCCGAACTGGGCTGGGGAGCCGCTGCACCAGCCACACATTTGTTTTTACCCTAAGACTCAGGCCTTATTCCTACAGTGTCACAAAAACAAGAGATATTAGGACAGAAGACAAAAGTGACAATATATAGGAAGAACAACTAAAGAATTAGCAGCAGAATGACTGAAAAGGTGAAAAAAGTACCGCACACAAGAATCATAGGGTAAAAACAAATGTGGCTGTGCCACAGTGGCAACACAGCCCGGTTCAAGTCAGGAAGCTGCCACAGACAGTTCTGACCAGGTCCGGCCATGGAACAAATGTTCACATGGCTGGGGCCTAGGAGGATGGGGAGATCCACAAACATGTGACCTCCCAGCCCTGCCACCATGTTGTGCCCAGAGCCCCAACTCCCACCATGATTGGAAACCATGGCAGACCTATGAATATACTGTGGCTTACTTTGTCCCAATCACGTTGGTGCTAGCCTGGGCTGTGACTTCAGGCATTTGCCTGAGTGAGAGCCTGGGCTATCTGCCAACACACCCAGGGTCAGTCCAGACTAACATCTGACATTTGATAACAAATGTGACAGTGGCCCATGGGCCAAAGTAGGCCAGAGCAGGTTACTGTCATGTTTGTTTTTACCCATAATGATATTGGCCAAAAATAAGTCTGAATTCTGAAGCAACAATGCAAGTTGTGTTTAATTCTATAGAAGTATGGGTACTGTCAACACTAGGGTTGAAACTCTATCTCAATTTTTTCTTGATGAGAATCATGACTCCCAACTTCTTTTCAGTGAGATTTGATAATTGAGAAAACTCCAGTTCTCGACTTTCTCAGTCGAGAATCTTTCTAGATTTACCTGTTGGATCCCCAAGTCCAAGTCAGTAACCTTGCCTCCTGGGGGAAAGACAACGGACTTCCAGACAGAAGGGTGAATGACAAAAGTAATAAGTGTAAGGCCTCCATTACCGGTTAACATTGACCATGATTTACCATGCACCATATACAGCTTATCATGTACTGTATTCATCCCGATAATGCACATGCAAAAAATGGCTGCCTCTTCCACACAGAACAGCTGCGGTGGCCATTTTGCACATGTGCATTACCAGGATGAACGCAGTACATGATAAATCACCATAAAAGGTAAATGGTAAATAGACAAAAAATCTTGACTGAGATCTCGAACTGTTACCGGGTTCATCCCAAGATCACAGTAACAATCCTTGGTTCCCATGAGATTTTTGCCAGAAACAAATTAATTATTGTTTCACCCCTAACACCCTCTGAAGCCATTGGGATGTGAGGGTGTTCATGAGGTTTATGAAAAAAGCCAGTTAAGTGAAGAGAGATTGATCTACTTTTACAACACTTACATGAGGGAAGATTGCAGAATCAGGCCTTATGCAAATACCAAAACTTTTTAAACCAGCTTTGGAAAAAAAAATTAAAAATTAACTGTGATTTTGAATTATCTCTTCCCATTTACTCAATGCACTATTACCGCTGTCTATTATTAAGATTTTTTATCTTATCAAGACCACGACCTTTTATTTATATGTAGAATGAGGAATAAATTCCCCTTAATGATGCCTACTATCTACTTTGAAATGCAGATATAAGAAAAGGTTTAGCAGCAGCATTTAATCACACCACCAGAAAGCTGATACATTTAAAATTGTAATAGATAGGCTTTTCATAAAAGAAAAGGCTTTGGCTATTTTCTGTAAGTGTTATGTTTAATTTTCTTGGCACATCTAAATAAGTATTCTGTAAAAGAGATCGTGAATAATAACCTGGATTTCTTTTTTTTTTAAAAAAATAGAACAGAAAAAAGCAGCAATTTTTTCCTTGTGAAAATATCATGAGAATCGAGAATTGTCACCAAGATCTTAGGTCTTGTTAACAGACTGAGACCTCGGTCAACAATTTTTTCTCAAAATAGTGCTTACCACAATTTATGGTAATTTACCGTTTACCACCTTCATCCTAGTAACGTGCATACACAAAATGTGAAATGCCACTTTGCTCTTGCGCATTATCAGGATGAATGCAGTACATGGTATACAGTAAATCGGTATACGGTAAACAGTAACGGTAAAAAGTATTTCAAGAAAAATTTCTCAACCGAGAAAGGTCGAGAATCAGTATTTTTCTTAATTATCATTTCTTACTTAAAATGAGTCAAGAACTGCAATTCTTGACAATAACTGAGAAAAACTTGAGATCAAGTTTCAGTCCTAAAAAAATTGCACCATTAAAATGTCTATACCCCCATCCAAGGTCTGTGCATGTGCCTCTGGCATGCACATGGACCAAAACTGTAAATTCACATGTGCACATAGTGCATATGTGCAGGGTAGTCCAAGGAAGGCCCCCTGACTCCCAGCCCCGCGACAACCAGCAGCAGTAAAAACTGGACTACAGTAGCTTCCACAGGGTCAGGAGGTGGGGGCTCTTCACTTGGTACCCTGTGTGTGTGCATGCAATTGCAGATTTAGTCCATGTGCACATCAGAGGCATGCACACAGACCTTGGATCTGGGCACACATGTGGCTCCTCTTTGTATATAAAACTTCTGCATTATGTCTGAGCTTCAGTGAAGAGTTATAAGCTAGCTCACTGTAAATATTATAAGTACAAAAAGCTGACCTAATCAGTCCTTGTACAGGATAGGCGATGAGACCTTTTAAAATAATGTATTAGATATAATCACAAAAGGGTGGGTTCAATAAACATTGTCAGATTTCTACACCACAAAGGCCTTGAAATAAACAAATCAATTTTTCATGGGTTGAATGGTCTTTTCCTTTAGAAACTAGAGAGTTTAATTGAATGAACCAGACTCAAATATATCACAGTCATTCTTCACTATAAATTTCTAGATACCACTGATAAGGTACACAAGGATGGTCACCTGACCTGAAACATTGAACTCAAGCTTGAAGTTGTTCACAAAAATCACACAAGTTGTCTGTGAGTGGGTATTTTTAAAAGTAGGAAGTATTCCCAATTAACTTTTGCAATTTCCTATATAACATCCATCTCTCTCTTTCTATCAATGAGCTATCTTTCCCTTGCATGTGAAAGTGAAGCTTCTCCAAAAATGAAAAATGAATTGTCTTCAGCTATCTTAGGTCGCATTATGTGAAATCCTAGAAGAATGGCAGGATAATGTTTACACTGAGGAAGATCTCGCTTGCTATGGAGGCCTGCTGGAGAGCAAAGGCCTGAAGGAAATTAGTATTTTTTTGCTGTCCCAACTCTTTTACTTTTATTCTTCATTTTTCTAAGTCTTTTCCATTTTTTAAAGTTACTTAATCCTCAACGGGACTTGCTTCTCTATCCTTTGCTTTAGTTAAAGACTAGAGGTGTGCACCATGGGTCCATGTTGTTTTTGTTTTTCATTTTCGTTATTTAAATCTATCATTCTCATTTTCATAAATATCAAATTGTCGGTTTCGGTTTTGCTTTCGTTTTTGTTTTCCATTGGTTTGAATGGAACGCACATTTTTGGCTGTAACATTTTTGTTTTTAATTATATTTGGCTGAAACATGGAGGGATTGTACCTCCAATGGAAAGCATTAAGTGTACCAAATTCCAAAAAGAGTGGATAAAGGAATCAAATTTTATAAACAGTTGAATTATATTATTTTGCAAAAATCTTCATAGCTGTAACATCTTTGCCTCAGTAGATGAAACTTGGAAAGTTTATACCCCTTTCCATATTTACTATCTTTGCCAACTTTCAGAAGGATTGGATAAAGAGTCCTGGTGGTATAAGCAATTAACTTATAAATATATGTCTGATTCTAACATCATTGTAGTTCAACCAGTGTACATGGAATTTGGCTGGGCTGTATATCACACTTTCACAATCATCTCTGCCAAATATCAGAAAGATGTGATAAAAGAGTCCAAATTTTATATGCCTGCACAGTATATGCAGAGAAGGAGCCTATGCTAGATTCTCTTATGTGTCACTGTAGTATCAGTTTGTAATGCCAATTGGCAAGAAGAAATGTCAACCAAATATCCTCATTCTGTGCTGTGACCATCCCAACTTCTCTCCCCCACATTTTTCCTGGGAAGTCAGAAGCATCTGTTTAGGAAAGAGCTAATAGAAACTTTCTTATGTCCTCTGTCACAGTGCTGCAGGATGTGGTTGTGATGATAATTGGCCAGCCTGGATGTTTAAAATATGCCTCCTGATTGTTGGGATGCTATCCACAAAGTCCCAGTTATGTTCCTTCCATGTCCGCCTCAAGGCCGACCCCTATGCCCGCCTCAAAGTCACTACTGATTGGTCCTGTAAAGCTGGAAGCATGTAGTAATTGGACAATGAATGTGTCTGTCAGACTTTTGGGTTGCTCCACATTCTCCCTCCTATTCTCCTTTCCCCTGCCATGCCTCTAACTGGCACTGCATGTGCTGCTATTTATCTGAATAATGGTCTTCAAGGGGACAACTTCAATTGCTTATAAAATTGGGTCCCTTTATCAAATGTTCCTGTAGTTTGGCAGAGATGACAGGGAAGGTATATGATACATTTACTGTAAACATGTACTGTAAACAGGATGAAATATAAACATGTTACAGCTGGAAATGTATTTTCATGTCTTATATCATCAGGACCCTTTATCCAATCTTTCTGACAATTGGCAGAAGTGTTGAGTTTGTGGAGGGACATAATATTTTCAGGTTTCATGCAAATTGGATGGAAGATAAAGAAGGTGGAGTCATGACTGTGTATGGAGCTTTTCTTAAAATCACAACATTCAATTGATTCTAAAATCTGTTTCCTTTATCTAATCATTAGAAAAATAGTACAAATAATGCCCTCCAATGGGGGCACAACCTCCCCAGGTTTCATAAGAATTTAATAACAAACAAAAAAGGTATAGCTGGAAATACATTTTTCAGTTTTTCCCTTTATTTAAAAAACAAAATGTCATTTTCATTTCTATTTTCATTATTATTATTGGACGTTTTCATTATTGCAATAACAATAATGAAAACAACAATTTTCATTACCATTATTGTAATAATGAAAACAACATGCACACCCCTATTAAAAACATTGTATTTTATTTTACACCATTTAAAGCTTTTTCATTTATTTTTCTCCACTTTATTTTTAATTTTTAAGTTAATACTTTTCTCTTTTTATCCTAGTAAAATACATTCCTTTTACTTTTACTATCTTTCACTTTTTTAAAAGTTATTTTTATTTTTCCACAATTTTAACATTATTTTCAAAGCCATTTTTGTTTTAATTTCTCTTTTTGCCCTAAAGTTATTTTTTAATATTTTTTTCTCATTTTGCACCCTTTTTGAAAATATTCTGTATTCTTACTTTTCTCTGTATTTTTGTTCCTAGTTGCACACTTTTCTTTTAGGGAAGCACTGTGTTGGTCCCAGTTGGGACAGTTAAGTTTTCAATTTACTCAGCCCAGTAGGCAGAGTTTCCCCAAGTGATTCTCTGTCTTTCCCTCTCCCTTTTTGGAGATTCCATGCTCTTTGCCTGTTGAAGAGCCATTCCTTAACCTCTGGACAATTTTTGCTTTATATTTTTCTTTATCTTCTCTATATTTTATTTGTACTTGAATTCTCATCAAGCCTCCAGCATAGCAGCAAGCTGTATAATAGTGTGTATGTGTAAGCTAGTTTGGCAGGGTAATACATTGTAGTAATTATTTAGTCATAACTGCCTATTGTGACTTTGGGGCCAGGAAACGTAAGCTTTCCTGAGGTGATTTCTGACCCCTGGTGGTGCTAATTCCTGGGAGAATCTTGGGGTAACACTCAGGGAAGTGGTTGCTGGCTTGAGGAGGGAAAATGAGGCATGGTTCTGACTTGGGAGGGTGGTTTCTGGCTCGCAGGGGAGTCACTGACTTGCAGAAAGTGTGATCACTAAGTGGGAATAGGGCATGGGGATGGCCGGGGGGTGGGGTCACTGGTTTGAGGAGGTGGGGAATGAAGCTGCCAAGGACTCATTGTTTTAACCCTGGCTGGGATGGCCCTGACTGCAGTGCTGGAAAATCCAGTCCTGAGACAGCAGCAGCCCCTGTAAGTTGGGATGGCTTTTTTGCAAATATTTGTGTTTTGTCAAAACCCAAATGCATAGCCCTAATTTGAATCAGATAATTTGCATTTATGCCAGGCAGAACACCTGTTGTCTTTCACTGTGCTCCCACCACCCTCCAAGATCTAGGCTGTTTTTAGATGAGACAGTATTTCTCCCAGATTTCTGAGTCTGGGAGAAATGAACTTGCATGGGGGTGGAGGGTTAGACGTTGACTCCTGCTACTGGAAGTCGGCCTGGTGCCATTGGAAACAGCACGCACCACGGAAATCATACATGCTTAGAGATCTGGACTTGCATATAGAACCTTTGAGGGTTGGCTTTCCTCAGTCCAATCTCTCAGGATAGTACCATTTGGAATGGTCGTATCCCTTAGATGGGTCTCTATTTCCCTTCCCTGGGCCACTTTAAAAATTCTCTATGAGCTGGGATAGGAATTGGACGCAGTGGTGCTGAATGAAGCACTTTCACTAAGTTCAGTTTCTCAGAGCTTGAAAGTCCATGGGCTGTAGATTCCTCACTCCTGGTGTACAGAATTTGGATTATTAATTATTATTATTATTTAGTGCAAACTAACTGAATTAAATAGTTAATGCAATCTTTAGTTATTAATATGCTTAATGGGAGATATCCTTATTATTCATATAAAATTTACATTTTTTGATTAAGTAACCATATAACTGAGATTGATTTAGCAGTTATGAAAGGTTTAGAACATATGTTGCTTGGCAGGTTTTCCTTAGAAACTTCATTAGCCTTGATTGGTTGTGTGAATGTACTCCAAAACTCCAAATGATCTATCGTAGTTATGCATCATGAGCATCTGTGAGTTATATCTTAAAGAACGTAAAACTTCTTTATTCCAGCAGCTGCTTTTCTTTAATTTCGGGATGTTATTGTGAATGGATGAAAGAAATAAAATAGGGGATTTTTTAACAATTTACATTAGAATAATTTACATAAGGGAGAAAAAAGAAACATTTTCCAACTTTGCGTTAGAGCCAAATCCTAATTTCCCCACCAGTAAATGAGAGTTTTGCTATTTATAATAATGGAACAAGGATTTGTAACAAGTATCATTTGCAGTATATAAATCCACAGAATTATTATGCTATAGTTTGCAGATGAGGAACTGGAATCCCATTCCACACTCAAAAGTGCTATAGAGTGTTTTGTAAGTGCTCCAGGCATCAGACTGGATGTCTCATCGTAACCAAGCCAAGTACGTGCACTTGAGACCTCGCATCTTCATGAATGTTAGACCCCTTGTCTCTCCCTCTGTTCCCCTTCCTAAGTCTCTCCCCCAGCTCCTGTCTCTCAGATTGTAAGCCCTAGGGGCAGGGACCATGTCTATTTTATTACTTTGTAAAGTGCCAGGTACACTGCTGGCGCTATATAAATGTTTGTTAATAATAATCAGTCAAGGCAGGGGTGGACTGTTCTCTTCTTCATAAATATTTATGAGCAAATGAGGAGATTGTTGCTTTCTTGGTAATATAAAATTGTGATGAGCATCGTCAGTGCTTACACATCACAAAAGGCATTTTGCCTTCAAGCATAGGCAAACGATATGTCTCAATGTACCATCATTAATTTTTTGCACTGAGGGCATTTAAGAGAGAATAAATGTTGGCCATGCCAACAGTTTATTCTGGGAATCCTTTGCTTGCAAATATTTATTTATAAGTGCCATGAATAAGGCTTGGCCAGTCTGCCACTTTTGGTTCCTCTGGAAGTTTGGAGAAGGCTTAACTTTCCATAACCTAATAAATAAAATAATAATAATAATAATAATAGTCCCCAAAAACTATGTCTCTAATCTTCAAAGTGTAAACAATGTTGGAGCAGTTTGACATCACAGGCTGTCTCTGGTGTCAGAAAATATTACAACCTTAATATCTACATTTTACATGATGTGGCTGAGTGTTTTGCATTATTATTATAAAGAGAGCTTTATGTTTTGTTTCTGTTTTTGTACAAGACATAGAACATCATTTCTCATGTCTAACTCTCCCTCTTTAATTTGTACTCTGTTTTTCCCTTGCCACCTTCTTTTTTCCTACTGCATTCTTTGATCATTTTCTTTTATTGTTGTGCGTTATCTTTTTGCTGTTTCCTCTAGGACTGGACACAAAAAGATCAAGTGACTTGCTCAAGTTAACTTACAAAATCAGTCAGTAACAAAACTGGCAATGGAACTCCGCTTTGCTGAGCCTGAACCTTCAGCTCATTACATTTTAACACTAGGGCAGAAGTTCTCAAACAGTAGGATTAGATGCCAAGTGAGGTCACACCGTCTGTCAAAATGTTAACAATCGAACTGATACACCTTGCAGCATCTCTGGATGCTGCAAGACCACACTTAAGTCTCAAAATAAGGCCATACCAGCAAAAAGGTTGAACCACAACACTAGTGGAATGATGGTTATAGCTTATCTATTGAATTATTTCTTTCTTTATTAAAAGCATTTAGTATCCCGCCCCTCCTGCCACAGGCAGCTCACAACAACATACATTGACAATTACAATAATAAAACTATAAAACATATTATTATACCCTCATCCCTGTCCTCACCCCCCCACCCCTACCAATTTCCCCCGCCAAATGCCTGGCGGAATAGCCAGGTCTTACAGCTTTTATGAAAGGAGGGAAGGTCGAGGGCCAGCTGCACCCCCACCGGAAGGGAGTTCCACAGTCTCAGTGCGGCCACCGAGAACACCCTCCCTTGCATGGCCACTCGGAAGACTCGGGGGACCACAAGGAGGGCATTCCTCCAATGACTTTAGGGACCAGTCCAGTACCCGGGGGGGTGAGGTGGTCTCACAGATAGGCAGCTCCCAGACCGTTTAGGGCTTTATAGGTTAAAACCAACAACCTGAATCGGGCTCAGAAGACTATCGGCAGACTATCGGCAGCAGAGGACGGAGCACTGGTGTTATGTGCTCCTGGTGGCCCAGTTCCACCAAGAGATGGGCCGCCACATTCTGCACCAGCTGCAGCCTCTGGGTGATCACCATGGGTAGCCCCACATAGAGTGCGTTACCATAGTCTAGTCTAGAGGTAATGAAAGCATGGATGATGGTGGCCAGGTCAGAGTCCAAAACGTACAGCCGAAGTCGACGTACCAGATGTAATTGGTGAAAGGCACCCCTTGCCACAGCCTCCACCTGGGCGCATCAAGGAGTACCCCCAGACTCCGTACGTGGGGAACCAATGGAGGACAAACCCCATCAATGATGGGGGCTGTTAACTCCATTGCCTTCCCCACCAGCATCACCTCCATCTTATCAGGATTCAGCTTCAGTCGATTAGCCCTCATCCAATCCCCCACAGCTGTCAGACACCGAGTAAGCATGGAGACTGCAGGGTCTGGGTCAGTTGAAAAAGAGAGGTATAGCTGAGTGTCATTAGCATATTGGTGACACTGTACGCCAAACCTCCAGATCACCTTGCCGAGAGGCTGCATATATACATTGAACAAGAAGGGGGACAACACCGAACCCTGCGGGACACCACACAGGAGGATGTAGTAATTAAGGAAAGCCATGAACTAGATCAATTATAAATTTATCCTCCTACATACAACCATAGAACTAGAGAAGTGGATAGGATATCAAGGATCATCTAGTCCAACCCACTGCCCTGAAGGAGGCTACCCTATATTAGGGTTGGCCAAAGAGTCCAACCCCAAGAGCTGTATAGCAAAATCTTCATATGGCCGAGAACCAAAAGAGAGAGACACACACGTGTGTGCATAAAAAACTTCTGTTTCATGACTGGTTGCCAAAGCTAGTGCTCTGTGGTCCTGGATGCTGGGATTCTGAGACATGGGTACAACTAAGTAGGACACAGGATCATTACAGCAGCATGGGGCCCAGGGTCAGTCCTGGCCAAGAGCCATGTGTGGTTCCTGAGCCACACTTTGGCCTATACTAAAGCCATACACCTAAGCATCTGTGCTATATACCTAAAGCATTCTAGAGCACTCTGACATTCTATGATTTAGTGGGGAAGTTGTAGTCATCCTGTATCTAAGCAGGGGTTGGACTAGATGGGCCTCAAGTTACCTTCAAACTCTGACATTCTACAATTCCTGTGAGATGTCTGTCCCATCTTTTCTTGAAAACCTCCAGGGAAGGAGAGTCCTCAACCTCCCTAAAGAGCTTGTTCCAGTGCTGACCTCTTAACAGTTAAAGAGTTTTATCCAATATTTAATCTAAACATAATTTTCTGTATTTTAAACCCATTGCTTGCCAGGTACACTGTTGGCGCTATATAAATGTTTGTTAATAATAATAATAATAATAATAGCTTATTATTCTGTCCTCAGTGATGATAGAGAACAAACATTCTCAATTTTTATTAGGGATGGGCAAACACGATTTGGAAGTTCGGAGTTCAGACTGAACTCGGTCTGTTCGGTCGACCGAACCGAACTTCCAAACCGAACTCAAATTTCAAACCGAACCAAGCCAAACCAAATTTCCAAACTCCGTTCTGTTCGCTCCTAGTGGCAACACACACCAAAAAAACCTGGTTTTGAATGGCCGAACTTTGTTCGCAATTCGACCAAACTTGGTCTGTTCGGTCGACAGAACCAAACTTCCGAACTGAACTTGAATTTCAAACCAAATTGAACCGAATTTCCGAACTCGAATTTCAAAACAAACTGAACCGAACAAAATTTCCAAACTCTGTTCTGTTCGCTCATCCCTAATTTTTATGGCATCCTTTAAAGTATTTGAAAACTCAAAATGTTTCCCCATTTAATCTTCTTTGCCCTAGGTTAAACATGCCCACTTCCATCAGCCTTTCCTCATATGACTTGATTCTAGTTATCTTATGTAAGGATCTGGGCTTTGAACTGGTATTCTTAGGGCTCTGGAGGTGATGGCTTAGTGCCACCACTGTACTCTGACCAGTGCTCAGGATTTCCCTGTGGGGTGTCTATACTAGCCAGGACACACCCCTTCAGCTGTCTTATAGGTTCTGACCCCTTGAAAGACCCTCACAAGGTGGGATTGGCTTCTGGCCTGGATAAACTCACCTCTTTCGCTTTAAAACTCACCTCTTTCACTCTGCGCTGTCTGACTCTTTATCCTGCTGAGCCACTGTTTCCTATACCTATGGTCTGTTTACCCTTATCCTTACCACATGGACCTGACTGCTGTCATTCTCATCGTAACCAAGTCAAGTACGTGCACTTGAGACCTTGCATCTTCATGAATGTTAGACCCCTTGTCTCTCCCTTTGTTCCCCTTCCTATGTCTCTCCCCCAGCTTCTGTCTCTCAGATTGTAAGCCCTAGGGGCGGGGACCGTGTCTATTTTATTACTTTGTAAAGTGCCAGGTACACTTCTGGTGCTATATAAATGTTTGTTAATAATCATCATAATAATAATAGCACCAATCCCATCCCATATAAAATATACCAAGTGCATTTTATTTATTGGCTTTCTAGCTGTATGCACTTGTGTGACCCTAGCTGCCAAGGGTAAACTAGGATTCTTTGTCTGTTTCATTTAATTGTTTCTTTATAAAATAGGTTAATTGAGGGACTTGGGAATTATACAGTCACAGTAGGGCCTGTATATTAAGCTTCAGCGTTCATTATAATGCATGAATATACTATCCACTTTAAAATAGCAGTGGGTTATGCTACCATTTTGGACCATTAGGGAGAGAGGTTGTAGCTGTGCGAGTCTCAGCCAAATCCGTTGGGAAATGGCTGAGATACAGCATTTCAAAGGCAGAGGCTGAATTGCAGTTTTCTTTGTGTCGGCGACCATTGTACAAATATTCTAGTCCTATAATCTGGAGCAATTAGTGATTAAATGAACTTGCCATGGACCGCATTTGTCCCGTGGGCCTGAGGTTCCCCACCCATGCACTAGACCATTCTGAAGTCTATGTTAGAGTGGTATGTGGTGAAGCCCAACCAGAGCTGTGTGGCATCTACACATTGTAGCAGGCACTTCAGTCCATGCCCTCATCCCAGATCTCCTAGTGACTCCATGTAGATAATGGGCAAATGAGAGGATCTAGGGGCTCTGAAAGACAGGAGTCTGGTGGTTGAAAAGCCCAACCAAAGCTGGGGACAGAAGAGGGTGACCTGTGCCTTAATTTCTGTGCCAACCAGTGCCACCCCTCTCCGTACTGCTCCTCTCTCTCTCAGTCATTATACCCTCTCTGTCTTCATACCCCATCCAGCCTGTCATCCTATCCAGGCACAGTGTCACCCCCCATTTACCCCAGTGGCCACCTTCCTCCACCACTAGTGTCACTGGTGGTCATTGCTTACAAGTAAAGTGCTGACCACTGGTGAATGAGGGTGATTTGAGGGGAAATTTCCACTTTCCACTTCCACCATGAACAGAAATAACTAAAATAAATAAACACGAAATAAGAAGCAGAGCACCCTGTCTTGCCTTCTCCAAATGAAAATTTCAATACCAAGTGTTGTTGCATGATAACTAATCAGTAAACAAGAACGAAAACTGACAGTGTGCAATATTTAACATATTGCACCAAAATTAAACACAGGCCATCTCCTTCTGTCCCCAGCTTTGGTATTTCCATAGCTTGTAGAAGAAGAAGATTTTGCGTGAAAGAGTAAGGCAAACTGTGTGTGCATTGTGGCTAACTTGTAAGCAAGTACAATATCTGACAGTGTACAGTGTGTTTACTGTTTACATGCTGCATGTAAGTTAAGGCATTTGCATTATCTTTCAATTTCCATGTTTTTATGCTTGTCTGAAATTGTCTGCACCTTAATTTTTCTCATAATCAGTTTTTACTTTTCTGTCAAGCAAGTTCCAACAATAAACAAAATTATGCCACTAATAGTAGGAAGAGTGCCTTTTAAAAAAAATCTATGAATACTTCAGCCTATGAAACTAACATATGCTTGCCATCTGAATCAAATTTCATCACACCATCATTCATAGAAGGGGAGCGAGGGAAGGGCGAGGCTCTTCTGGAAGATCCATGAGCTCCTCTTGGTTCCTTTCCCAAATGGAGAGAGCAGTGTGGGTTCAGCTTCTCTGGAGAAGGTCCTTCCTGCATCCCCCACTCTCCCCTCCATGGCCAGACAGTGAGGTGGCAGGAGGACTCTGGCATGGCCATGGAGCTGGAGCATCAGTGCCAGAAGAAGGGGGGGGGGGAAGGCAACCCGAAAGCAACATCATGTAAGTCCTTCCCACTCCTCCAGCCCCGATGTGGAGTCCCCCGGTCCCCAGGAGTCTGCTGCGGCAAAGGCCCTTCGGGTCACAGTGGAAAGGCCTGACTGCCAGGTGATGTCAGGCATAGGCTGCATGGAGAACCACCTGGTGGAAAAGTTCCAGGCTCTCAAGGTGGAGAAGAAGCAGGTGGAGGCATACTCCCAGTACGTCTCTGCCGAAATGGAGAGGCTGGAACTCTACCACCAGGCAGTCTCCAGGTGGCATCAGGACATGGAAGGGTCTGTGGAGTTTGCCGTGGCCCATGGCTATGAGATAGCAGAGCACAGGGTGGCCGCCCCTCAGCCCTGTGCTGTGCCCCACCAACTTTTGTCTTTCCCCCAATTTACAGAGGACAGGCCCAAAGACTAATAGTAGTACCCCTTAAGTTTCCTTTCATTGTTTGGTTTTGGTTTTATAATGTTGGTGTTATTTATATAGTTTTAATAAAAGTTGTTATATTTGTTGTTACGAGCTTCGTTTGACCGGTCCAATCTTTTATCCCTATGTGCTGAAGTTCTGGCTGGCAGGTGGCAGAATCTCATACAGATTGTCAATCCCTACTAGTAGCATCTGGCTGGCTCCACATGTAGCGTAGTTAAGGTATTAACCCAAAGATGTGCCAGGCAGCAGTAGGGTCTCAACTTGCAGACATCCCCCCAGGAGGAGCAGGGCTTGCGTCTGTGTGGGTGTGCCAGAGAGAAAGAGGGACAGGCTCCTTGGCGGCGGGAGCTGGTGGTTGGAGGGGCTTTTATTTCCAGAAGCTTCAGCGGGCATCCGCAGGTGGGTGCAGAGGAGTAGGCTGTTTGGGGGGGGAGGGCAAGCTGGTGTGCGGTTACCAGGCTTCTGGATGCAATGGAATGGAATGCAGCCCCCAGTGACTGGAATGATAGTCCCAGAATCTCATTGATGGTTCGTGGGATGGGCATGCAGAACTTATTCAGGTACAATGGAAAGACAGCCTATGTGAGTTTAATAATAATTATGTCCCTAGAATTAGTGCATGGTTGGGCACACTTCACTCAATCAAGCGATAGGGGATAGCAGCAGGTACAGGAATGTAGACAGGCAGGCACATATAATACATCGTGTTATATTGATATATTCCATCTCATTCTGGTAGGTTTGCTGCTGGGTGTGGGCAATGGGCATAGATCGGGTGCATGAGCACAGATGGGAGTTCTTCATGGTTCTGGCAGGTGGCATCTTGAGCTGGATACACCTACCCCTCCATCTCTCTCGTTCTAGCAGGGAGCCTCTCTCTCTCTCTGTGGCCATATAGTGCATGTTACAGCATGGGTGGGATCGTGTCTGTCTCCTTCCGA
Source organism: Sphenodon punctatus (assembly GCA_003113815.1). NCBI lineage: Eukaryota > Metazoa > Chordata > Lepidosauria > Sphenodontia > Sphenodontidae > Sphenodon > Sphenodon punctatus. Next base: position 1,175,577 of record QEPC01009590.1, read on the forward strand.
GCAGTGAGGAGACTCGGAGACTCTCTCTCTCTCTCTCTTACCCCCCCCATGAACAGCAGGTTGCATAAAGAAAAGGTGGAAGGACAGTGCCCCGTGAGCGGAATGACAGGGCACAAGAACCCTGAGGGTGGGTCCTGGGATGGGGCTAGAGTGGCAGCTTTAAGATATTGGAAACAGCCCTCCCTGCCAGTAACGTAGGGCCCAGAACCATGACAGTGGGTCCTGGGGGCTGGAGTGGCTGTTTCTTGATGCCATGGCATAGACAGAATATAGGCCTGGCCTGGGGGCCATTGGCACTAGCATCAGAAGACACTGGTTGCCAGGGTACAGAACTCTTGGCACAGACTGCATATAGGCCTGGAGCCATTAGCACTAGCATCACCAGACATTGGTGGCCAGGGTACAGAACCCTTGGCACAGATGCCATATAGGCAGCTGTTACCGCACCACAATTCCATTCCACCATTTTGGAATTGCCCGCACCACACCGCGGCTTTTCTGCCGACATTCCGCTAATTCCGCCTGGATTCTGCAAATTGCGGAATTGCGGAAAAATTGTGGAAACAGTCAGAAAACCACTGTTCCGCTATTTTGTGGTGCTGGTGGAATAGCGGAAGTAGCGAAAATTTCATGTTTCCGCTATTTTGCAAAGCCTGTGGAAGTAGTGGAATGAAATTAGCAGAACTGCAGAAGTAGCGGAATGAAACTAGCGGAATGAAAGCCTCTGCCATGCCGTACCATTAATTGTGGAAATGCTGTTTCCGGCGGAAATAGCTACTGCTGTGACATTCTGCTACAGTACTACAGGGGGCCATTGACACTAGCATCACCAGATATTGGTGACCAGGGTACAGAACCCTTGGCACAGATGGCATATAGGCCTGAGGGCCATTGGCAGCAACAGCAGACATTGTTTGCCAGGGCAGGCAGGCAGGCAGCATGTCATGAGTGGCAGGCAGGCAGACTGAGGCATGCTTTGAGCTTTGCAGCAAGCTGGGCAGGCAGACAGGCAGCGTGGCATGAGAGGCAGTAGGGCAGGCAGGCTGGTATATTGGCAGCAGGACACACAGATAGGCTAGCAAAGACTGCAGAGCAAGAGACAGTCAGTATCACATAGGCGGGCCAAGATCATGTAGCCATAGACCGGCTGACAGGCTTACAGTTTGTTTCCTAATGCCACCCTGCGTCATGAGGTCAATCAGATAAGTCAGCTGAGGCCATCTAGTAAGAGAGAGAGAGAGAGAGGCAGGGAGGGTGCCAGACATTGGGAGGGAGGGACAGCACCTCAGCAGCACAGGGCCAGTAGCTGTAGCCAAAATTGCACCATCACTCCTTGTGCAGGGGCAGCTTGGGGAATCGCAGCAGCGGAAGATTGACCTTCAAGAAGAGCAACTGCTCCACCAACTTGGCCCCCAGTCTCAGGCGCTGTGGGGAGCAAATGTCCCTCACCACAGAGAACACCCGCTCGCTGGGGACACTGGTTGGTGGGTAGAGCAGGACAGGATACCCTTGGGCACTTTCAACAGGGCCGGCCACACGTTGGCCTTGCTGGCCCAGTAGGCTAAGGGATTGCTGCTGGAATCAATGCATGGCTCATCCTCCATGTAGGTCTCCACTGCTGCGGAGGTGCCATCATAATCCCTCTGATAGCTCTGGGTGGGCACCACCTGCCCCACTTCCCTCAGCCATACTGCTTGCCCTTTTGTGCTGGGCCCCATGCTCCCCAGAGTGGCTTGCGTACAGGAGAAGCTGCTGGCAATAGGGGTCCTACTGCTGCTGTTCATCCTGCTGTTGGTGCTGCTGCTACCTCTAGGACTGGGATCAGGGATAGACCTGGATGGCTGGAAGGGGTCACTGCTCCCACTCCCATCATCCACAGTGCGGACTACTGCATAGTCCGCTCTGCCTGCTGGACCTTCTGCACCAGCGCACTCTTCTGGAGGCCATAGACAGCTGTCTGGCGTGCCATGCTGCCCTTGATCCTGGGGTCCAGTATGGTTGCCAGGACATATTCCTCCCAGCACAGGAGCTCATCAAAGCACGCACTCAGCCCCGCCTTCAGCTTCCGCTCCAGATCAAGCGCCTCATCAGACATCTTCCTGCCGGCAGGGCCACAATCCCATCCCCTGAGAATCTCCTCCAGGCTCCTGTGGAGACTCCTGTGGTTCTATGGACCAGCAGGATCACCTGGCTGAGGGTGGTGGTGGAGATGCTCATGGTCTCCGTCACAGCCAGTAATGGTCTCAGGATGAAGACCATCTGAGCAAGAATCTCCCATTCCTCCCTGTTGTACCCTGGAGGTGCCTCAATGTCTGTTTCCAGTTCCACCTGATGCAGGATGGCTTTCTGGTCAAGAAGCTGCTCGAGCATCAGGAAGGTGGAATTCACCCTGGTGGAGACATCTTGGACCAGCTGGTGCACCGGGGACCCTTGCTCAGCCTGATTCTCCCAGAGAAGCTCACTGCCCTTCACGCTCCAGTTGAAGAACCCCACCAGCTTCCTCCCCCGGTCGACCAGGGAGCTAAGGGTGCCTGGCCCAATCCCCTTCTCCCCCAGCCGAGAGCATCCTTGACCACAAGATGGAGGGTGTGTGTAGCACAAGGGATGCTTGTGAAGCCCCCATCATTGACTGCCTTCAGTATATTGGCTGCGTTGTCCGTGCCCACACACCCCTTTGTGAAGGCTGCGCCTGGTGTGACCCACTCCCTCACCATGGCAGCAAGGGCCACCTCAAGGTTCCTTCAGGTGTGGGAGCTGTCCATTACATGTGCCTGAATAAGGGCCCACCTATACCCTGCTTCAGGACCCCTCCTGCCACTGCCAAGTGCTGCCTCTGGGTCCTGCCACCAGTGTACAGGCACTGCCAGGTAGGCATGCTGGGTGTTCCTGGAGGAACGCAGGTTGGTGGTGAAGTTGACAGTGGACCCCCAGCCCCTACCAGCTTCTCACTCACCTGCTCCTTCAAAGCCCTGTAGAGCTGTAGCACCACAGTCCGACTCAGGGTGGAGCAGGAATGCAGCTTAAACTGGGGGGGCCAGGAATCCAATCAGCCGCTGGAAGCCCTTGTCCTCTACAATTGAGAAGGGCTGCACATCCAGTGCAATCATCTTGCCCAACAGGCATTTGGCTTTCTCTTGAAAGAAGCCACGCTGCCCTCCAACACCCGATGGCCTTGGCAGCTGCGCCCACCCCAGCTCCTCCATAGTGGACTGATGCTGCTGGCGAGGTTCCTGCTGCTGTTCTGCCCCCATACTGCTCCTGCTGCTAGAGGCAGCAGAAGTTGGTGCAGAACACTTGCCCACTGAAGGAGGCGGGCGACTGGCCACTGCAGTCAGGAACCCACTGGCATCCACTTCCCCTGCCTTCCCACTTACATCAGAGCACTGTGGCATGACTTCAGGTGCCTCGTCATTGCAGTTGTCCCAAGGTTGGTGAGCACCTGCCCACGCTTAAGCAGCTTAGTGCACAAAGTGCACTGCACCTCTCTGGGATCATCTGCCCACACCAGCTTAAAATGTTCCCCGAGAGGATTCCCCACCCCCTCCTGCCTTCTGGCCTGCCCCAGGTGATGCACTGCTACCAGTGCTGCTGGGAGAGGGAGAACTTGGTGGCACTGGCCACACAGCTCTGGGAGGAGGGTCAGCCATTGCCTCAGCTACAGACATCTACTCTGTGGAACTAGTGTCTGCCTCTGACTCACCGTCCACGATCACGGTGATGTCCTGTGAAGGGGAGTACTGGGACTCTGAAGCTAGACTGCCCATGGCCACCATGCTGCTGGCACTCTCCCTGTGCCCCCCTCTATAGCTGCTATTACTGCTGCTGCTACTCCTCTCCCTACTGCGATCTGGACTGCTGGGAATCACCACCAGCTCGGACTGCTGGGGATCGCCTCGACAGTGGGGGCATTGGTGGCCCTGGAGGAACATCAGAAGCAGAAGCAGAAGCATTAATATGTATATTAATATACATATATATTAATATATATTAATTTAATATAAATTTATATATATAAATAAATATATATATATAAAATTTTAATCTAATATTATACCTATCTATCTACACTAAATCTTACTGGTATAACTATTCTAAATGCTATGAACTAAATGGATTATCTAATAAGTACAAAGGCCTACTCCTACAAGCACTAAATCTCTAAACACTATCTCTATCTCAGCTAACTCCTACAACTATCTATCTATCTATCTATCTATATGGGATTGGGGAGTGGGGGGAGAACAAAGAACAGAGGGGTACAAAACTGAAATTAAACCTAAATCAATCTAATGCTACTCAAAATGAATAAAAAAAACAGGGGAAGGGAATCAGGGATGGAATATATAGAGAGGGAGAGGGAAAGGATTCAATGGAAGGGGGAGGGAGGAAGGAAGATTGAACAAAGGGAACACAGGGAGGGGTAAAAACCAAAAACAACACCTACATCTATCTAATCTAAGCTAAATAAATGATAATATGGAGGTAGATGGGTTTGATGGGTAAAATAGGAGGAGGATTGCAATGGATTGAGGAGAACAAAACTGCTGGGAGAGGGAGCCTTCTGAAACGCCTGCTGACAGGATAAGTGGCTAGCTCAGAAGGAGTTGGAAGGGGGGAGGGCAATGAGTTTTGTTACTTGCTGCACCCGCCTCACCGCAAGCCCCATCGACTCCATGCAGCCTAGCCCGTGGCCAATCACAGACTGTGAAGCCAGTGGTCTGAGGAGAAAAGGAATGGTGATTGAGCAGGCTGGCTACTACTCCAAGCCTCTCCACTCCTGATGCTTGGAAGTCTGCTTGTCAGCTGATTCCCCCTCCCTGTCACATTTTGCCTTCCAGTGACACATTTTTGCTACCCAAACTCATCTGAATATGATCCGAACTGACCGAACTGTTTGGTCGCTTTGGAGTTCGGAATCAGGTTCGGTGGGTTTGGATTCGGTCATCCGAACGGGCTGCGTTTGGGCCGAACTCCGAACTACCGAACCATGTTCACCCATTCCTAGAAATCACTTTTATTCCTGGATCATTCACACATCACCTCAAAATGAAGTTATTCAGGAATAATAATAGAAGTGTGTAGTCCTGAAGAACGAGTACACTTTTTTACACTTTTGCCACATTCTGACAAACAATTAATTTGAAGTAGTTGGTATTTACTTTTGTTTTACACCTGTAGCATTCATAATATAACATAATATAAACCCGGAAACCTCCAGAGTATATACTCCCTTTTGGTCTGTATTTTGAAGTGTCTGTTCACGTGAACACTTAGTGGGAGGGTGACGACCATTACACCTCATCTAGGGTTGGAATGAACACCTCTCTGCAGTGCAAACTTTGGGATGTAGAGAGGTTGGAATGGGCACACTACCCATGCTCCCATTAGCAGAGGAATGGGTCTCCCCCAGGCCTGTGGCCCTACTCAGGGGTGTAGTTACTATAGGGACAAGAGGGACATTTTTCCTGAGGCCCAAGCTGGGGGGGCATAAATCCCTCCTGTTTGTGGTGCACCCAGGCAGAGACTAAATGGAATTGCCAGAAGCAGAAGTGCTGGAAGCATGCAGGATGGAGCAAGCACTGGCAGTGGTAGTGACACAAAGCAGGCAGCACAGGAGATTCAGACTCAGTGAGTGGAGGAGAAGCAGCAGAGTGGTGTGGACTGGCAGTGATCAAATTGGAGAGGAGAATGGCTGGGGTGTTCTGGTGCCAACCCAGGAGGAGTTTGAATATAGTGGATGTGATTGGGGAGTAACGGTGCCCTGTCCTTGAATTGGGAAGGTGAGAGTGGTGGAGCCACCCCACCAGGAGTGCCCCCCCATAGTTGCACTGTGTTCCCTAGGGACTGGGGGCTGTGGAGGCTGGGTGGAGGAGGTCTGTGTGGGGTAGGTAATCAGCATGGGAACAGGGAGACTGGTGGGAGGGCTGTGTGTTGGCAGGGAGAATTTAGGGGCAGAGGATCTGGTGGGTCAGTGTAAGTTGACTGTTTTCTACATAAGGAAACTGGGAGGAGGAAGGAGGATGAGGGGGAAAGACCATTTCTCACACCTGGGCCAATTCCAACCTAGCTAGACCACTGCTGCCCATGTATTAGGTTCTACATGCTAAAACATTTGAGAAGAGGCTGTACAGACCAAACACAGACTCCAGCAGGTGATTGTCTCATTTGAAAACACCCAAAGCCCACCTAATTCTTATGGGTGTGCGAATGTGGTTCGGAAGTCTGGGGTTCGGCCCGTATTCAGGGTGTTCGGACTGTTTGCGAACACCCCGAATTCAAACTGCCCCCCCGCCCGAACCAGCTGAACAAAGTTCAGGTTCCAAACAGGTTTGGATGGGGGCACAGGGGGCATGAAGGAAGCTGGTTTTCCCTCTCCCCTTCCCCCTCCAGGCTGCGTGGGTGGAAGGGGCACCGGGGAGCACCTCCCCCCCCCTTGCCCAGCCTCGTACATTTTTTTTAACCTCCCCACCCCAGGGATCGCCCTACCTGGTGATGCCGGAGCTCAGGCCCCAGGTCCGCTGGCTGTGGGTCCAGAGGCACTACAGAGCACTTCAGGATGCTACTAGGCCTTCTGTGTCAAACTAGAAGACCTAGTAGTGGCCTGAAGCACTCTGGAGCACCGCCGCCACTGGACCCGCCGCCGCTGCTGAACCCAAGGCCAGAACCCCAGCACCACAAGGTACATTGGGCTCTGGGTCTGGCAGCAGTGGTGGGTCCGGTGCTCTGGACCACTTCAGGTCACTACTAAGCCTTCCGGTTTGACCCAGAAGACCTAGTAGTGACCTGAAGTACTCTGGAGCACCGCCACCGCCAGACCCACCACTGCTGCTGCAGCTGGACTAAGGGCCGGGGCCCTGGCACCATCAGGTAGGTTGGGCTGTGGGTTTGGCAGCGGCAGTAGCAGTGGTGGTGGGTCTGGCAGCGGCAGTGCTCCTAAACACTTCAGGCCGCTACTAGGCCTTCCAGTTTGACCCAGAAGGCCTAGTAGCAGCCTGAAGCGCTCCAGAGCACCACCGCCTCCGGATCCGCCACTGGAGCCCCGGCACCACCACGTAGGGAAATCCCTGGGGTGGGGGGTTTAAAAAAATTATGAGGCTGGGCGGGGGGGGAGGTGCTCCCCGGCGCCCCTTCCACCTGTGCAGCCTGGAGGGGAGAGGGAAAACCAGCCCCCTCACCCGAACAGGTTCACCCCACCCAAACCCATTCAGGCTCAACAAGCCAAACCAAATGGTTTCAGATTCAGCTGAGCCCCGAATGGGCCAAACACCGAACCCCCTGGTGTTCGCACATCCCTACTAATTCTTCTCTCCAGTCTCTCTCTGTGCAAAGATAACACTCTCAGAGTAAAGAATACCATCTAGTCTATTTTAGCTTTCTAGGCACCTTTCCGGAATGCTGCCCAATTAAATATTTATTCCACTCATTTAATTCAGTCCCATGTTTAACGTTCTTGTGGGACAGTTCAAAGTAGATCTCTGAAGAAATGAAACCCATTAATCAAATGTATTATGCAAGCTCCAGCAAAATCTACCAGAACTGACAAAAGCATCTAAGGCTTTGTTATGTTTACTTGTTTAGCAATTAAAACTTTACAAGTCAAGATGCTGCTGTCTTTTCTCAGAGAGAAATAGAACGTTTGCAGTCTTACATATAATTCATGACTATATGAATCACATGTTAATATAATTCAGGATTGTTAACTCCAAAAATGAGATCATCAGTAAGTAAACTGCATTTTAAACCTCATTAAGATTTAATTGCGTTAGTTTTTACTATTAGCCACACTCTGGACTTCCTTAAACCACAAACCAGCAAGTGTGACATTTAGGTTTTTGGGTTTTTTAAATAGCTTAAAATAAAATTAAAATTAAAAAAAAAAATTCCTGTGTTTGTATTGCGGGTGGGATTATATTCTATTTATAACACTTTCTGCTTGTATTCCTTGTTAGCAGGCAGTGTTATGGTGCTAGTTACAGGTCTAGAGTAACTATATAGACATCAAAAAGCTCTGAAACATACTTTCAAATACTTGTCATGGTTTTTCAGGATTATTAGGACTATTTCTGTGTCACTGCTCATAAATTCAGTTCTTTTTGGAGTCAGCATATGTTTCTTATGTTCACAACCACCTTGTCTGGTTTTATGGGATCAATTTCAGTAGGTGTCATCTTCTGGGTCAGGGGATCTCCTTGGGGCTGTTAGGGTCACCTTTTGTGAACTTGACCCATGCCCGTCCTGGCTGGTTAAGGCCAATCAGGAGATGGTGGAGCCGTTGCTGGCGGAGGTGATCAATGCCTCCCTCCGGGAGGGTAGAATGCCAAGCTGCCTCAAAGAGGTGGTGGTGCGGCCTGTCCTCAAAAAAAAATCACTTGACGTTGATTCCCTCTCCAGTTATCAGCAGATCTCTAGCCTTCCCTTTTTAAGGAAGGCTATTGAGTGGGTTGTGGCCCAGCAGGTCCAGGGGCACCTAGACCCCACTGGTTATCTGGATCTCTCTCAGTCCAGTTTTTGTCCGGGCTATGGCATGAAGACTGTGCTTGTGGCCTTGGTCAACGACCTTTGCCATGAATTAGATCAGGATCGATCGACCCTGCTAATTTTGTCAGACCTGTCGACTGTTTTTGCTACCTTTGACCATGATATGTTGGTAACTCTCTTGGGGAATCAAGCTGTGGTGGGCAGGATCTTCCTTGACTGGTTCCACTTCCTTCCTAGCCAGGAGGACTCAGAGTGTGGTGCTTGGGGATTGTCCTTCCACTCCACGGGACCTTATATGGGGTGTCTCGCAAGGTTCTATTATGTCCCTGCTCTTGTTCAATGTGTATATGCAACCACTTGGGAAGGTTGTGAGACAGTATGAGGTCCAGTGTCATCAATATGCTGATGACATCCTACTCTACCTGTCGTTTTCATCCGACCCAGACCCGGCAGTCTCTGTGCTTACCCGATGTCTGGAGGCTGTTGGGGATTGGATGAGGGTGAGCCGACTGAGGTTGAATCCCGACAAGACAGAGGTGATGGTGGTGGGGAGGGCAGTGGATGTGGTGTTTCCCATCATTATGGAGCCACACTAGTGGCTCCATTAGTTAAGGCAGAGATAACGTTCTGTATTGAGAGTTCTATTGACTTCAATGGAGTTCCCTGGGGCAAATTCCTCTGGCTTGCAACCCTAAATTTGATGGGGTTTTCTCTGTGAGCATACACTTATAGTCACAGATGGCTGTATAGGACAGATATTGAGTATGCTAAGTATGTGCTTTGGTCCAATATTTCATGTTAGATGGGTTGTCAAGATGTCCCTGGCATTTAAAAAGTGCTTGCACTTGCTGAGGGAGCAGGAGGAAAGAGGAGCTGGATGAGGTGGTGGGGCTGGGGGGTCTGTGAGGGGAAGGGACTGAGGAAGCAGGAGGAGGGAGCAGAAGGGGGCTGGAGGAACAGGAGGAGGCTCTTGGGGGAGGGGGCTGGGGGAGCAGGAAGGGGGCTCAGTGTGGTATGTGTGTACAGCTTTAAGAGAGCTGGCAATAGCCAGTTCCTTCTTCCCTCCAGAACTAGGTGGGTGGAGTTTCCTGTTCAGTTGGTGTTTGGGAGCTGCAGGGTGCAGTCTCCATTTTGTGTTATTCAGGAGTTCCCTCTTACTAGGATCCTGTACTAGGTAATAACAATAAATGTGTTTCCTGCTCCCACCACCAAGACTTGTGTGTGCTGACTGGAGACCAGAATAGAGGGCCCCCCCAGAATCATGAGTAGCCCCATCTCAGGGCCCACAGCTCCCCCAGGGATACTACACTCGGGGGGGAGGTGGCTGGGAAACAGGAAGGGGGCTTGGGGGGAGGTGGTTGAGGAAGCAGGGGTGGGAGAGCAGGAGGGGGCTCTGGGGG
>QEPC01009590.1:1188320-1229523 GCA_003113815.1 Sphenodon punctatus
GGGGCAATACAGAGTAGAACAACAAGGACGTACCTATGGTGCTTAATAGAACCATGGTAGTGTTTCCCATACTCTATCACTCCTCCCAGTCATTTACATCACCAACAATCTCGAGATTCTACTAATTTCTTATGTCATTCCTCCTATTATTCCACCAAGTTCCTTCCTCCTGTACTTCATCCTTATGTCCTCCTCCCTGTCATTCCACCATCTCTCCCTGCTGCCTTTGTTATTCCACATCCTCTCCCCACCCCATTCCCAAAGTTGCATCTCCATTGTATTCTTTCAGAAACACTTAATGAGATATAATTTAATTCCAAATTAGGATTAATGTTTGCTTATGTGATTCATGGGATCAGGGCCATGCTGCTCGTAGCCTTGGAGAATAAAGCCATTCCTTCCATTGGCCTTTACATGCATTTAATGTCAATGTGTACACAAATCCTTATTAAACACTTACATAGCATTCTGCTCAGTTTTAGTGTTGCCCCTAACCTGCAAAGGAAGAGGATTGGAGCTGAAAGACCAAGGCAAAGTGTGGGTACATGGAGCCTAAGATGTAAGTAAGCACAGTATGCGAAGCCATACAAAATCTTTACTGCTTACATGGTGTGGAAATTAAGGCGGGAGCCTTAACACACAATTTCTAGGTTTGTTAAAGTTTGCTTGGTATGAATTTGCCTTAACTAAGTTTTTAAAACCGTAGTTTTTTTTAATCTAATTGATATATATTATATATATATTTCAGTTTCTTCCCAATTGTATTTCTCCCCATTTTCAACTTATTCCCCTCCTGAATTACAATTAATGCCCTTTTTAGTGATGAAGGAAGACAGGAAGCATGCATGCTACACATTTAGAAATAAAAGTTCCAGGTACAGCGGGCTTTATTCTCCAAGGCAACGAGCAGCATGGCCCTGATCCCATGAATCACTTAAGCAAAGCATACACTTAGGTTTATTGCCCATTAGTAGTTAGCCACACTAATGCCAGTGTTAGGCATGAGCTTTATCCTGTAGGGACAGGCTGGAGTGGCCTGTCCATGTGGAAGGGAACACTCAGCAAAGTTAGTGTGATCGTGATTGAATACGGTAGAACAGCATTACAAGGAGTCCTCTGCATCGGCTACTCTTCACAGCCCAGCACTCCACTTCCATGTAAAGTGGGGCATTCCATAGTGGTGGGAGTGACGTAGGAGCAGAATGCAATGTCCCATGCTAGCTTGTGTTCCTGAGCTGAGCATTCAGCAGTGGAACTCTCCCCACTGCCTGTTGTGGGAAGTTGGAGGAAGTGAGTCTCTGATCCTGATCCTCTGCACAAATCAATTGGGCCAGTGCTAAATGCACAACTAACAGCCACAAAGCTCCATGTGTTGTACAGATAAGATGAAGTCCCATATCTTTAAGTATTCTGGTCAGTTGGAGCCTGAGTGCTCAGCCCCAGAGGTGTAGTTGGGTTGGAATGGGCCCTGGTGCAGAAGATGGAACAGGCTCTTTCTCCCCACTCCCTGCAGCAAGGAATGGAGCTGCACCAGCAAGCATGTCTGCCCATCCCCACCACCCGGTTCATGGGCCACAGTGCGGCTGTACCACCTTGCCCTTATTATAGTTACATCCTTGGTCAGCCCTATGTAGGATTCAGCAGTGGTGAAGTGAGGTCTTTTTATACCAGGGGATACAAAATGTCTGGTCAGTGGAAGGTCTTCCCCTCGGAGGATCAGGGGATGGGGTTTTCAGAGTCCTGACACTGCTAATGGGCTCCATTATTACCACTGCTGCTTCAGAAGCGTCTGCTAGAGCAGCAGCAATGGCAGGACTTTCCAGAAAAGGTACCACAGAACCATGAATGGCTGCTAGGGACGTCCCAAATGCCCATCCCCCCCACTCCTCTTCCTCTTTTTCATCTGCCCCGTGGAGATTGGTCCCTTAACAGACCTTCTGTATTGTTGAACTTATCAAGACCTGCCTTTTCTCGCAGCAATTAGATGTTCAACTTCAAGAATGAACTGTTTCTTTCCACCTCAAGTCACTCAAGCTATTCCACTCTGGACAACTATTATTATTATTATTATTAACAACAAACATTTATATAGAGCCAGCAGTGTACCTGGCACTTTACAAAGTAATAAAATAGACACGGTCCCCGCCCCTAGGGCTTACAGTCTGAGAGACAGGAGCTGGGGGAGAGACATAGGAAGGGGAACAGAGGGCGAGACAAGGGGTCTAACATTCATGAAGATGTGAGGTCTCAAGTGCACGTACTTGGCTTGGTTATGATGAGAATGACAGCAGGCAGGTCCATGTGGCAAGGGTAAGGGTAAACAGACCATGGGTATAGGAAATAGTGGCTCAGCAGGATAAAGAGTCAGACAGAGCAGAGCAAAAGAGGTGAGTTTTAAGAAGAGATTTGAAGGTATGAAGGGAGGGGGCAAGGCGGATGTGGACAGGAAGGAGTTCCAGGCATGGGGGGCAGCAAGTGAGAAGGGCCGAAGGCGTTTAGGGGCACAGGGAAAGTGTGGAAGGGTGAGAGAAGGGACAGAGGAGGAGCGAAGTGCACAGGCTGGACTTTGGAGGGCGATAAGTGCAGAGAGGTAGGGGGGAGCAAGGTTGTGAACACAATATGAACACAAAAGAATTTTTTTAAAATTACAATGGGCATATGAGATAAAACAGATCAGAGAGCAACTCACCTAAAAATGGATCACTATATTCTGTGTTGGACAGCTTGAGCAAATTGCTCTCCAGGGTTTCCATCACTTTAGCTGAAAGAAATCATATTCCACCACTGTCATTATTGTTGCTGTAAACAATAAAAATACAGCATTTGGCAGCTAAATAGTTCCAAAGGCACCCATTCTCAAAGCACTCCATTTGCATAAGCTCACTCACTTCAATGGGGCTTGGACCTGCAGAGCATTTTGAGGATGAGGCTATTAATGACCAAACAAAATGGTAACAAAAGGATGGATAAGATTTTTCGAGCTTTTTCTCCTAACAGCAGTTGCAGCCATATTATCACATTGGAGGGGAATTAATGGCTCAGTGCTTTCTGCATGAAGCTGGTCAAGCAATATTCAAGTGATGGAGTCATCAAATAGTTCTGATCATTTTGCAACATTGTTCAATTGTTGTGCATTATTGATGAACAGTTGTTTTCATTACTCACTCCATTCTAACTCACTCTCCGGAATGACACACACAGCTGTCATACTCCTAAGCCACAAGTCGAGGAGTGTACTTTCCCAAGTGCTCAAGGGGTCTCCGAGGATCAAGGGGGCATAGTCCCTCAACATGATAGGGGTGGCAGCTTATGCATCAGGGATGGAACTACTCCTTCCCTGCTGCTATTACACATTCCAGCACCAAAGAGTGAGTCTGCTGGACATGGAAAGAGTTCAATTACAGGGCTATGAAGAACAGAGAGAGCTGTGCCTCCTCCCACTAGAGCAACACCAGCTGGGGAAACAGGATAAATCCTTCTGGCCAATGCAAAGCTAACCTAGGTGGGTACTCAGCTCACCTGTCCCTGTGTTTTACCCAAATGAAGTCATAAAACAGCCTCCCACTAATGTGGTTTCTGAAACTAGTCCTTTCACCCCAACCCATTCAGCCCCTTGGCTTCTGCACAGTGTTTATTTTGTTAAACAAAGAAACAAATAAAGGTGCCCGGGCTCAAGCTTGTCCTAGAAGTCTGGATCACTGAGCCTAGAAACATGAGAGTTATTTATTTATTTACTTACATTTACTCCCCCACCCCCCTCACCCAACAGCAACTAGGGGCAGGGCCGGCCCCAGGGTTTGTGAGGCCATGTGCAAAGTCTTGGTGGGGGGCCTAATTTGCATAATTAGTCACCACCAAATTATGCAAATGTATACATTAACATAAAACTTACTCCCTCTGGACAGGAAGCATTCCCATTCTCCACCTCTCCGAGCAACCATGGAGAAGCATGGCCTCCTAATGCTTCCCCCCCTCCCCAGCCAAGTGTCTACCACCACTCCCCAAGAGTGGTTCCATTGCAGGGGCAGCCGGGCGGCCAGTGAGGCAGGCACAGAGAGACTGACTGCATCCACTGCCTTACTGGAGGAGGGGCCAGGGGGTGAGTTTAGCCAGTCTGGCCTCCAGGGCCTGTTGCTTCTTGCTGCCAGTGTCGCCTGTGCCTTGTGCACGCATGCGGTGTGACCAGTCCAGAGGTGCTGCTATCACACACACAAGACACCCAAAATGCAGCTAGCTTATTAAACGCATTATGCCATGAAAAGAGACATATAACCAGTTCAGTTGTGCCCCCATAATCAGTTCATGCTGCCCCCACCCCATAACCAGTTCATTTCTGCCCCCGCCCCCATATAATCTATTCACGCTGCCCCCACCCATAACCATTTAATTTGTGCCCACGGGGCAGCGTGAATTGATTATATGGGGGTGCAAATGAACTGGTTATGGGGTGCGGGTTTAAAGACAGTATTCCTGTTAGCAATAACTTCATTAAGAAGAGTTAGTGAAATAGCAGCCATAATAATCTCAGAACCATATTTGCAGATTTATTTTCCAAGACAGAATAGATATTGCTTTACATCCTAAATTCCTACCTAAGATAGTATAAGTAAGACAGTTGTGAGAATGTGGCCCTTTTTACACGGGTCTCTCCTCCCAGCCGTAAACACGCAGATTTCTGTGTGTTCATGGGTGGGGGAACCCCATGTGAATGACGTGGTGCACGCGCCCATGGTGAGTGGGGGTGCGTGCGCGCTCGCCTAACACGCATCCCCACTCACCCCCCCACTCATCCCCACGCACGGAGCAACCGGGGGAAATGGTGGTTACTATGTGGGTGTGGATGAGTGGTGGGTGAGTGGGGATGTGTGTGCAGCTGTGTGCATGCCCCATCCATGCACTGGCGCGCCCACGGACTCCCCACCCGGCGGAGCCATGTAAAAATATCATGTGAGGAGCCACTCGAAGAAGAACAGAAGGTTGCTACCTTGCAAACAAGGTTCTTTGAGATGGCTCCGAACATTCTCACAACACCCACCCTTCCAGCCCCGCATGGAATTCTTTTCTTATATTTCTAGAAAGGGTTGAAAGGAACTGTCATTCAGAGGGGGAGGGTTCTTTTTATACCAGAGGAGCTCAAGACCATCATGTGGTCTATTATTTGAACAGGGTGAGCGCGCACAACCCAGTTGTGAGAATGTTGGGAGCCATCTCGAAGAACCTTCTTTACAAGGTAGCAACCTTCTGATCAGCACGTGGGGAGGAGCTGTTTGTAAACAGCCTTATCTCCCAGCCCGATCCAGTGTCCCCGCTGCTGCTGCCGCTGCTGCAGCACTACTAGAAGGCAGAGGCAGGTGAGGGATGGGGTCTGAAGCCAGGGAGGGGAGGAAGAATCACTTTCTGGGGGAGAAGCTGGCTGCAGCCTGCTGCCCAGCCAGGCAAGTGCAGGGCCCCAGCTGGCAGTGGGGCCACGTGCAGCCGCACATGTGGAACATGCCTGGGGCCGGCCCTGAGTAGGGTCAGCTTCCAACATATAAAAGAATAAATAGAAAAATACAAAACACAACAAAATACATACAGAACTACATTAAACCATTTCTGCACCAAATATGCATATCACGCAATCCAACCCATTAACCCATCCCCTCCCAGCCCATGCCAAATGCCTGACAGAAGAGACAGGTTTTGCATTGCCAAAGGAAGGTGAGAAGATTCGGCTGAGACGGATCTCTGCCAGGAGGGCATTCCACAGTGACGGAGTGGCTGCTCAGAACGCCCACCTGTTCATATGGACCTGCCGATAACGCAAGACCTCTCGGAGGGTGACCGGACGGGCCACCCAGGAAGTGAGACGATCCTTCATGTAATCAGGGCCCAGGCTTTGTAGGTTTTTACGAGTCAAAATTAGCACCTTGAATTGGGCTCAGAAGATAATAGGCAGCCAGTGCAATGCCTGGAGTGCAGGTGTTATATGCTCCCAGCAGTCCATACCTCCATAAGGAGACAGGCTGCTGCATTTTGCACTAGTTCCGGACTGTCACCAAGGACAGCCCCATAGTCTAGCCTCAAGGTGACAAATGCATAGATGACAGTGGCAGGATCAGAGTCTGAGACATATGGGCAGACTCTCTTCACCAGGTCCAATTGGTGGAAGGCACCCCATGCCACAGCTGACACCTGCAACTCCAGGTGCAGCTGCACATCCAAGAGCATCCCTAGGCTCTGCACAAATGGAACCAATGGAGGATGGACCCCCACCCTAATACAGAGGGTGGGGGTCCCTCTCCCTCAGATCTCCAACCACTAACATCACGTTTGTCTGGTCAGGACTGAGCTTCAATCGGCTCGAGCTGGACAGCAACAAGACCGCAGGACCTGGGTCTGCTGCAAATGAAAAATACAACTGGGTATCATCCGCATATTGATGACAGTGGACTCCCCAGCTGCACATGTCCTCCCCCAGCCGTTTCATATACATATTGAATAAGAGAGGGGACAGAATGGAACCCTGCTTGACCCCACACGGGAGAACTCAAGGGGACAATATAATCTGAGGGTCAGATGACTTGTCCTGCCCCTGCCAGCCCCACCTCTATGTTTTCATTCCTAGCTTGTGGGGACTTGGATCTGGGGGGCAGCACTACCTCTGCCTATCCATTCCAGCCCCTTCAGGGAAGAGACTGGGGCAGAAGCCGATGCTTCTATGGTTGGGTCTTGTAGAGTAGCACGGACAGAGTCTGGAATAGGGTGGCCAGATATGCACATTTTAGAGGTCACTTATGAGAGACAACAGGTTGCAGTGCTGCAATGGAGTCTGTGGGGTAGTGCATTGGAGCCAATGCAGCTCTGCAACATGTATTTCTAATAAGTGTCCCCGAAGATTTGCGTATGTGGCTAGCCTAGTCTGGAAGAAGTGCCAGGGCTGCACCCTACCTTGAAAAGAGGTACTGGGCCTGAGCCCTGGCATACATTAAGCCCTACATCTTCACTCAACATGGAGCCACACTCCTGCCTTTTGTGGTGAGTGATGCTCTTCAAGCCTGGAAGGACTCAGTAAAAAAAATTTTTTTTGGAAAAGTACATACTAAGAAATGCTTCAAGTTTTCAACCTTCAGGACAGGAGCCTGCCGTGTAATATAGGGCCAAAAAGGGGACAGAAACTGCATTCTGGAGATGGCAGGGTTGATACATTTTTCTCTACCCTGCATTTGTGAGAATTCTTGTAGAACATTTTGGTATCAGAAAGATGCTGACAAACTGGAGGGAATTCAGAGGAGAGCAATAAAAAAAAATGATTAAAGAACTAAGGAGACTGACTCACCTACTGATGACTGGGGTGGGGAGAAATACCCATAAGAAATTGTGGTACAGGAAAAACAGAAAGGGTGTATCCTCAAAACATGTATTTAAGGGAGAAAAGGCTTAGGTGTACAAGATGACTGAACTTGGGAGATTCCAGTGTACACACATGCACTGCTGTCAACAAAAATATGCCAACACCTCCAGATAAAAGGGGATAGCCCATACACTGGAAGTCCTCTCACTAATCCCAGAGAAACTGTCCAACACCCCATAACTCCCTTGCATTGTTATGCAAGTTTCCCCACACTCATTTCAACCCCATCATTTCCCTGCTTCCCACCACCACCACCAGAGACCGCCAGCTTTCCTGCACCCTCATCACACTCTTGCACTACCCCACGGTGCTGCTGCTTACCTGCTGCCCTGCACTCCCCTACCTCACATGACCCATATGCCTTCCCACCACCCCACAGTCCATCCAGTCCTCCCATCTTGCTTTACTTTTCTGCTGCTATCATAGGTCCTACCCACATTACCTCCCGCACCTCTTGTATTGCTGTCATTTCAAAATTTGCTGTGCATTATCACCGGTAAAAATGGTGGTGGCTCCACCCACTTCCATCACTTGTAACCAATCAGAATTTCCTATCTGAAGGGGCTGAATTACAACTATTTTCAAAAGATTATTTATTTATTTATTTTTGTAATTTATACCCCACACCCTCCTGTAACCAGCTCAGGGTGGCTTAGTTGAGTTAGCTTAATTAGTTTGAGTTGGGGAAGTAGAATTAGGGTTTACCCTACTAACATGGCAGCAGCTCCATATTTGTGGAGGAGAGTCTCCCCTACTTCGGCTTCTCCTGCTTGTTATGCCAGCAGTTAGTTGAGGAGATAAAATATACAATTATTCTTAGTTTCTAAAAATGACAACAAGAAATACACCATCCCTAATTGCAAGCAAAGGCCAAAAATCTGATCCAGTGTATGTTTTGCAGGCATGGAATCATTTGCTTGCCCTCGCTCTGCTGATTCCAATCTGTCAAGCCACAGGATCATGGTCTAATGAATCAAACACCCACTAAGGCCATTTTTTCATTGACACCCCCCACCCGCTGGGTGTATGTGTGGTGGTGGTGGTGGGTGCCCATGCATACGCCACAGCGGCAGGTGGGGGGATGGGTGTCTGCCCATGGAAACACCACAAGTGGTGGGTGTGTGCTGTCAGCACACATCCATCTCCCACCTACAGAACCATCCAACAAAATGGAGAAAGATCCATGGGTGGAGATGGGTGTGCGCCCATGGGAAAGGGAGCACGTCCACCTCCACCGGCACACACCCATCCTTCCACCCATCAGCACCAAGTGAAAACAGCCTAAGTTTATAATTATTCCTATACTTAAAAAGGTAACAAAAGGTAAAAACAGACATGGCAACAGCCCACGTTGGCCTGGGTCTGACTTTCACATTTGTTCCATTACCTTCATATGTTGGCCTGCATACATCCCATGCATGAAGGGCCCCAGGTGTGGGGCATCCAGGATGTAGGCAGACAGGGAACTAGAAAGCCACAAGGGTGCAGATGGGGAGAGTTGGGGAAAAGGAGAATGGAGGAGTCTCGGGGCCAGCAAAAGGATTAGGAACAAAGAAAGGAAGGAAAACCTCTCAATCATTTTCCAAGGTCAAAGGGAGCAAACCTTATGATCTCTGGGAGAAAATAAAGCTAATCATCAAGGTTCTAAGGGAAAGGGGACACACACCAAGGATACAGGAACCAGAGAATAAGGGAGTCAAGAATAAAGGGACTAGGAAGAGGGGAAGCCAAACAAGAGATTTAGCACAAGGGAGCCAGCATGCAGGCAACAGAGCTGGAATCAAGGACTAGAACATAGGGGAGGCTGGAGCTAAAGCCCAAGGGAACAAAGAGACACCATCAGATACATGGTAACTAACCCATGAGGGCACCAGAAAAGACATTGAAGTTACTCCACCCAACTTCCTGCTGCTACAGCATGCCTTTTATGCTAGCTGGTATCCAATCAGGAAGTTGGGAGGTGGAGCTAGAGTACATAGGAAACACCTGGGAAGGGCATAGTTCACACAAGGACTGAAAAAACACTAAAGGAACAATTGGGGAGGACAAACAGGACTTAAGTTAGGCCCAGAAAGTGGCACCAAAGACTGAGGCACTGTCATAGAACCCCAAGGGTTCAAGACCCACAGGATCCTACACTGGGATGGGCAGGCAGTCAGCCAGCCACTACAGAATAAATCCTCTAGAAAAGCTTAGCAAGGCAGCCCACAAATCAGGTAAACCTGCCTAGTCCTGCTGTGAGGTGAAGTCAGTGGATCAAGCCTTTATGCTCGCCTTGGCCCTGCTGAACAGCTGATTTGGGGAGTGGAGGAATGAGTTCACCTCAACCCACTGAACAGCTAATCAGGGTGGTCTGGAAGAGTACCCCCACCAGCAGCTGTTTGGTGTGCTTACATGGTGTGCCAAAAAAGGCTGGCTCCTGTCACTTTTAAAAGCTGGCTGGCACTTTCCTCAGGAGCACTTCTTGGATCAGCCCCTGAGGGTTTCCTGGGTATCTACTATGAGGAGGGCGTTTTCTGTGGCTGTGTAGCGGCTGTGGAACTCCCTTCCGTTGGAGGTCCGCTTGATTACCGCTTTCCGCAGACAGTGTAAGACCTGGCTGTTCTGCTGGGCCTTTATTGAGGGAGATGGGGTGGCTGGGTGGGTATGGGCTTTTAATGTTATTTTAATTGTAGTTTTATTACTGTGCATTTTATTATGATTTTTTTTAAAAAAAATATTTTCTAAAAGATTTCTATCCCGCCCCTCCTGCCTGCAGGAGGGGCTAAAATGTTGTTAGCCGCCCCGAGATGCCTGAGGCAGGAGGGGGTGGGATATAAGTTTTAATATAAATAAATAAAAACCTTCCATCAGCTGTTTGGTACACTGGGTGAGCACACCAAACAGCAATGATGAGGACCCCCACCATCAGTTTTTTTGCGGAAACTCTTCCTGGGGCTCGATTCATCTGTGCCACATTGTCCCAGGAGTCCTGTACTGTGTGGACAGTTCCTCAGACCACCCCGGGGCACAGAGGGACCTGTGTCAGCTGCCCCAAGCCTAGGTAATGGAGTGAGGACTGCTCCTGTGAACAGCCTTCCCTCTCAACCCTAGGGATGGCAGCTGAAGCAATCCATCCTGGGGCAGCCTGGGGAGGCACCTCGCCGCTGTCACATCAGTTTTCTCCCAAAGTTCCTAATTTGGTTCTTTGAATATTCATCCCAAGTGATAGCTATCTATCTACACAGCCAGCTCATTTACTATAGACTGCATTATCAGCACCTACTATAAAGAAAGCCATTGATCACTATCATAGACCAGCTACTATTATTTCTACTAGCTTTAGTACTGAGAAAAATTAAGAACATTTCTTAAACATGGAAGGCCCCCAGTCCTCTCTCTGCCACAGTCTTAGCTCTTGCTCCTGATTCTGGGGAGCACCCGAGGAGCTTCACGTAGCTGTTGTAAGGTCACTGCCTGCATGGTGGACCTGTGATGGGCCCAGCGGCTCTCAAGCAGGAGCAGTGCATAGCAGCATTGTAGCCACTATGCATTACTAAATTGGTAGTGGTTACCGTTATGTTTAAATACACTATTATGTATACGTTATTTCTATTATGCAGTGATAACTGGATCCTGTTCAAATTTATCAACATGAACATGCAGCGTTTTAAACTGTTATTGTATGAAATAATTTTGGAAATATATATTTCATTGAAAAATATTGATATTTAATAAAATCATATTTTTAAGGCCAGGGGCAGGATGCAACACTACTGAGGACCAGATTCACCCTGTGTGCTGTCAGTGGGACAGACCTGCAATATGTTAACTAGAGATGGGGGAATCGGAATTGGATTAATCCAATTCACCCAATTTTTATTGCTTTGGATTGCTTCAGATTAATCCGATTTCTTCCAGCATGAGAACCGATATGCCTTGTATTTACATTGAAATGAACAGGTTCAGTTTCCCATTGAATTCAATGGGAATTTTTTTTCCCCATGGAAGTCAATGGGGGAAAATCTCCAAATCGATTCCAATTCAAATCCGAATCAAATTCAAAGAAATTGAATCCAATTCCAATTTTAATCTGATTCTGATTTTCCATCCCATTTTCCATCCCTAATGCTAACAGACTTTGTACTGGGCTTAAAGATGTCTCATGTTTGTTTACCCAAGAAAACTCATTTATTCCATGGAGCTGTGCTATGCTAAAGCTAGATAGTTGGATTTGATGAGAGGCAACCTGTCAGGGTTCTCGCCGCCCTGACATGGCTAAACCGGTCGCGCTCGGTTGCTAGGCAACGGGGCGATGCCAGAATTACTAGAGAGGGTCAGAGACGCTGCCGGAGGAGGCGTGACGTCCATGACGGCCAGGGAAAAGCCAGGGCCCCGCCCACACTTAGAGCACACCCGACGCGACGTGGGATTGGGCGGCGGGGAAGGGACTCCACCTAGACACGCTGGAGGCAAAAACTACATAAGGTACCGGCGGGGCTGAAAGCCATCGCCGGTAATCGTATTTGAGAGGCTGGCCCGGGTATATTCCCTGGTTCTTGTCCTAAGCAGTACGAGATTGTTGAGTGCGTGAGACCTGTGTTTCCCCTTCCCTGGAGTGATTTCGTGGAGCAAGTGAATGTGAGCATTAGGTCTAGTTCGTGTTCCCTTGTTGTGAAGAGTCTGAAGTGGATCAGGTGTGAGCTCCCTTTGGCCCTTACCTCTCCTCAGTAGTTTTCCTTCTTCCCCACCCTTTTTCCTTACAGATTTCCATCCCGGTGAGAATGCCCTATCCTTGAGGCACACTCCTTCCCCCCTTTCCAAACCCATCCCCCTTCCCACTCCCCTGTCCCTGGACCACCCTCCCCTTCTCCCCCTCCCCCCATGTCTTAGAGACACGGTGTCTTGGGCCCCGGAATACTTTCCCCGAACAAGTGTTGTACCCTGTTGTGTTGGTTTCCCCCTCCCTTGGGGCAATATTCCCCTCTCCTTGTCCCTATGATGATTTGGGTTGCCTTCTATCTTTGAAGGAAAGTCCACCCAATATCCTGAGGGACTGTTATACCTCGAAGGGCCTTGACATCCAAGAGAGGCTGTCTCTTATACACATCTAGATGTGTATAAGAGACAGACAGTGTACTACTCACTGGCCAGGCGATTAGCACAAGGCTTACCCAATCTCAGTCTGAGTAGATATTTCCTTGAGGGAAAGCCCACCCAATATCCTGAGGGACTGTTATACCTCGAAGGGCCTTGACATCCAAGAGAGGAGGGTGCCCCCCCCGTTTCCCTATGTGGGGCCTGTTTCCCCCCCACCCGTATTTCCTCCCTTACTCCTCCCCTTCCCTATCATACCCGCCGTGACAGAATTACCGGCCCCTCCCTTTGCCCCTTGTCATGGATTCGGGCCCCCGAGTGAAAGAACTAATGCACTCGGTGCAGTCCCTGACTATGGAGGTCCAGGACTTGAAAGCTGAGAATAGGAAACTCCGGGATAGGTACCGCCAATTACAGGGGACCGTGGAGCGGGACTCGGATTCCCCTATGGAGGGGGAGGGGAGGGCTGCTATGGGAGAAGCTGCCCCCTCACTGTCTTCCCCATCCCCTACCATACTTGTCCCTAGGGAACCCAAAGCCACATGGCCCGATAGATTCTACGGAGACAGAAAGGCTTGTCAGGGATTTTTGGCCCTCTGCAATCTTACATTTCAGCCCCAGCCCCTCACGTATAACTCTGATCAGGCCAAGGTAGCATATATCATAGGATTATTAGGAGGGTTGGCTCTAGACTGGGAAACCCCTCTTCTAGCTGCAGATGATGACTTATTACGAGATTATAAAGGGTATCTGCAGCAATTTCGCTTCTTGTTCGACTACCCTCATATGGTTAGGGATGCCGAGCATACCATCCTTCATTTACGACAGGGGAAAAAACCCAGTGTTAGATTACATAACTCAATTCTGTAAAATGGCCCTTGATTTGGATTGGAATGATTCCGCCTTTCAAGCTTTGTTTAGACAGGGCTTAACAGATGAAATCAAAGACCAGTTGGCTTGCACCCCTACCACTCCCGCCACCATGGAAGAAATGGTTACACTCTCTCTACAAATAGATGAGCGGCTTATTGAACGTAATGGAAAAACGCAGGGATCAAGGTAAGGGTTGGGGGTCATGGTGTCCCCGGGGGGCCAGTGGACACTACCCTGGTTCCCCCTGGACCGGGGGACCCAGAACCCATGCAAATTGGAGTAATAAGAGGTCCCCTCACCCCAGAGGAATGATAAAGACGTCGCCAGCTCCGCCTTTGCTTTTATTGCGGGGCGGCGACCCATTTTTCTAGAGAATGCCCCATGAAACCTATACGCCCTGATCCTTGCCCCTCCCGGGTGGGAAACTCTAGCACCCGGGAGAGTGGAGGGACCTCCCGGTGACTGGTTGTAGCTCCCTCCCGCACCCTAAGGGAGCGCCGGGAACCCCACCTCAGCTGTACACTTCCCTTACGCTAGGTAGTAACAGGGGAAACAGAGGGGGCAAAATTATGTCAAATTGGATAGTCTCCACATGGGATCCCACACTACATCTTAAAGGTATGGAGCATTTCAGCAAGGGCCGGAAACAAGGGGAGACCCATCGATGGTTTGAACCATCTCAACTGACGTTCAGGTCTGTTGGGAAACCTCATAGAGCCTAGCGAAGGAAACATCCATAAAGTTTCCCAAGGCCCCTGAATCTACCAGCGCTCTCGTCACCAGGAAGCAATGGGGTAACCACTGCAGCTTTCAGGGTGCCGGCTCCCTTGTGCCTGTTATTCCCATCAACTAACTCCCGCCTAACGTAATAACCCCATCCTAGATAAGGAACTGTTAGCCATTAAAGCGGCTTTCGAGACCTGGAGACATTTCTTGGAGGGAGGTCCACACCCCGTTTTGGTGTATACTGATCACAAGAACTTAGCCTATCTCCAATCCGCCCGGATCAGTAACCCCAGGCATGCTAGGTGGGCATTGTTCTTCGCGCGCTTTTGTTTTTTGTTGCAATATCGTCCAGGGTCTGAAAACACGATGTCTGATGCATTATCTCGCTATTATCCTCATGTAGAAAAGGAGGGGGACCTTCAAGGACTGATCCTCCAACCCCGAACTATTGCAACCACCCTCCCGACGGTGACGCAATTACAAATTGTGAGTCAAAAAGAACTATCCCACCTAGAACTCCAACGGAAAAATGGACTATATATGTACAAAGGGAAGGTTGTTATCACCCCCAAGTTTCGTCCCCAGGTTAGGTGGGCACATCATGATTCACTGCTTGTTGGACATCCTGGGTACCAATGGACCTTGTCCATGATTCGGAGATCCTTTTGGGGGCCCTCTCTTTGGACGGATGTCCAATGGTACGTACAAGGGTGTCCTACGTGCGCACGTACCAAGACTCCAAGAACTATGCCAGCGGGCTTATTACAGCTTACCGAATTACCTAGAGGCCCCTGGCAAAAAATAGCTATGGATTTTATTGTCGGGCTTCCAAAGTCCTCTGGCCACGATACAATCTTAGTTATCATTGATTATTTCATGAAACTGGGACATTTTATCCCATGTAAGGGGCTGCCCTCGGCCCCGGCTACAGCTCGCCTGTTACTCCGGGAGGTAGTACGCCTACATGGCTTACCAAAGGAAATAGTATCGGACAGAGGACCCCAATTTATTTTGCGATTTTGGAAGGCCTTTTTCACCTTGTTGCACGTTAAGATTCATCTCACCACAGCATACTGTCCCGAAGCGAATGGTCAAGAATGGTCCCTTTTTTCCCTACGTGGGGCCTGTTTCCCCACCACCACCCTTACTTCCCTCCTTACTCCTCCCCTTCCCTTTCCCTATCATACCCCGCCATGACACAACCCCTACTACCCAGGTGTACAGTGTTGTACAAAGGACTTAATTACTCCATGCATCCAGGTAAGAACCACTCTTTGCTGTTTCCAGACTATTTATCTTCACAAGGGAAGTGGGGATTAACAAGCTCTCAACACTGCTACATCATATTGTTCCCATTTTTGTTGTGTTTGGGAAGTATTTTGTATTGGAAAGAAGTGGTGTAAACTGGGGGTTGAGAGCCTTTTCCCTCCTTGGGGCCACTTTGAAAATTAGCACAAACTCCAATGACCGTATAGAAGTTGGGGGTGGGGGGAACTTAAGTGATGTGCTCAGGAAGAGGGGGGTTCAGCTATGCCATGGATCTGTCCCTTATCTTTGTGTGCACCCTCATCTCTGCTCCCTTACTCTGAGCTCACTCCTTCAGTGCTTGGGTGTAGGAACTAGATCCAGGGGCCAGACCCAGGAACTAGAAAGGGGTCAAATAAAAACTAGCCATGGGCCATGTTTTTCCCTCAAGTCTGATTTTCATTCCCACTCCTGATGAAACCAGGCAACTCACCTCGCTCTGACACTACATCGACTGTAGCTGTTGATGTCCCGGCACTTAGAGGGTGAGGCTGTAGCTGTGGTTGTATTCGATTTGGCTGAAGAAATGATGAATGTTTGCTCAGACTCTGAGGGTGTGTTTGGCTCTGTGCTAAGCATGGCATGGATCTCCTGGAGGGCTTTAATGGAGGCTCCTTCACGGTCTCACTCTTGCTTGTATTCATACCTGAAACATAGAAAATATGTTAAAATAGGGAATAAGAGACAGACACTAAATAAAAAGATTTGTCAATGATAATATTTGTCACTGTTATACTGATTATTGTACAGGGCATTTGATCCATGAACATGCAATCATTACACCAAACCACAAATAGACCTGGAATGCAGCCAAGCAGTAAGTATTTTTTGCTGTATGAAAAATTTAGTGCGTAGAAGGGTTAATAACTATATTTTCAAAAGCGTATCTCTTTCACATGGGCAAATCACTTTGCCATAGCTGCATCCAGGTTTTGGCACCTGCTATCACAACGGAGGTGCAATACATACATTTTAAATTCCTGTGAGTGAAAATTAGAGGTACTCTAACTTGATTCTCCACTTTGCACCTGCAAAATCATTTGGGAAACATATCTGTAAGTGCCTTGCCACATCAAATTAGCAACTGAATCCAGCAGGTTTTAAATTTGTCTTCTGCTCTAATAACTGCAACAATCTTCCTTTACCAGTCCATTTGTCAGCAAAGGGCACTCTCAAGTACAAATAAAGCCATGCATTCATGCCGCAAAACAGACTGATATGTAACATCTAACATTGGGTATTTTCAGACGTTACGTGATCATGGTCAACCACAGTGAATCCCCACATGGGGATCGCGATCATGGAACATCTGTTGTGGGGAACAGAAGTCCCCCCCCCTCCCAGATGCTCACCCCCATGAATCACAGGGGTGAAATCACATTCACCATGCAAACGGCGGTCCCGGCGGGACCGGCGCCGTTTGCGTGGTGAATGTGATTCCCCCCGTGATGAAGGGGATCGTCACGTCTGTCCCCCTGCCACGGCCCAGAATCCACGGTGGGATTCCAGGCCGTGGTCAATGCGGGCGGGTGGCGGGCGGGTGCTGTGGCCGCATTGGCTGTGCCGCTCATCTCCTGGAGGGCGGGAGGCTGGGACAGCATGGGGGGGCGGGCCAGTGTGGCCGCACGTTGCACCACGCAGCCCCCCCCCCGGATTCCCCACCGGGATCGGCCACCACGTCTGTTCGCCCATTACGCAGTGGCCCAGGTGGGGAATCAAAGGCGTGATTCTGTGCCGGGGCCAATCTGCCCTGTCACGTCTGAAAATAACCATTGAAACCAAGCCTTAAACAGTGTATCAGTTCTTTTAGGACAGATGCACATTTCTGTCTAACAATAGAAGAGCAGAGAAAAGTATCAAAGAGCCCACTGAAGAAGAAGGAAGACATCACTTCCATCCAGAAGACAATTCAACAATCTCACAATAGACAGGCATCCCAATTTGGAATATCCCAAAAACTCTTTGGAGACCCTTCCAATATACCTTTTAAGAGGGAAATGGGGGCTACCTTAGGATTTTGTATGCATTTAATTTTCTATAATTAACACAAAAGGCTCTTGTATTCAAAGCTAGTAGTAGGGTATAACAAAACATAAGCAGCCCATGTAGGCTGCAAGTTTAGCATGAATAATCTGTGTTAACAGCCTATACATTCAAGCCATACAGACACAACCGCTCCTCATGGGAGACTCTCATTCTTCTGCCTAGGAAATGAAACATCTGTAATACTTGTCATACATGCTGTGGTTACCATAAATCACTCCCCCCCCAAAAAAAAAATCACAACAAAAAGCGTCAAGCCTCTTGTCATTCCAACAGACACTACTCTTAGAGGTAAACTTCTGAGAAGCACAGGGATGCCTTAGCAAGTGCTCATTATTTTCTTAATGATCAGAAGCCATTTACACTGTCATCGGCCCTTTTCACACAGACAGTCTAACACTGATAAAATGGGCGCTACATTTTATTATACATGTTGTAGGGCACCCATAGAGCATACATGCAGCCCTGCAACATGTATAATAAAATGTAACACCCATTTTATTAGTGTTAGACTGTCTGTGTGAAAAGGGCCATTAACACTTAGCATTTATGTAGCACTTCATACTTTCAAAGCGCTACGCAGAGATTAATCCTTTAATCTGCTTCTCCCAGGCAAAGTGTTTTCATGATGATTATTGTAGTTACTTTAGGAAACATGCAACAGCATGTGACAGTTAAGGGATTACTATATACAAACATAACAAATATATATGTTAATTACTACATACAAACTAGTTACTAGGCGTTTCCTAAAAGAACAAGAACTTGAAATGAGACATTCTGGTGTGTGAATCTCTATGAACGTTAATGAATATTTACAAGGTTTCATTGGAAATTATCAGTGTGGCACATTGAAACCTTGTATTTTTTTTTGGTACCAAGTGCAGGATATGGAAGACAAACAATGCTCAGAAACCAAATTTATGAGACAAAACCTCTGTATTAGAATGTTGGATTATTAGGATTGTGAATAACTCACAGAATGGGTGTTGATACATGTAACGCTAGCCACAGGATAGTGCCATTGGCTGTCATTACGTGGTTGGCATACTCTTGTGAAAACATACCAAGTATCAGGCAGCAGATCATGTTCAGCTTTGAGTTGCTACCTAATAACTGGCACCATGGCAGAGGGGGGCCTGTGGCAGCAGGGGTGACTCCCCCACGACCCATCTCACAAACGCCGGACAGAATATTCAGCTGTGCCACAATGACAAGTCTGTGGCCCTGAGTGTAAAGCAGGGGTGGAAAACCTCAGACTCAGGGCCCAACTCTGGTCCCCAGCTGGTTTTGATTTAGCCCCTTTCCAGTCTGGCCTGTGGAAGCACAGTGCACTCCCTAAAGCACTGAGTGAGAGCAAAGGAAAGGAGACGAGATGGGGGATGAATCCATGGCATAAATCCATAAACTGGACCATCACATTCCTCCCTCCATCCTGGGCATACCCAGGGTTGGTGCTACCATAGAGGTAGGCAGGCGGTCTCCTAGAGTGCGAAGTTGAAGGGGGTGGCAAAAATTGCAGCCACCGCCGCCGCCAGTAAAATCCACAGTAGGATCAGGGGCGGGAGAGGCAGGGGGGTGGAGGAGGCATCCAGGAAAATCTAGGGCAGCAAAAATCTTTGTGCCAGTGCTGGGCATACCTCTTAACAGACCCTCACTGCCAACACTTATCTGGCTGCAGAGCTTTACTGATTTTCAAAATGGTCTGTGGGAGGGAAAACGTTTTCGACCCCTGCTATAAAACATTGATGATTGTTGTCTAGGGTAGTGCTTGTGTGGGCAGTGTGTTCCAAAATGTGTTACTTGCATATCTCTATGAAATGGAATAGCTTCAAAATACCTGTTACGCAATGTCAGCATGCTGTGTACTGAGTTCTGCATGTGTATAAATCAGTCGGAGTGGCAGGTATCGGTTTATTCTGCATTCTGTAATGTAGTAGTCCTTATATTCAAAAGTAGAAACCATTCAAGGATTAAGTTGTGGGCGTGGAGCTTGACAGTGCTCAGCCCCTGTAACTAAATTCAAGGGGAGGCAGAGCCCCAGGAAATGTTCCCAGTAGGAGCATACACCCCAAAACATGAAAGACGAGGAAAAGGCCAATATTGGCTATTTCAGGATTAGAAATGAAAGCCAGAAAAACCCTGGTTTATTTGGCTTCCATTAATGACTTTTCTTGCTCATCCCCTGTGCTGGTGATTATATAGATTAAATCACAAGAACTCCTGTTTTCTGTTCAGCTGTAGAGAGGCAGGGTGGTCCAGTGTTGCTAGCTGGAGACTAGAGTTCTTTTCCTGCTTGGACAATCTCTGCGGTGGGAGGTGTGGCTTCTGGGACAGGGGGTATGGCATTTTAGAGCTTGGACCATGGCCTAGGAATTTTTACCGTTCTACAATATAGTTAGGAATTTAGTTCTATGTCTTCATACAGCCCTCATGGCCAGGGCCAAGCCACCCACTACATGAGGCTGACCTTATCCAAGGCAACAGTCTTTGGGGAAGCAGCACCAAGAGGTCTGTGCACGGAAAGTCATGCAGATCCCTCAGTACCATATCCAGGAGAGGAGGGGTGTCTCTCAGACTGCTGCACCCTATTCATCAGCAACCTGCGGCACAAATCCAGGGCTGGGTTGTAGAATGGGGGTAAAAGGGTACGAGGGAAGTAATGGCAAAGTTTATTTTGTCCAGGTTTGCAAAATACCTAGGCCTGGTGAGGTATTTAGATATCTAAAATGCCTTTTACTTAAGCTATTATTTCTACTAGGGATGGGCGAACAGAACCGAGTTTGGAAATTTAGTTCGGTTCAAAAATTGAGTTGGGTTCAGAAGTTTGGTTCGGTCGATCGAACTATTCGAGTTCGGTCCGAACTCCGAACTTCCGAACTGCGTTCTCCCATCCCTAATTTCTACTACTACCACTTTTAATTTATAGCCTAACCTTATCCCACAGTTTCAGGGCAGCACACAATAATTGAAGCAACAGGATTAAACACTATAAATAATAATAAATAATAATAATAATAATTAATGCATTAATAATACATTAATAATAAATTAATAATAAATAATTAATAAAACATTCTGCACAGTCCCAAAACCATGACCCTCCAGCTATCCTCACCTATCCTCTCCCCCAGCTCTCGGGGGGGGGGGCGGGAGTCCCTTTTCCGCATCCAGTCATTTCATTCCATCACACTCACTCCCACTTCACTGGGTGTTTTTACACACACATTTCTCCTGCATGTTTGCTGTTACATCCTGAACTTTTCTAAATCACTCACCCAGATCTTAAACATCTGGCTTTTTGAACTTCTGCATAGAACTTCTCCCAGAACTTTTGTGTGTAAAAAGTTCTCCTGGTAAACTGCTTTGCTCCAGGCAGCTGTGGTCACTTGGTTTCCATGGCAGCCACTCATGTCTACAGCTGCTTCTACTTTAGGCTGCCTCAGGGCAGTGTTTGTGTGATGAATGCATCCAGGAACTGCCTCAGGGCAGAGCGCGTGCACGCGTATGTGTGTGTGTGAAGAATGCATCCAGGAACTTACTTGTGGACATGTCTACCCAGAAGACTGAAAGACCAGCACTTTAACGTGTGTGTAAAAATGCCCACTGTTTATCACCTGGAGGAGTCCTTTCTCCCCTTCCTCAAGCCCAGGCTCTACCCATCCCCCCTCACAGAAAAGCCATGACTGACTGCAATCTACTCCCACCCTACTTTCTTAATCCCCCATCTCTAACCTGGGGAGGTCCTTTCACTTTTCTCCCCTAGCCTTCCCACCATATCCCCCTAGTTATATCATTCCCAGGCTTCGTGGTCCATCCTTCTAGTTCTCGGCCTTCCACCCTCCACCTTCCTATTGCCTTTAAAAACACAATCAAATACAAATATTTATTTATTTATTTATTTGCTTCAATTTCTAGCCTGCCCCCTCCTGCTGTTGCAGCTCGGGGCAGCGTACAACTTAATAAAGGCAGAAAAATATAAAACAGCATCAATAGAAATGAAATATAAACAACAGTATAAAATTACAATTAAAATCCATCACAGCTGAGTTAAAAGACCATCCCACCCCCTTCACAGCCCCCCCACTAATCACCCATCTCCCTTGCCAAACAGCCAGGTCTTACATTGTCTCCAGAAAGAAGGAAGGTTTGGGGCCAAGCAAGAGGGAATTCCACAGCCTCGGTGCAGCCACCAAGAATGCCCTCCTCATCGTCGCCACCTGAGAAACTCGGGGACCCCTGAGGAGGGCTTCCCCGGACAACTGCAGGGCCGGATACAGGACCTGGGGAGTGAGGCGCTCATGCAGATAAGCATGACCCAGGTCGTATAGGGCTTTATAGGCCAAAACCAACACCTTGAATTGGACCTGGTAAACTATAGGCAGCCAGTGCAGAAACTGGAGCACTGGTGTAATATGCTTGCAGTGACCCGTTCTCGTAAGGAGGCAGGCCACCACATTCTGCACCAGATGCAGTTTCAGGACCATCACCAAGGGTAGGCGCTGCAGTAGTCCGGTCTTGAGGTGATAAAGCATGGATGATGGTGGCTAGGTCAGAGTCCAAGACATATGGCCGAAGCCGTTGTACCAGATGTAATTGGTGAAATGCTCCCCTTGCCACAGCCACCACCTGGAAATCCAGGCGGAGCTATGAGTTGAGGAGCACCCCCAGATTCCAAGCCTAAGGGACCAATGGAGGCCGGACCGCATCAATGATGGGTGTCACCACTCCCTCAGCCCCTCCCACCAGCATCACCTCTATCTTGTCCGGATTCAGCAAGCTTATATACAAACTTATTACAAATCCTCAAGAAGACACCCCATTTCCCCCACCCACTATATGTATTATCTTGTAGTCCAGGATGGTAATTTTATTATAGTCCCTAAATTTATATGGTGAGTTGAGAGTTTTGTCTGGTCCTTAGGAGTGCAGAGACTCCCCCTGGAGAGGGGAAATGGTGTCACTATGTTTCAATGGCCCTTTTACATGGGCAGCACCCACGCATGAACACCCAGAAATCTGGGTGTTCATGCATGGGTGCCACCTGTGTAAATCCCATGGAGATGGGTGTCCCGCACACATGCAACTCCACACATGGAGCAACTGGAGAAAACGGAGGTTGCTCCGTGCACACTCGCACACACGTACCACCCATGGTGTGGCGCGCACCTGACTCCTACACAGCTGCGGGCCTTTTATATACACAGATCCTGACTCCCTTTTTTATGTGATCTGGACATAACACTGCCCCTCTAACCCGGGGGAGTCCCCACATTTCCACTCTTCCCCCCCCTTGCCCTTTAGCACATTAAAGAAAGAACTTTTTTGCTATTTCTAACTGTTGCCCTTTTTACACGGGCCGTGGCTGTGTTGGGGTGTGTGTGTGCGCTGCAGTGTGGGCGGCACGTGGATGCAAGTGCACACAGGTGCACCCCCACCCCCCATGCATGGAGCATGCACCCCCACCCCCCATGCATCCCCGGTTGCTCCGTGCATGGGGATGCGTGTATGTGGGAGTGACCCAGAGGAGCCTGTGGGATTTACACGAGTGGCACCTACGCGTGAACACCCAGACTTGGGTGTTCAGACGTGGGTGCCACCTGTGTAAAAAGGGTCTATGTGCCATTAATTTCTAAGAGCTCTGAGACTTTCCTTGTAATCTTTTATTCTTAGATCAAAAAACCTTCAGCTTAGAGAAGATTATTTAGTCATGCTTCAAAACATATGGAGACTGCAAGTTAAGGCTCCTGTGCCATGTAAGCACTAAACATGCTCAGTCTCACATGTGCTAGCTTACAACTTTAGACTGAATGCACCCACACTTTGCTTTGGTCTTTCAGCCCCAATCTTCTTCCCCTGCAGGTTGGAGCAAAACTGAAGCTGAGGACAGCAAACACTTCCCTGTCCCAATATTATGTTCTTGATCTCTGTCTCCACTGTGGCCACAATTTCTCCTTCATTTATAGCTCCGTTCTCAGGCAGCAGCTCCAATGCATTTGCTCACTGCCAAGGCGATTAAGGATGGGGATATTTGCCCTCTTATGTCATGCAATGGGATACTATACTGTATAGTGGGTGTGAGAGAAATGATAGTAAAACTTGCTTACAGTCATTTTCCACTGCTTCTCAATTAACTCTCTATTCCCCCTCGCTCACAAATATCATCCCTGGGACCCAGTACAGCTGTTTATTTTGGAACGTCTTTTCTTGCTACACATTTTTAATGCACCATTGTACAATTTAGCAAACTCTCATCTCAAAAGATCCGCTTTTCCAGTAAGATTAAAGGTAAGTGAGTGGTCACTCTTGAGAAATAATCGTGGATACAACGTATGAGACACTCTTACACCACTTCTCCTTTGCTCTCTAGAATCTCCTGGCCTGATGTTCTGGTAAGGACACAGCTCTAACAATTTTTTTAAAAAGAACATACTATGCATTGAACAGTGTAGCAAACTTTCTAGATCTGCATTTTAGACACCGGCAAACTTTCTAGATCTGCATTTCAGACACCTACACATACTCTCTTGCTCCAAGACTCTTAATATCAATGCTGTCTATAGTACCTCAACAAATCTTTGCGGAGTACTGTTCAAAAGATTATCCAACTACAGCACAATTTCAACCTGTACATGGTGGGGACTGGGGGTGGTGGTTCTGTGTGGGTGGGGAGGGAGGGGGGTCTGGACAGCAGCTGCTGACTGGGACTGGGTTGGAGTGGATGGGGGTGGGGGGGCCATAGAGGTCATTGTGGGGTGGGGGAGATATGGTTCTGGGGGGTGATTGAATGGCGTGGCCTGGGAACCGAGGTATTTGGTGCCTGTCCCCAGAGCAAGCCCCTTCCTCAGGTGGGGGGATGGATCAAGGTCTAAGGCCCCTTGGGGCGGTGATGTTGTTGAAGGCGAGGTCTGTTGTCAATAAAATATCAGTGATCTGGTGTTTGATTCTAGATCAGACTGCAGACCTTGCGTGTTTTAGGGAGATTTGGCTGGACAGTGAGGCACATCCGATTTTGGCAGACCCTGTTCCAGCGGGGTACTAAGAACAACACCAGCTCCACCTTGGGGGACCGGGGTGGGTGGGTGGGGTGTAGCTATGGTTTTGAAGGAATCTTGGACTGCTAGGAGGTATGTTAATCCCAGGTATCGAGGCCCTTCACCTTGGGTTTAAGTTGTCCAGGGACAGAATTGAGGTGCTGCTACTGTACTGTGCTCCTTCCTAATCAGCAGCATCCCTCCCTCACCACTCTAGCTGGTGTTGGGGGTGGTGCTGCGCTCCCCGAGGACTCTTGTCCTGGAGGATTTCAACATTCACGTCAGCACAGGCCTTGTCGAGGTGGAGCATGAGTTCATGGCAACCATGGGCCTGTCCCAGGTGTTTAGTGGCCCCACACATGAGGGGGGGCGTATGCTCGACCTGATGTTCTGCTCCGACCTTGAAGTGGGTAATCCAGTAGTGGGGGAAGTAAGTTCTATGCCCTTGTCATGGATGGATCATTACCTCCTGCAGACAGGATTCCTAGTGCTTGCCAGCCCTCAGAAAGAAGTGGGACCTATTAGATTGGTCTGCTCCCGAAGGCTGATGGAACAGCGGCGGTTCCAGGAAGCCCTGGGGAGGTGTCCTTAGACCCTGAAGGCCGCTCAGTTGATGATCTTATTCAAGCTTGGAACACCTTGCTGGGTGAGATCATTGATCAGGTGGCTCCCAGGTGTCTGCTCCCGCTGCTTCAACACCATAGAGCTCCTTGCTGTTTGAAGCGGGAAGGGTGGCAGTTAGAGCAACGCTGGTGCCACTCTCATACTGAATTCAATCGGATGCAGCATCGGACCCATTTGTGATCCTATGCTGTAGCTGTGAGGATGGCAAAGAGGGAAATCTTTGCCACCCTCATAGCTACTGTAAAGGTCGCGTCCAGGGGAGTTCTTCCAGGTGGTCAGTCCAGCCTCCCTCCGCCTGGAGGGGGAGGTTTCCCAAGTCCGTTGTGAGGAGTTTGTAAACTACTTCACAGATAAGATTGCTCAAATCCAGCATGATTTCGGGCCTGGGATTGATGCAGAAGAAGAAGAGCCGAGGGTTATGGATGCCCCGTCTGGTCCATTTTTGTGGGATCAGTTTCAGGAAGTGACACTGGCCGATGATGAGGGGGCTCTGGGGTCTGTTAGGGCTACATTTTGTGAACTAGATCCATACCCATCCTGGTTGGTGAAAGCCTCCAGGGAGACTTTGGGACTGGTGCTGGTGGGAGTGATCAATGCCTCCCTTCAGGAGGGCAGGGTGGCAGACTGCATCAAGGAGGCAGTGGTATGGCCCCTGCTCAAAAAACCATCATTGGATGTTGATTCCTTTGCCAGCTACTGACCTGTATCTAACCTCCCATTTTTAGGGAAGGTTACTGAACAGGTGGTGGCCCAGTAGTTCTAGGGCCATCTGGATAGCATTGGTTTTTTGGACCCTTTTCAATCGGGCTTTCATCCAGGATACAGCACTGAGACTGCATTGGTGGCCTTGGTAGATGACCTCCGCCGAGAGATGGATTTAGGACATTCAACACTTCTGGTCCTATAAGATCTCTCGGCAGCTTTTGATACGATGGACCATGGGTTGCTTTTGAGACGGTTGCAGACCCTGGGGGTGGGGGTGGGGGGAGGTGGACTGGACTGTCTTAAGATGGCTCCACTCATTCCTCTCAGGGAGAAGCCAGTGGGTGGTGCTGGGGGAAGAAACATCTGGCCTCCGGGATCTCGCTTGTGGCATACCGCAAGGTTCAATTCTGTCTCCACTTTTATTTAACATCTATATGCAACCCCTGGGTGAGGTCGTGAGACAGTTTAGTGTGTGTTGTCACCAGTATGCTGATGATACCCAGATTTACCTCTCTTTTCAATGAACCCAGGTCCTGCAGTCTCAGTGCTTTCCTAATGTTTGCTAGCAGTGAGTGACTGGATGAGGCTGAGCAGACTGAAGCTAAATCCTGATAAGACTTAGATTATGTTGGTGGGTAGGGAAATGGAGGTGATGGCTCCCCTTGTGGAGTTTGTGGGTTCTATTAGACCCTGGCCTCTGCCTGGAGTATCAGGTGGAGGCGGTGGCAAAGGGAGCCTTTCGCCAACTACATCTTATGTGTAGGATCCGGCCATATGTCTCAAACTCCAACCTGGCCACGCTCATCCATGCGTTCATCACCTCTAGGTTGGATTACTGCAATGCGCTCTACATGGGGCTGCCCTTGGTGATGTCTCGGAAGCTGCAACTGGTGAAGAATGTGGTGGCCCATCTTCTGATGGGGATGGGCCATAGGGAGCACATTACACCAGTGCTCTGGGCTCTGCACTGGCTGCCTATAATGTCCCGGGCCCGATTCAAGGTGCTGGTTTTGACCTTTAAAGCCCTACACAGTCTGGTCCCTCCTATCTGAGAGACTGCCTCAATCCCTGGGCCGTGGGGCAACCTCTGTGGTCTACCAGGGGTGCCTTCTTGGAGGTCCCCCAGGTGAACCGGGGGACCATGATGGAGAGGGCATTCTCGGTGGCCACACCATGGCTGTGGAACTCCCTCCCACAGGAAGCTCGCCTGGCTCCCAGCCTGTTTGTCTTTTGTTGGGCCTGTAAGACCTGGTTGTTCATCTGGGCCTTTGTGGAAGGGGGGGAATAAGGGTGGGGGGGGGTTACTAGTGGTTTTACCTCATTTTAATTGTTTTATTAATCCCTTTATGTATTGTTTTAGCTGCCCCGAGCTGCTGTAGGGCTGGAGGGAGCGGGATACAAATTATTAAATAAATAAATAAATAAATAAACTTTACAGAATAGAGTCTCCACCAAGCCAGGGATTAGCAAGGTCAGTCCTGCCTTCCAAATGTTTCTAATCACAGTATTTAACTGACCCTGGCCCTGTTTGTTATTGTTGGTGCAAATGAGACAAGGAGTAGGGATGTGTGAACAGAACGTGGTTCGGATGTCTGGACGTTCGGTTTGGCTGTTCAGTTTGTCATAGTTTGGTTTGGCTGAAAATAGTGAAAATATCTGAACATCCGAAAATAGTGCTATCGATACCGATACCAAATTTGAAGATTTTTTTTGATATCTTTATCATTTGGCCCTGAAACAACCCCTGGTCTTCACCCCTGGTGCCAGGAAGTCTGCTCCTCAGTTTCCTCCCCCTTCCAGTTATGTTTTTCCTGCCCAAAGTCACATTTTTCCCACTCCCGAACTCATCCGAACTCACCCGAACATGACCGAACTGTTCAGCCATTTTCGAGTTCAGTTCGGACGTTCGGTTCAGACGTCCAAACAGACCGAGTTCAGGCTGAACTCCACTCCAAACTACATTCACACATCCCTAACAAGGAGACATGTTATGGGTTGAAAACGGCCGCACTCTATTAACTGAAACTGGGTGGAGGAAATTGCCCAAAGAGATAGTTTGGTTCGAGACAAATTTAAGTGTAATAATATCTAAACTCAGGTGGGAAACTGGCCCTGATGCACCCTCAAGATCCAGTTCTGAAAACATTAACCAACTATGTCTCCCACTCCATCCCATGATGCTCATCATGGGTGAGGGAGAACAAGCATATCCCTCCCTGGGAGCAAGGAGTAGGTTGAGTGGGTTCAGAGACCTTGTAGGTTCCTATGGTATCCCTAGTTCCCTCTCCCATGTGACCCTAGACTAAGCTGCACCCTGTTTTTGCACTGAGTCCCAGATCCCCATCTCATAAGGAGATGTCTCCCATTCATCAGATATTCCTATCAGCGACCCACAAGTTAAAACTACTGGACTCCTGTCTGATTGCGACAAAGTTCTACTATGCTCACTGGCCATGAAGGGCCCAAGATAGTCAACTGAAATGCTTGTTTACACTGGCCTCAATCCTAAACACAGTTTCTCATGAGTGAATCTCATTATAATCAATGGGACTTACTCCTGAGCACGTATGTTTAGGATTTGGCCCACTGTGGGAAAGGCAAAAACAACAAAATGCCAAATTGCTAGGTTTTCTGCAAAAAAAAACCCAAAAACTTTCTTACCCCAGGAAAAGGTGACTCGCATTCTCTCAAAGTGTGCTGAATGGGTGGGTGGGTCTGCTTGCTGCTCCAATGCCCAACTATCTTGATTTAGGCGGGGCTGGTGTTGCAGCTGATGAAATCTCACATCACAAAACTCTGTTTTAGTGCTTCTGGCCCAACACGCAGCAACCCTGTCCGGGCCCTTCTGCTCTCCCATCCTGGGTAGGCACTGTGTATACCAAGGGGTCCACAGCCCTGCCATTGACCCAGGCAGTCCCTCCCAAACTACCTTGCTTGTTTATAATGGGGGGGGGGACACAAAGAGCCCTTTGCCGCTACCCCGGCTTTGCAGGTGGACTGGTGATGGGGCAACAATCTGGATGAAAACTACCAGTAGCCTCTGTTGTCCACATTCTTCCTATTTTCCCCAACCTAAATGAAGGCACATGGGGAAAGCAGGGGGGAAGAAGGCTGTAAGCTGTTCCCTGATGCCCCAGCTTCATTATTGCCCCCAACCTTCAGAAGAAGAGGATTGGGGCAAAGTGTAGGTGCATGCACAAATTCATCAACTTACTGCCAAACACAGTAAGAAGGTGACATTAAATCAGCGTTGAAAATACAAATTGAAAAAAAGCCTTTCCTACTTAGCTAAAATTCTACCTTCCAAAGCTCTGTACCTGCATTTTTTACTAAAATATTCAAATAAGAAAAAAAATGAGTGAGTGATTTAGTGGTTACAACGATGGCTGGACAGTGCAGCATTGCTTCTGAAATGCAGTGGCAGGTTCTAAACATCAATATCAGGTGAGGTTGCCTTGTTTCACCACAAGCTAGCAGTAATTTGCTTTCCAAAATTCAATATATGCTTCCACACATTCTGCTGGAATGATGAGCAATCGCTCTTGAAAGAATGGCATAATAAAGTATTAGAGATGTGCATAGTAGCTCTCTTTCTAGGAATGGACAAACGCGGTTCGGAAGTTCGGAGATCGGACTGAACTCGGTCTATTCGGTCGACCGAACCGAACTCCTGAACCGAACCGAATTTCCAAACTCCGTTCTGTTCGCCCATCCCTAGTGGCAACACACACAAAAAAACCTGGTTTTGAATGGCTGAACATGGTTCAGAGGTTCAGAATTTGACTGAACTTGGTCTGTTCGGTAGACCAAACTGAACTTCCGAACCAAACTCGAATTTCAAACCGAACCGAATTTCCGAACTCAAATTTCAAACCAAACCAAACCGAACCGAATTTCCGAATTCCGTTCTGTTCACTCATCCCTATCTCTTTCATTTTTATTATTCATTTTGTTTTCATTTTCAAAATGTCATTCGTTTACGTTAGTCTTTGTTTAGGTTTTTTTTACATTCATTTTTTATTTCCATTGGTTTCAATGGAAAACACATGTTTAGCTGTATCAATTTTATTTTTCATCCAATTTTAATTAAGCTTGTCAGGATTATACCCTCAATGTAGGGTGTTATGTGTGCCAAATAGCAGAATAAATGGTTAAAGGGATTCAGTTTTATAAGAAGTTGACATTTGTTATTTTACAAAGTTCTGTGTACACATTCCTGGCTGTAACATCTTTTCCTCCTGTTCTATTTAGAGGAAACTTGTCAAGATTATACCCCTATCCAAGGGTAATAGTGCTACCAGATTTCAGAAGGACTGGGAAAAGAGTCCCAATGTTATATGCGATTTACATTTAAATACATTTCTGACTTTAACAACTTTGTATTCCAGCCAGTTTACATAACATGTGGAAGGATTGTATCACAGACTTTTAGGAGAATCTCTGACAAATATCAGAAAGATATGATAAAGGATCCCAAAGTTATAAGCCTGCACAGCATCTGGAGAGTATGAGCCTATGCCAGGGATTTTCTTACATTTGGCACTGTGGTACAAGAGGTGCTTGTGATGCTATTTGGCTAGCAGAAATGTCACCCATATATCATTCTGTGCTGAGACCACCACAACCCCTCTCCCACACTTGTTACTGGGAAATTGGAAGCATCTGCTTGGAAAAGAGCCAAAAAGGGATTCTCTTATGTCCTCTGTCACAGTGCTGCCGGATGTGATTGTGATGACAATTGGCCAGTCTGGATGTGTGAACCATGTCTCCTGATTTCTGGGATGCTTCCCCCTGTCCCAGTTTTGTCCCTTCTATGCCCGCCTCAAAGCCACCCAGGACTGGTTCTGGAAAGCTGGAAGCATGCAGTAAGAGAGGCCAATCACATCTCTGTCCCAGCCAGGGTGTCTTTGAAATGGCAAGCCAATTGGTCAGAGGATATATCTGTCACCTCTGTTGTTTGGCACAGGCTTCAGTCTGGGTGGGCACTCCAGGTGCGTGGGTGTGTCCATCGCAGACAACACCCCAGGAGGGGCCAGGAGGATATTGGGAAGCACCCCAGGTGCGTGGGGATTGGATTTATGTAGCTAGATGAACTTTTTCAGTAAACTAGCACGCACACACACACACCACACAACCACACAAAAAGCCTGCTAGCCAAGTCTGAGAAAACACTCTGACCGAAGCCAGAACTAACCACAGACAAAGAGCAGGCCCAAAGAACAGCAGTTTATATCTATCTACCCTCTATACCCGCCTTGAAGCCACCACCGATTGGTCCTCCTGTAAAGGAGTAATTGGCTAGTGAATGTATCTGACAGTCTGTTGGACTGCTCACCCTCTCTTCTACAGCCCCCTCCCATCTGCCATTCCTGTCTGTCAATGGCACTGCATGTGCTATTTACCTGAATAGCAAAAGTCTTCAAGAGGAAAATTTAATTGATTATAAAATGTTGACCCTTTATTAAAACTTTCTAAATTTTGGCAGAGATGGAAGTGAATATCCAAGATACAGTCTTTCCAAATTTCATGTAAAATTGATGGAAAACAAAGATGATACAGCCATAAATGCATTTACAAGTAAATCACTAATCAAATAAGGACCCTTTATCTAATCCTTTTGAAATTTCGCAGAAATACTAGTAATGGGGAGTGGTATAATATTGCAACATTTCATCCAAATCAGATTGGAGACAAAGATGTTACAACCAGGAATGTGCACACAGGTTTTTGTAAATAACAAGTTTCAATTGCTTATAAAATAGGATCCCATTATTCAATCTTTCTGAAATTTGGCACAGATAATGCCCTCAATTGGGGGTACAATCTTGACAAGTTTTATCAAACTCCAATGAAAAATTTAAAAAGTTACAGATGAAAATGTGTTTTTCAGGTTTTTCCTATTAATTCATAATAACAATGATTTTTTTTTGTTATGCTCCTTTGTTTTTTTTATTCAATAATGAAAAATCCCTGTTTTTCCCATTATTATAATTACAAAAACAAAATGCACACCCCTATAAAATTAATTATTTCCTTACAGCAGGCACATCCCAGGAGGTAGTGTGTGACAAGGGGTGATTTCAGGCGTTACGAGATCACAGTCAACCACGCTCGATTCCGCGTGGTGGCTGTGATCACGTAATGTCTGGTGGGGGAAATGGATGTTTCCCCCCAGATGTTACCACGGCATGGGATTGCATTCAACACGTGAGCGGCCGAAGCGGCGGGACCGGAGGCTGCCGCGTGTCGAATGCAATCCCATGTCAGGGTGAACCCCGGCGTCTTGTCTGGTCGGGCGCCACGGCCCAGGATCACCAGCGGGACCCCGGTCCGTGGCAAATCCGGCCCGACACGGCAGCCGCATTGGCCCCACCGCCCACCCGTCTCCCCAGAGGGCGGGCAGCGGGGAGCGTGGAGGGGGCGGGGCCGTGCGGCCGCACGTTGCGCCATGCCACCCCCTCCCAGATTCCCCACCGGGATCCCCCGGCACGTCTGATATGGCATGACGGAGTCACCCCGGTGGGGAATTAATAGGGTGATTTCGGTACGGGGCCAAAGAGCCCCGTAACGTCTGAAATCACCCAAGGTAGAGCTATAGAGGACTGGGAGCCCTTTAAGACAGCTTGCACCAGCACAGGGGGCTATGTGAGCAGAGGTGCAGACACCCTAGCAGGAGTAGGTTAGCGCCTAATTGAGAGTGTACCTAGGAAGGACATGGCGTTAGTCAGCCCAGAGAGATAGTGAACTGTATCAAGCCTCAGTGGGGGAAAGACTATGGGTATTTTCAGATGTTACAAGATCACACTCAACCACAGACAATACCCTGTGGTGGGGAATGGTCCCGTAATGTCTGTTTGAGTCCCGCCAGATGTTCACCACAGTGAACCTCCGGTGGGAATCAAAATAACCACGCTTTTGGCCCTTGTCCAGGGACCAGGGCCAAAAGCGTGGTTAGTTGAACCATGGCCTTGAATCGGCGGCTGGTAACGTCTGTTACCATTGCCGATTCTGGGCCGTGGCCTGGACCACGGGTCAGAATTGGACGCAGCAGCCAGATTGGCCGCTGCGCCTGCCCATCTCCTGGAGGGTGGGCAGCCAGGGGAGCATGGGGGGAGGGGCTGTGCAGTGCAACTTTGTGCTGTGCAGCCCCACCCCCTCCAGATTCCCTGCTGGGATCGGCCAGCATGTCTTCTGGTCGTGACGGTGGGATTCCGGCGGGGAATCAAATGGGTGATTCCGTGATGGGGCGAAAGTCACCCTGTCACATCTTAAAATACCCTATGAGGAGAGTGAAAGAACTCTCCTATAAAGGAAGGTAAAAGTCCCAAAGGGTGCTGGATAAAAACTTAGGAATGGTCAGAGAGGCTTGGCATAGAGACAGAAGGAGTTGCAGGGAGCAGGCTGGGGGCCCGCGAGGGAAAACACGTTGCTCAGCTTGAGAGAGCACCTGAGTGTGATGGGACTTTCTAAAAGCCTGGGAAGCAGCCTAGGCAGGGAACCTGGTTGAAGTCTTGTGTATGAAGAGCAGGTATTCTAGAGAGCTAATAAATGGACATTGGGCTAATTCCTGAAGAGAGTGCAAGTTGTGGGCCCTGATTCTGAGCGATTTACTGTGGGTAAGGCATCACCATCTGACATAGTGTTTTACCCATGTCAATCTTAATACTTGCCAAAATGTCTTGTCCAGTGTCTCCGGATTTTATCAGATGATCAAAGTTTGAAGCACATCCTAGTAGTTTTGCTTTTTCAAATTAAGTCTGAAATATTCATGCTTATAAAAAAGTACCATATGCCATTGTCATAATCAACTAAACTCAATAATCCACTTCAATTATAGTAATCTTCATTTAGTATGTAGCCCAGAAACAGTAAAACTCACAAAACATTTTAGATTCCTTAGCCTCTATTTACTTATTAATAATGAAACAGGAACTGAGAGAACATTCTCCATCTGATTAAAATTCATTAGCATTCTAATAGAACTCATACACAGTATTCTCATTAATTTTATACCAAGTCTGGGATATTTTCCAAGCTATGGATGTTATGGCAGCAGTGTAAATCTGGGAACTCATCTAACGTACACCCAGGAAACTCAAACCACATTTATTTCAGTGCCTTGTTTGCATATACAGATTTGCAAAATAATAATAAGAAGAATTTAAAAAAAAAAAATCACACAAGTATTAAGGCAGGGGTTCCTAAACTTTTTGCCTGCAACTCCTGTTTTGAGATATCATCTCAGGACTGCAGACAGCAATGAAGACAAGCAAATATTATTCAGACCTCAACTGCAGACGCTGTGACTTCATTTGGCATTCCAATCACAGTT
The DNA here is from genome assembly GCA_003113815.1 of Sphenodon punctatus. Classification (NCBI taxonomy): domain Eukaryota; kingdom Metazoa; phylum Chordata; class Lepidosauria; order Sphenodontia; family Sphenodontidae; genus Sphenodon; species Sphenodon punctatus. The sequence goes on from QEPC01009590.1 coordinate 1,222,432, forward strand.
TAGGAAACCCCGATAAAAGCTGCCATTTTCTGCCAGAAATCTGGATCAAGAATCTTTGAAAAAGGTTGAATTTTGGCTTTCTTGTGATATTAAAGCTAAAAGTTTAGAATGCTGATTTTGGCCGTTTGCTGAGGTTCAGTAAGAGGCGGAGACTAACGTGAAAGTTTAACTCACATTAGCATGGTCACATGAAACCCCCAATCATGGGCATGGGTTTTTTTAGCATTATTCCATTGCCCCATTCAATTCAATAATGTGAAACAGGGCTGGACTTTGAGCCCTGTCTCATGTTGAATTTAACAGGGGAATGAAAAAATAATGCTAAAACCCCCATGCCCACAACCAGGGGTTTCACAGGACCATGCTAACATTAGTAAATCTCACATGAGTCCCTTCCCCTCCCTGAATGTCAGCAACACCCTTTTTCTAGCCACTGGTTTTTCACTGTTAAATGAAAACTAGTAGCCTGTGATAGCATTGTTAAGAATAGTCTAAAGTTTCTTGTCAGTTGCATTTTTACAGAAGATATTATTGGGAAAAAAGCAGATTCTTATAGTTGTTCAGACTGGGTTAAAACAGCTATATGGTTCCTTCATTCTTTAGCCTCATTCTCGTTCCGCTTGAAGTTGCAGACACACTATTATCTCCATTAGGTGTCAATAAACAATATACAGATATGAACACCCTGTAGAAATACCTCTAATACTATTAGCTAGCTTTAAAAGAAGGAATTAAATTACACATGGGCTAAAGTTGGTCAATGGGGCTATATTCTATGCACATAATAAAGAGGTACCCTTTATGTTCTACAGTTCCTTGTCCTGCTCTTCTGTGCATTCTCAAGACAGTCCGGATTTCATTAGCCACATTTCTGCCAACAGTATGAATTGTGTAGTGCTTCTCTGTTAGCATTAGGAAAATAGAATTGTTCCTCCCAAAATCAAATTATTTATTTATTTATTTATTTATTTGACTTCTACTCTGCTCTATCCCAAAAAATGGGTCAGGGCAACTTACAAAAATATACATATGTAAAACATATTAAATAAATTCCACCCCCCAAACAGCTTACAATAACTGAAACAATAAAACATATCATACATACTACACCAATCCCAACCCTCCCCATACCCAAACACCCAAATTCATCCCCTCTTCCCATCCCACCCATTCCCACTTTGTTGCCTCTACCACCAGGGAATTCCCACTCCTCTGTCTCCCACCCAGGACAGCACCCACCCTACAAGACCCCCCCTCTCTGACAGAGGGGTTGTGTGGCTATGACCCTTTTCACACAGACACTCTAACACTGATAACAGCAAAGCGGGGATTATTTGCTACCCTCCTAGCATCCGCTAAATCCCGTCCGGCGGAGCTGTTTTGGGTTGTTCGGGGGCTGGTCAGTCCAGCCTTCCTCAACCCTGGAGTTAAGTCATCAACTGCCTGCTGTGACCTTGTTGCAGAGAAAATCGCTTGTATTCACCAAGATCTCGATGCCGCACTTAATACAGTGGAGGAGGTAGAGGTGGCAGAAGCCCCACCTTGTCCGATTTTGTGGGATCAGTTTTTGTCGGTGACACCCGCTGATGTGGTGGGGGTAGTTGGGGCTGTTCGAGCCAATTCTTGTGAACTAGATTCATGCCCATCCTGGCTGATGCCGGGAGACAATGGGGGCATTGCTGGCTGGGGTGGTCAACATTTCTCAAATGGTTCCGCTCATTCCTGACTGGGAGAACTCAGCGGGTGGTGCTCAGTGATCATTTTTCATCTCACCGAGAACTTTTGTGTGGGGTCCCACTGGGTTCTGTCTTGTCCCCTCTCCTGTTCAACGTGTACATGCAGCCACTTGGCAAGGTGATCAGGAGGTACGGGGTGAGGTGTCATCAGTATGCGGATGACACCCAACTGTACCTCTCATTTTCAACTGACCCAGGCCTGGCTGTCTTGGTGCTTACTTTGTGTCTGGCAGCTGTCGGGGACTGGATGAAGACTAATTGACTGCAACTGAATCCTGACAAGATGAAGATGATGTTAGTGGGTATGTCGATGGACATGGTGACCCCCTCAGTTGAGGGGGTGTGCCCTCCACTGACTTCCCAGGTGCGGAACCTGGGGGTGCTCCTCGATGCGCAGCTCCACTTGAATCTCCAGGTGGAGGCTGTGGCGATGAGTGCCTCCCACCAGTTACATCTGGTGCGGTGGCTTCGGCCGCTGATTTTGGTTCCAGATCTGGCCACGATCATCCATGCTTTTATCACCTCTCGGCTAGACTACTGTAACATGCTCTACGTGGGGCTACCTATGGTGACGGCTCAGAAGCTGCAGCTGGTGCAGAATGCAGCGGCCCAGCTCCTGGTGGGGCTGGGCCGCCGAGAGCACATTACACCAGTGCTCCATGTTCTCTGCACTGGCTGCCCATAGTCTTCCGGGCCTGATTCAAAGTGTTGGTTTTGGTCTACAAAGCCTTACACGGTCTGGGCCCTGCCTATTTGCGAGATCACCTCACTTCCTGGGTTCTGGACCGGCCCCTGAAGTCATCTGGGTTGAACGTCCCCCGGGTTTTCCTGGGATGCACACAGGACAGGGCGTTCTTGGTGGCTGCACCATGCTGGTGGAACTCCCTCCTGGTGGGGGCCCATCTGGCCCCAGACCTCACAGGTTTCCGTAGGAATTGTAAGACCTGGCTGTTCCATCAGGCGTTTGGTGAGGGAGAAGGGTGAGTGTGTGGGAAGGGTGTTTTGGGTTTTGTTCTCCCCATTTTATTGTTGTATATGTTATTTAATGCTTTTATATATTTTATTGCATTTGTATTGATTGATTTGTTAGCTACCCCGGGCTGCCTGGCAGGAGGGGTGGGGTATACATTTTAAAGAAATAAAAAAATAAATGCAAATAAAATGGGTGTTACATTTTATTATACATGTTGCAGGGTTTCGGGTGTGCTCTATGGGTGACCTGCAACATGTATAATAAAATGTAACACCCATTTTATCAGTGTTAGAGTGTCTGTGTGAAAAGGGCCTATATCCCACCCCTCATCAAAGCATTCAAACCTCAATCCCCGCACAATATAAATTCAAAAATACATATGAAATGTATTTCCACCCGCAATCCCTAACCAACCCAACTCTCCCACTCCCATTCCTCCAACTATCACTTGGAGGAATTCCTTCCACCAGTCTTGTATGCACCCCCCCCCCCCCGGGGCCATGGCTAAACTATAAAGCTACTCAACTTGCCCCCTTTCCACTCCCCCATCTCTCACCTGAAGTAGTTTGCTCAAACTACCCCACACGCCCATCCTTCCCACTCTCCCTACCCACGACATATCCCCCCATAAAATACAAACATATCCATCCCAAACATTATGCAGGTAATGTGATCTCACCATTTGTGGGTATTTGCAAGGAAACACTAAATCTGCATCCTCTGCAATGGCAAGAGATTAGTACTACTGGATTTCATAAGAGTTTTGTGACACATTGCGTTTCCACACAGAGAACTGCATAGAACACAGAAGAATTCTCGTAACCAGCACAGCTAATACTCTATAACCATTATAAACAACTTTTAAGCAGAGATATAAGCATTTAATTGCTTTGGGGAACTTGTACTCTATAAGGTACATTTCCAATTAAAAACGAAAGTGTCTAAAGCACAGATTTGGAGGTATTCCAATCTAGAGAGTAGTTTACACTTTAAATAAAAAAGGAGAAAAGGCTGTGCATTCACAAGCTTGGAAAATAGAGCAGACTTACGTCATTATAAATTTGTATTACAGACCGTGGCCCCATTATGCTGCACGCAAATCCACAGGAAGAGGTAGTATGCACATGAAGAATATGTGATCTAAAAAGACTAGAGGGAAAGGATGTATGGTTCCCATTTTACAAAAAAGAAAATGTGATCCAAAAATTAAGTGGCTCTCCCTAGATTGCTGAAGAGGGTAGCGTAGCAAAGGACTGAATTGTCCCACAATTCCTATTCTAAACTCAGTGTTTGAATCATGAGATATTACAATTTTTAAAATGATTAATTACAAGGCAGGTGAAATTCTAGCCCAATGACCCCCGAAGATTTGCTTGTGTGACCCCATTTTGGAAACTTAAATACAATTCTGTGACCCCAGACAGCAACAAAGACATGCAACGCATATCAAACATTATTAGGGTTGCGTCCTCATTCACAGATAGTGTGACCCCACTTGGAGTCTTGAGCTGCAGTTTGAGAACCTCTGTTCTAGTCGTCATATTTGCCCTGAGTATGTTCCCAGTCAGTACCTAGCTTGCCAAGCCTTGAACAAAGTTAAGTCAGCCCGTCCCTTAAAAGTCATTTGTGAGCCATTAAAAAAAAATGGAAAGCCCAACTATCACTGCCAGTGCTACTTGCTCTCCTGGAACCAGTGTAACATCCCTGGTTGTCCACCCCTACTCCCGCTTGTGACTCGGTTTCTAGTAAGGTTAAACATATTGGTCTTGTTGGCAATGCAAAATTAGTTATTCCTACCCACTGTGGAGGGAAAGAGTTGAGAGTAAACCTGGGTACATCTACAAGACTTTAGTGGTTGTGGATTTTAAAAAAATTAAATGTTTGATTGGGAGCTAAATGGTTGTGGGAGCCAGTGTGGTGTAGTGGTTAAAGCACTGGACTTGGAACTGGGAAGCCAGGGGTTGAATCCTGTCCTAACCATAAGCTCACTGGGTGGCCTTGGGCAAGTCATAGCCTCTCAGCCTAGAGAGCCAGTGTAGTGGTGATGAATAAGGTGCTGGATGTTGTCCTGGGAAACCAGGATTAAAATCCTGCTCTAACCATAAACTCACTGGGCGGGTTTGGGCAAATCTCAGCCTCGGTGCCCCATCTGTAAAATGGGAATGTATGTGTCTGTCTCTCCCTCTGTTTCCCTCACCTGTGACCATCTTAGACTGTAAGCCCACTGGGCAGGGACCTGTCTCCAAAATCTGTGACTGTAAAGCACTGCGTATGCCTAGTAGCACTATAGAAATGATTAGTAGTGATTGTCACAATATATGTGTACACAACACCAAAAGCAATGTACCCATAGTGCATTACTTCAAAGTGTCCAAGGGAATTCTACAAATTCACCTCAAAGTCCATTTCTTGGCACCATCAAGGAAAATATACGGTTAACATTTGCACTATGCAAGGTTTTTTTTGACAGTATAAAGGAGTTATCTTTTCCAGACTTCACACAGTTGTGGGGATTCATCCTGCTAGTGACAGTGCAGCATCAAATCAGGTGTAAATCAATGGAAGTTTAGGTTTCATCCAGTGTATGCGACCAATAAATGATGCAGGTAAATTGGATACATTTACCTGCAGCATTCAGCAACAATAAAATAAGTAATTAGAGGCAGTCACTTTCTCTCTCTCTCTCTCTCTCTCTCTCTCTGGGGGATTTCAGACGTTATGGGCGGGCGGTCCACCACAGTGAACCCCCAGGGGGGATGAACAGCACAACCACGCCCCAGGGTGGAAAAACGACCCAAACAGACGTGACGGGACCTAGACCACGGCAGGGAACTGGGCCGAACCATCACGGACTGGGGCAGCACAACAGACGTGCAGCCGAACCCCCGCCATGGTCAAAACTCCCAGAAGGCACCGGGCAGGGGCGGGACACAGACATGGCCGCCGGAGGGCAAACGAAGCCAAAAGCCACACAAGGGAACGCCCACGCAAGGGAAATGGGAAGGGAGGGGGGAAGAGGGAGAACAGGCTGACAGGCGCCACACACAGCACACACACACACACACACCACACACAAGGGAAAGGTTGGGAAGGGGGGGCAGGGGTGCCCGCGACACAGCACGAGGAACAACGGGAGGGATGAGGGTGGGCACTGCCAAGGGGCAAGGCACAGGCAGCAGCAACCCCCACTCCCACAGCACCCCAGTCCACAGAGGCGCCCCCACAGCAACAGAGGCAGTCTTGGAGGGGGGTGGGGCGGGACCCCCGGAACAAGGCACGATGGGGCCCCGAAATGGACAGCGAGCCCGGCAGAGAGGGTCCAGGAGGAGGAGGAAGGGGGCCCCACAGTCACAGGGGGGCAGATGGAGGGCAGCCAAGTTCGGTGGAGCCCCTCTGCAGGTCCAGCGACATTCTGACACCCCCCCACCCGGGGAAGGAACACGGTCCAGTCCAGGGGGGACCCCAACCCCCAGGTCACGCAAGCACCCATGAGGGGGGGTGTACAGTCAGTGCCAGGGCCGGCGGGAGCAGACCGCTAGCTGCACACAGGCGGGTCGGGAGGCCACACGGAGCATCCCATCCAGCCACCGGGATGGGCAAACGGGGTCGGGGGGCTGGAGGGGGCCCAGGGCCACGGGCAGGGGCAGCAGTGCCCCACGAAGCAGCCAGGAGCACACCGAGGCGAACACACCAGGGCGGTAGCAGGCAGCGGGGACCAGGGGCCCCCCGGGACTGGGGAGGAAGCCCACATGGGGGCACGACACCGGGGGGGCCGGGAGGTGAGGCAAGTGTCACAGGCCACCGCTGGGGGCCCCCGAGGCCCCAGGGCCCGGGTGCCCAGTCCAGTGAACCAGGTGGGGCCAGTGCAGCATGCCCCGGTGGTACCCCTGCAAGGACATGTAGTGGGCGATCAGGTAGTAGGCCTCGAAGGGATCAGGCATGGTGAGAGCCAGCTGGACGTGCACACGGGCCCACACCCCCAACAGGGCTGACATCTCCACCGCGGAAGCCTCCGGCACACAGCAGGCAGCAGAAGGGGGCCACGGAAGATGCCCCAGCTCCAGAAGGCATTGGTACACTGCCCCACGGGTGCGCTGGTACCCATGGGCCCCGTGTACACAGGAAAAGTAGGTCATGGCCAAGGCAGGGCCACCCTCTGCAAGGCACTCCATGTAGGTGCTCAGACCACACACCACCAGCGCAGACACGGTCTCCGAACTGGTCCAGGGCACATGAGCACACAGCATCTCCTGGATGCGCCCCTCAGGGAAACGAACCAGCCCCAGGGCTTCCGTATGCAGCCGGCAATCACGGGCGCTCGCCTCATAGCCAAAGTAACAGAGTCCAGAGCTCAGGCTCTCAAAGGCACCCGCACGGCTGCCC
>QEPC01009590.1:1236665-1307262 GCA_003113815.1 Sphenodon punctatus
TAGGAGTTAGCTTAGTGATAGAGATAGCGTTAGTGATTTAGTTTTAGTGTTTGTAGGAGTAGGTCTGTGTACTTATTAGATAATCCATTTAGTTCATAGCATTTAGAATAGTACATAGCAGTTAGATTTAGTGTAGATAGATAGATATAATATTAGATAAAATAAATAAATAAATAAAAAACCCATATAAAAACAAAAAAATCAAATAAAAAGCGAAAGAAAACCATATAAAACCCAATAAAAAACAAAATATATATATAAAAAACAAAAAAACACCCATAATAACACTTCCCAAACGGCCGAATGGCCGAACCAAACAGCCGAACGGCCTAACCGAATGGCCTGTTTGGATGACCGAACCGAACATCCGAACCCGAACTCGGCAAATGAACCGAACGAACGAACGAACCAAACCAACGAACCGAACGCATCCAAACCAAACGGCCAAACCGAATGGCCGAAATGAACGCAGCCGAACCAAACGGTCGAACCCGAACCGCGATCTGTTCGCCCATCCCTATTGAAGTCCTTCCACATCCCAGACAGCGATCTTTATGGGTACAACAGGGAAATGAAAATTTACTAGACTACAGAAATATTTAATTCATGTAGAACATATGGGGAGGCAAAACAATTAAGGTATCTCCAATTACATTTGAGCAATACGTATTCTAATTTCATCAAACCTGCCCTCTAGTATGCAACTCCGGAGGCTTTTGAAATCAGATTTGCATGGTTCACACACAGTCTCTGATCCTCAAAGCACAGTGCCAACACATCAGCTATTCACTGCAAATAGTGATTATGCTTTGAGAAGCAAAACCTCAATTTTTTTGGTAAGATATTCTGCCTTGACACTGCTGAGTTCATCCAAGTAAGGCCACTCAGGTGTAATAGTATGACAGACCTGTGTTTTTACTTTTACTTACAGGAGATACAAGTTCCACCCTGAAGGTCACAGATATTTACAGAATATAGAAAAAAGTACACAACTGACACAATACCAGAAGGTGAATTATCCTAAAGGATTTCTGTTTGCTAGAGGGTGAGTTTGGGAAGAAATGTTTGACACTTAGCTACTTTGCAACTCAATTATAATAATAATTTTATTTGTTAAGTCATGACCATAGGTCGAGACTAGAGGAATACAAAAGAGAAAACTTAGAAAAAACATATATGAGGATTACAACAAAAGATCACAGGCCAATTATAATAATGAATAACAGTCAATTCGCAGTAACTTGACCAAACTGACATAGAAACAGAAGAACAAACCATACAAACATAACTAAAGAAACCAAATAAAACATGAGTAAAATAAACTAAGAGCTAATTAAGCAATATGGATGGTGAGGAGTCGCCATTGACAGAATCAACCCCTACCCATGCAAATCATTTTGGTTCCTTTTGATCAAGGTCAAAGCCATATTGGCAAGATTTTTAATAGAAGCAGCATCTTTAAATGTGGCCAGAAAGGTTAATAGTTGTTGGGGTGTCCGTGTAGGGGCAGTAAAATAGTAAGTGAAGCAAATCTTCTATTCGGACCAAGGTGCAAATGCACAATCTGAGAGGATATGGGAGCCCTTTTCTTCTTCCAGATAGGACCCTAGAAGGAGTAAGGTCAAATCTGAGAAGAGTTAAAGCTCTTCTCAGAGCCGAGTTGTCCAAGGCTGTCAGGTAAAGTTACATCCCAGGGACTTTTTTTAAAAGAGTTGATAAAATGGAGCCAATTTTAAATTGGCAATCCTTCTCATATTCTCTGCAATCGTCAAATCTGCCAGCTGTCTGAAAATCAAAGATTTTATCTTAATATTAGACAGAAGTGCGACTGCCTCCATGAATTGCCCTGTCGTTCGTAAAAGAGAGATTAGTTTCTTATACTACTGTGACGAGAGTGTAGGAGAATTGAATTTGGTAAAACAAAGATAGGGGAACCTATCTTCCATCATACCCCTCACCCTCAGTCAATAAGAAACCTGAGCCAAATTGAGCTTTACCATAACCAGCAAAACACCTGTTTCCAATCTCACAAGGCAGGATGGGGTGCTCTTTGGTACAGAAAGATTGCCTGTAAAAAGCAATCTTGAAAATACTCCAGATTGCTCATAAGAAAAGGTCCCCAAATTTCGGCACCGTATAGGGCTTGCAACTCAATTATACACTATGCTTAGAAAATAGCTTTTAAGGAGGACCTTGAAGAGACAAGGATTAGGATACAGCAAGGGACAGAAATATTGCATGCCAAACTTAATAATAAAGGAGCAGATTTCACTTATTTCTGCTAAATTAAGATTGCTTCACTGTCAACATTGACAATGTTAAATGAGGAAAATGTATTTCTGAATAATAAAAAAAAGATAAAACCCAACATTATTCCAAGTTCATTATGAAAATGTTAATTAATTGTTGGCCATTTAGACCTCAAAGAGCAATTTTAAATTAGCACTTAAAAAAGAAGAGTTCAGAAACTGCAATTTATGAAAACCAATTTTTTTTTAAAACCACCTCATTTTAAATGAAGCATTAATACCAGAGCAGTGCTAATCAGGAAATACTGTGCTTCTTAAGTATCTGTCCTTAGAAACCATATTATTGAGATACACAGGATTGAATCCTGACTCCATTTAACTCAATGGCAAGACTCCTATTGACTTCAGCGGAGTGAGGGTGATGCCCATGAATCCATACTTAAGAGGTGTACTACTCTGCAAGACAATATGGCTTGTTCCTAACTGGAAAGTTATGGATCATGATCTAGCTCTGCTTTGGCATGAGAGGGAGCTGCACCAGCTGGAGGCACTGATACCCTCACACCAGCTGTGCTGCAGTCTCCTGCAGGCATGTCTGACTCCTGAGGAGGGTGGGGCCTGGAAAGATGGACAGATTCAATAAGATAGAGGGGAAGGGCTGAAACAGAGGTGAGCCAATGGTTGCCAGAGTAAGCATGCATCATGATGCTCCCCAGAGAATGTTCTTAACAAGCCTGGGGTGAAGGAGCTCCTGCAGCCTTCAGGAGAGGTGCTGTGCATCCTAGGGGCACAGTGCCCAACACCTTAACCCTCATAGAAAGCCCATTGCTAGAGTGGTTGGGGACTGTCAGGGCTGCATGCATGGTATTTTCAAACATGATGGTGCAATGCGCCATCATGCTTTGATCCTACGCAGGGTGAAGGCACTCACCCTGGGCAATATCTGGCCCAGCACTTGAACAGACGTGTCGGTGGCCCAGGACAGGGAGAGGGAAGGGCAACATGCATGGTCCGCATGATCCTGCCCCCTGCACTGCTGAACATGGCCCATCCTCCTCCCTGCGCCACCTGGAATGGCCCAAGCCCCAGACTGGGGTCAGGTAGAGTCAGCCATCTCACGTGACGGCCCGCTCTACCCCAGTCCAGAGATGGCTTCTCTGAGCTGGGCCAGTGCTTAGCCTGGGCTGTGACTCAGCGATGGGCCCAAGTTACAGCCCAGGCTAAGAACTGCCAAAGCCAAGGGAAAAATCTGGTGGGCTGGTTCAAACGTGACAGTATCGTGGGTGGCCATGCAGGTCAAAGCATGACCATCTGTGGTACCGTCACACCTGAAAATACCTCATATGTTTTGAACCTCTGCAAACAGGCTGGCTCACAGAGAGCCTCGCCGTGGTGGTTCACGTATTACTGAGCCCAATGCGGAATCATGTCACATGGTGCACTGCTCTTGCAGAGTGGGGAGGGGACAGATGTGGAGTTGCAGGCGGAGGGAAATCAAGCTAGTGCTAGGCTGCTGTAGCAAGTAGCATGTTTGCTTGTGTACAGATCTCCTTTCAGTTCCCACTTCCAGAGCTCCCTAAGCCCAGGCTGCTGCTATGTCAAACTCGGAAAAGGGCAACTAATCCATCAGCTCTTCAGGGCCCTGTGCACAGTGCTTTTGCCCCTTCTTTGTGCTGTGTCACAGGCCACAGAGGAGCTGATCAATTAGTTGCCCTTTTCAGAGTCTGGCAGAACAGCAGTAAAACAAACCTTGCTACTTCTTTGGACTGCTCTATCCACAAGTGTAATGGGGTGGGGGAGGTGAGAGTTGTTAATGGATCTGAATGGCATCCCAAGCCCCACTGGAATCTCAGGCACCAACCCCTGCATCTGCTCCAATCAGTAGAAGGGATGACGCAGGTGACGAAGGTGACATCAGGGAACCAAGCTGAGGGGGGGGGGGGCACTCTGGATGTGTGGGTGTTCCAATCCAAACGATCCCCACAATCCCTGGCACAGGAGGTGTGACCAGTGGTGGCAAGGAGAGGGAGGATTTCCCTTACCAGTGCTGGACTCTAACTGTCAGTGTTCCACCTCAAGCCAGGAGCTCCACCGGTGCATGTGGGGTAGGTGTCGGCACTTGATCTCAACCACCATCTGTACTCTGGCGATATATTTAGCTGGACTGGGGCCTTATCTTTACTGATTACACAAGTTATAAAATCCTAAACAGAATTTAAAATGCTTTCACAAAACAAGCAGTAAAGCTAAAGCAACATGTGACTTGTTGAAGAAAGATGTTATAAAGATCAGTGTATAAATGGTTCAGTTCACCCATATATACTGCACTATATACACAATAAAAAGCCTATATGTTTGTGTACTGTATGGCACTGATAGTGTGTGATGGATCTAAAAACCTAACAAATAACTTCTTTTTACTAGCTGATTAATGAAGCTTTTACTTTAGCTTTACGGTCAGGGAAGGAGTGGTGTGGAATTGAAAAATGCAAGTTGAGATTTCATGGGGGCTTAAAGAAGTTGTGTGGAACCAAGTCCCCTCTGCGATCGCCTCGGCAGGGGTTTGGCGGCGCCCCTTTCCCCTCCTGACCAAAGGAGGCGAGGAAAGAGTGGCCGCTGCAGGTGGGGCGGGAGTAGGCCTTTGGTTGCCCCGGAAACCATGAAAGGGAATGCGCCCGGGACTCTCGCGAGAGTCGGAAGTCCCGGGTGCCATCTTAGAACTCCCTGCTCAACCGCCTCATTCGGCCAGGCGGGAGCGGGGAGTAGGATGTGCTTCGAGGCAGCGCCGCTCACCTCGAAGCACAAGGGCCGAAGGGCAAAGCGGGGCGGGAGTGGAAGCACCCCACCCTGTGGCAATAAAATATAGTGTTATTGATATCTTATGTTCTCCTGGCCTGGACAAAGGAAGCCAGACCTAACTTCGGTCAAGCAAAGGCAAAGAGCAGAGAGATGGTCCAGAACAGCCAGCAGGCCTAAGATTGTGATGGAATTCAAGCTGAGATGACTCAACATGTGGATAAGGCCCCATCAGCATACTAACAAAGGCATAGCCAGACAAGTATCTTCTCCTGGCACCGCCACACATGCTTAACAAAGCCTCCTGCTGAACAACTGGAGTTGACCAATGAAACCCATTGTGAACAGATAAGTGGGACATTTGCAACTCTGCTACTGACTTCCAGGCCAGGAAAAGAACAATCAAGGAAAGATACAGATGTTAATATGCTAAGGGCCCTTCCTCCCAGGAAGACGCTCTTCTGATATGCTAAAGAACTGTGTGATGTCACCATGACATGGCATCTGGCTATTACTGACCTGTACCTCAGAACTGTATAAAAGAACCTGGTCATACAACATGACTTTGGGTGAAGGCTAGTGGTCACCAGTTGGTGAATCACGTGGTTTCACTCCCTTCCAGACCTTGCACACACGGATCACAACTTATCTTCGCTTGCCAGCAGCTCTACTCTCCAGCACCAAAGGGCCCTCTCTCAGTCTTTTCCCTGAATCAGCCTGCGTGCTTCCAGGATTTGGCCAGTCACAGGACACGTAAGATATCTTTTTCTGGGGACTATCTGTATAATACTGTGTGTGTAGTATAATCCTGCCAAGAATAGAAAACCAAGGTGTGCCGTTCCAATAAAGTTTTGGTTTTTGTACCACATTGGAGTGGTGTCTTATGATGATCTCGATCCCAATAATTTATTAGTAACACCCCCCGGGATGGTAGAGGAGTCTGTTCCCTGAAGCGGGAACGACGTGGCCACCGTGAAAGGCGGCAAAAAGGGCTGAGTGGGGCCGGATTGCTTCCCCCCCCTCTGGATACAGGTTTCATTTTCCCCCACAGAGTGGGGAACGGGTCAGGGATTTGCCCGGTGCCCTGGGGGTGCTCCCCCCCGCGGCGCATCGAAGTACCCCCCCCGGTTGGTGGGGAGTGGGGTCGGGCTGGTTGGATTGTTGCCCCCCCCAGGCCAGCAGATGGGCCTCTTCATGAAGCGGGAGGCAGTGAGAGGAGATGAACGGGGCCTGATTGCCCCCCCCCCTCACCCAGCATACAGGTTTTCTCCCACGGAGTGGGAAAAGGGTCAGGGGTTTTTTGGTTGGGGGATGCCTCTGGTGCCCTGGGGTTCCCCCCCATCCCCTCCCACAGGGCATCAGGTTGCCTCACCAGTCAGTGGGGAACGGGGTTGAGGCCAGGCAGGTGGCATTCCCACCAACACCCCACCCCCCGGTTGGCCCAAGGGGCCACGTGGGGGCAAAAACATCCCCCCCTGCCAGGCCTGCACTGAGGAGGAAGCCGGCCTTTGCAGGCACTGAAGGCCAAGCAGGCCTATACTAGATTTAACCCTGTGGGGTCAGGTGGGCTAACCCCCTCCCCCCCCATAGTGGACTAAAACCCGGGGGTCTGTGGAGTGGTGAACCCCCCCAGGGCAGCAAAGGGAGTAAGTCCTCTTCCCCCTCCCCCCTCAGGACCTAGCAGGAAGGATAGAAAAGGGGGGACCTTCATGTAGACTGCCGGAAGGGCAGGAGAAGCCCCTCACCCTCGGGTGCAAAGGGCACTTAGCCCCCTCCTCTGTGAAAGGAGGAATTATAAGGGGCTTGCTCAACCCATCCTCACCCTCCCCTTAGGACAGGGGACCACCACAGGACAGTCCTGAGGGATCTTCTTAGTCCCCCAGTGGGTGACCCAGCAGAGGCATTGGGAGCAGCAGGGTGCCAAAATGCCCCGCCCCCCCCCACCGCAAGGGCCAGAAGAAGGCTCAAACAAAGAAGGTAAGTAAGCACCCCCCTAAAAAAGCTAACCCGAAAAAACAGCAGCAAGGCAGGGCCTCGCAGGAGGCAGTCCTCAGGGCCATGCAGACCCAATTAGAAGGATATCAGGCCCGCATAGAGGAACTGGAAGGGGGTCACAGTGAGTCCCCCGGGAAACATGGCAGTGAAGAGAGAGAAACCGGGCAACCAGTCCTGAGGGAGGAAGGGGCAGGTGGCCTGTCCCCAGGCTACAAGGAGGGTCCATGCCGCACGGGCAGTGGGCGGCGTTGGGCCCTGCCTTCTCATTTCAAGGACAATGAACCAGGACCGAGCAGGTGAAGGGAAGAAGGCCACCCTGATTATCAAGCTTAATTTGAGGCACTCCGGGAAGGAATTCACGTGTTGTCGGAAAGCATGGAGGCAGCACAGCGCAGACAGCGGGGACCAACGAGCCACATGGGTGGCCCAAGCCCCCGTTGCGGACTCGAACCCGTTGAAGGTGAGCAAGGGGAGGATGGCTGGTGGGAAGAAGAAGAAGAGGATCATTGGGGGGCAGGGCCCTTTAGGGGCCAAGGGGAGGACTCCCCAGCTAGGCCAGGTGCCCACCATGAACACGGAAGGAGTCAGTACTCAACTGGCCCGGAATGGAGTGGGCAAACTGGGGGGAGGGCAGCACATTGCCATACTGTGGTTTGCGGGCGCTGCCCAAATATGGGCTACAAATCAGCGGCCCGAGTGTGGGGGGCGGGGCAGTGCTGTGCGCATCAGACTGCACGGTGCTGTGGCCATCGGGAAGAGCCCACACCCCTGTCAGGGGGGGCACGCGGACGTGTCCGCTCCACTAGGGGAACATTTGCTCCAAGCCACCAAAGAAAAAATATGGAGTGGCGAATACTTTGACATATTCGCACTCCTCTTCAGCGACCCTATACCAGACCCGAATGATAAGGAAGAGAGGAAGGAAAAGGAGAAGTTCAAAAAGCCAAAGGCCAAACGCACCTGGTCCAACTGGACAGCTGCTTATACTATTTATATGAGGGTGACGCTGGTGAGGTTCCCAGAGCGAGGGCTGGAGATGATCAAATACTCGGACATTGTTTGCCGAGCGTTCGATACAGGAGGACCGGGCTCTTGGCTACGTTATGATGAATCCTTCCGGTGTAGGGCGGCCAACAACCCAAGACTGCGTTGGGATCTCCATGCCCACGATATCTGGCTGGAGTGCATCAGCTGCTCCAGGTACNCGATATCTGGCTGGAGTGCATCAGCTGCTCCAGGTACGCCCCCCGATCAGATAGTGGCCACGTCCTCTCGCATATGGGGGGCACACAGCAAGGCGAGGCAGACAGAAAAACAGACTACAGCAGTCTTCAGGGGGGTCTATGTGTTGGGATTTCAACGATGGGGGCAGATGTTTTCAGATCCAGTGTAAATTTAAACACGTATGCACCCAATGTGCGGGTGACCATGCCGCATCAACGTGATCTAATCCATCACCGCATCTAATCCATCCATTAGACAGTATGGATCCAGGAGCAGGGAGCGAGGGGGTAACAGGCAGGTCCCCACCAGCCAAGGAAGTGCCAGTCAACCAGTGGGGAAGGGTGCCAACTCCGGTGCAGCATGAGGCACTATGACTGGCGGCCCGGAACTACCCCGACCGCGAAGCCGCTGAGTACATTGTAGAGGGTTTTAGGATTGGCTTCAGGATCCCCACCCAGGGCCCCTGTTATCATCTGGGGGCAAAACTATTGAAATCAGTGACCGGTAACAAACAATTATTCCAACAAAAGATCGATAAAGAAGTAAAGAAAGGTAAGATCCAGGGGCCTTTCGAAGATTTGCCTGTTCCCACACTCCGGATATCATCCCTAGGCATAGTGCCAAAAAATATCGCATGATTCACCACTTGTCCCACCCTAAAGGGGAGTCGGTGAATGAGATGATCCCTCCGGAACTTTGCTCAGTAAGGTATGCATCATTTGACTCTGCAGTCAAAATGTTGCGTTCCTGTGGCAAGGGTGCACTTCTCGCAAAATGTGACATCAAGTCGGCGTTCCATCTCCTGCCAGTGCATCCTGAGGACTTTGAGCTTCTCGGCATGCAGTTCCAGGGAAAATTTTACTTTAACAAGGCAATGCCCATGGGATGCTCCATCTCATGCGCAGCCTTCGAAAAGTTCAGCACCATTTTGGAATGGATTGCACGCCAGCGCGCAGGGCAGAGCTTGATGACACACTATTTAGATTATTTCCTCTTCATGGGAAGGGCGGGGACAGTGGAATGCGCATCCGGGATGTGCACGTTCCAGAGAGTGGCTGCGGAACTGGGGGTACCATTGGCGCCCGAAAAAACTGAAGGCCCAACGACCAAGTTGACATATCTGGGCATAGAGCTCGACACAGTGAGCTCTCTATCTAGATTGCCAGCCGACAAGCTCCAAACCCTCAGGGAATTGATAGCGACAACCAGGGCGGCCGCCAAGATAACAATCAAGCAGCTGCAGTCCCTCATGGGTAGCCTTAATTTTGCCTGCCAAGTCATCGCACCAGGGAGAGCCTTCAAGTCCCAATTATATGCCCTTATGGGGAACGACCGTCCCCCGCATCATCATGTCCGGGTCACAAGGGTGATGCGGGATGATTTGGCAACCTGGGAGGCCTTCCTCCAGGGCTATAATGGGGTGAGCTTTAGGCGACAACGACGCCTTTTGGAGTCGGAGCTCCAAATACAATCTGACATGGCAGGCGGCCACGGGTTTGGGATGTACTTCAGGCGAAAGTGGTGTGCAGCCCCATGGCCCGTGGAGTGGGAAGAACAGGGATTAACCCATGACCTAACATTCCTGGAGTTCTTCCCCATAGTGGTGGCAGTAGAGTTATGGGAAGCAGAATTTTCCAACACGCGGGTTCTCCTCTGGTGTGACAATATGGCGGTCGTTCACGTCATCAATAAGCTGTCATCGAAGTTGGAAAGGGTTATGTGGCTGGTTCGGCATTTTGTACTTAAATGCTTGCGGGCAAACATTTTGTTCGTGGCCAAGCACGTGCCTGGAATTGATAATGGCATAGCCGATGCCCTTTCTCGATTTCAGACAGACCGTTTTCGCCAACTCGCACCAGACGCCATGGAGAACCCAGAGCTGTTGCCGAGGGACATGTGGAGCCTTGGATTCTAGACCTAAATCAGGCAGTGCAGGGATCCCTTGCACCCAGAACCAGGTGGGCGTACGAAATGGCTTTTGGAGAGTTCCAGGAATACAGGTCAGGGAAAGGTTGGGAACTAGGATTCCCCATCCCTGAGGGCCAGACGCTTCAATTTGCCCTCCAACTGAGGCAACGAGGTTTGGCGCCGGGTACGATTGGGGGAAAAATAGCTGTCATCTCCTTTATGAGCTGCCTAGCGGAACACCCAGCTCCCGATAATGGCTTTTTTATGAGCCGTCTTAGGGAGAGTTGGGCCCGTAGCACCCCGCGGACACCGGACACGAGGGCCCCCATTACCCCTCAGCTCCTCACAATGATCAGCCAGGCATTATACATACCATATGTCACTCGGACAGTGAGGTAGTTCTTTTCACTGCAGCGTTTCGCGTAGCGCTATTTGGGGCCTTCAGGATCGGTGAGATCATCCCCCAATCCAGGAAAGATAGGTCGGGTGTGGCCCTGCAGATCCATGATGTGGGTTGGCAGGGAGACACCCTCCTGTTACATCTAAGGAGATCAAAGATGGACCAAAGGGCAAAGGGTAGGGTCGTGAGGCTGTGCCCTTCGGGCGATACCCTTACATGCCCTGTTGAAGCGATAAAGCAGTATCTAACATCCTGCCCGAAAGCAGAGGGCCCGTTGTTTCTCCACAAGGATGGGACTCCGCTAACGCGATACCAGTTCGGGGCAGTCCTTAATATGTGCGTGAAGGAAGCAGGCCTAGACCCAGGTTGTTACACGGCGCATTCCTTTCACATAGGGGCGGCATTGGTGGCCACGAGCATGGGTCTACCCACAGAACGTATACAAAATATAGGGAGATGGCGGTCTGCTGCTTACCATTTTTACATAAGGGACACTGAACCAAGAATGTTGGGGCATTTGGGCACCCGTCAGCAACCGGTTAACTATGATTTCTTTTCCAGATGTGGAACCCCCATGGGGACGGAAGGTGGTGTGGATCGTCGGCCACAGCATTGTCCATTGGGCTGGGAAGATGGCTGCACACAGTGGATGGGGCACCCAGCTGGGCTTAGGCGATAGGGCAAATATAATTTGGCTGGGTCGACGCGGAATGCTGTGGGAGCAATTGCTCCCAGCGCTGTCTGCGGCGACAGAGAAATTTCCGGCACCGGCAATAATGGTAATCCATTTGGGAGAAAATAACCTGCCCAAGGCTACGGGGCTTTGGCTTACAAAGCGGGTGAAGGCAGATCTGCAAAAGGTGCAGGATCGGTTCCAGGGGTGCACCCTGATTTGGTCAGAAATGTTGCAAAGGAGAGTCTGGGCTAACGCCCACCACCCGGGTAGAGTGGACCGGGCAAGAAAAAGGGCAAACTTGGAAATTGGTAACTGACTGCAGCGAACAGGGGGGTTCACAATTTCTCATACAGAGATTAGGCATGATAGGGATGAGTTCTATCGGGGTGATGGGGTCCATCTATCGGATGCTGGATGTAATATATATATTGGGGTCCTGAAAAGCAGCCTATATAAAATCCTCTTCAGTTGAATTTTGGTGGCGAACCGGCCAAGCAGAGCTGGCAGTTCTGGTGGTGGTAGGCTGAGTTCAGGCCAACGGTTAAAAGTTGAAACAGTTAGGATAGCATAGGGTAGCAACATCTCCTTAAGAGGTGGGTATTGGCCATACATAGCCGCTCAGTGCGGCCCACTGTATGGCCAACCCAAGGGTGAGACGAGCGGCCGAACCTGCTGAGAGGACCATGCACCAAACAGGAGGTTACGGTGTCCTCATCCTTGTTGTTTAAGCCCCCCCGCCTCGGTGGGCGAGGGGATAGGTGCGAACAACCCGCCCTGGCCCAGTTAAACCGGTAGTAGGGGTAGGGTGTAAGTTAAAAAGTTGGTTAAGATAGGGCACAGGAGGATTCCCCTCGGACTTAACCCGAAGACAGTAGAGGAGGGCACCAGGCAAACATGACAACACCTGGCACAATAGGGCAACCTCCTGTTGGGACGGTTAACAGTTAGGGATAAGAGATTGATAGGACCCCAGTTCAAAGGGGGAAGTGGGAGGGTTACCTCTTCCCCCTTTTGGCTAAATAATAAAGAGTGCGGCCGTTCAAACAAATATATTGTGTCCTCGTCTTCTTTGGGGGGGTGCGTCGACAATATAAATGGGCAAATATTACAAAACATATCTGCAACTATTCACATTTGAAAAGGAATTCATTTATGCAGCATTTACTCACTTCTCCTGCCTATTATTGTGGAAGAGCTTTACCTCAAAGGTTTCATCCTCTAATTCTCTTGACTAGTCCAAGGACCTACCAGATCTTTTTTGCACCCATTACACTATTGTCATTCACAACATTCCTTGGCAGTGAGTTCCATAGGTGAACCGTGTGTTTAAAAATTACTTCCTTTTTCTTGTTTTATATTGTGTGGGGTACCGTGACACAGTCTCAGCTGGGCTGCAGCCTGAAACTCACCAAGATCAGGAGGAAGCATCAGCGGAGGAAACGGGAGAGGAAGGACACGGAAGAGCACCACCCAGGCCAATCCTGCACCACGCACCCACCACCACAAAGTGAGCCCAGGAGGGCCATCTTCCCATGGGCTCATGCAGCCACCCCTCTGGCCTACAGGTATACAGTAGAAGGAACTAGGGAGAGACAGAAAGGAGTAGAAAGGGCAGAGGGAGTCCTTACCTGGGAGTGAGGGTGACTGTTCCTAGGCTGCCAGGAGCCCCATTGTGGCACCCCAGAGTTGAAGGACCAGAAAACACCCCAAAGGGGGAACCCCCTGTTTTGGGGGCACAGGTACATGTTAGTTTCATGTGTCCTCTACTTCAAGTATTACGAGAAAGTGTAAATAACTCCATATTTCGATCTTTTACACAGGCTGCAACGCATGGTGTGTGTGTGTGTGTGTGTGTGTGTGTGTGTGTGTGTGTGTGTGTGTGTGTTGGTGTTTGCACCGGTGCATGTGCGCTGGGTGGGGGAGGGTGTAGAAAGGGGGAAAGGTGTAGATGGGCGTACAATGACCTCCACCCATTGCACACGTATGGAGCAATTGCAGTTTTTGCCAGTTGCTCCATGAATGTGGAATGGATGGAGGTGGGTGTGCATGCATGTTTGTAGGAGCATGTACCACGCACACCCACCTGCCGCTGATTATGAGACACAACCAGACATGAATACCCAGATTTCTGGGTGTTCATGAATAGGTGCATCTCGTATAAGAAGGGGCTTAGTTTCTTCACAATGTTCACAATTTGTACCAACCTCCTGGCTTCTGACATGGACTATGACCTCAGCCTCGCCTTTAGAGCCTGGCATGCTGGGTCAGAGGCTGATTCTAGCAATAGGTCACATATCCCTGATAATAGTTCTGCTACTTCCTATTTGAGTTCCTTAGTGAATATCACCTGGACCTGGTGATTTACTGTTGTTTAGCTTATTTGTTTGCTCTAAAACCTCTTCTAGTGCCATATCAACTCGTAACAGTTTTTCAGATTCATCACTTAAAAATAACAGCTCTGCTGTATTTCCCCAACATTCTCTCACGCGAAAACTGATGCAAAGAACTAATTTAGATTCTATGCAATAGTGATACGTTCCTCAGGTGCTTCATTCACCCCCAACTGTTGAATGGTCTCTCTGATTCTCTGGCAGGCTTCTGGATTCTGATATACTTGAAAAAATGTTCTTAGACTTCTGCATTTTAGCA
This sequence comes from Sphenodon punctatus, assembly GCA_003113815.1. NCBI lineage: Eukaryota > Metazoa > Chordata > Lepidosauria > Sphenodontia > Sphenodontidae > Sphenodon > Sphenodon punctatus. The sequence goes on from QEPC01009590.1 coordinate 1,250,563, forward strand.
AATTGCTCCATAAATTCCTTTTTGGCCTGCCTTATTGGAGTTTGACATTTAACTTGCCAGACTTTATGATCCTTCCAATTTTCCTTGCTGGGACTGGATTTCCACTTTTAAAATGACGTCTTTTGGGCTTTAATAGTCTCCATAATTTTGTTAGTGAGCCATGCCGGCATTCATTTGGTGGGCATGCTTTCTTTTTAGACGTAGTACCTTTTAAATGTGTACCTTTTTAGAGGTACACATTTTACCTGAAACTTTTCTCAGTTTATTTTTAAATCACATTGACCTCTGTGGTGAGATTCCTCGGCTACATGGTTGTAAAAGAAAAATTGCACCAACTCAGTTTTGCCACCATAAAAGCTTGTGGTTAGTTAAAAGTTTGTCTTCCATTCGGAAATAATTTTGGAAAGAAGATTTTAAAATCCACTCTCTATTGAGCAATTACAACAGATGCTCTCTGGTAAGAATGAAACTCTTCCATTCAGGGAACAGAAAAAACAGAACAGATTTATGTAATCAGACCAGTCATAACTAAAACAATACAGCTTGAACAGCAAGCTGTTTGGGAATTAAATTCATAAAAGCTTTCCTCATTTGTATACAACATATTAGGGAGAAATGACTGTTTGCAGACTTTCTTCAAACATAAAAAGCAGCAAAGTTTATTTCAACCACAATCCTCTTGCCACACAGACTCCCAGAGCCATCAAACAAGGAATAAAATTGCCCCATCCGCCTACATGTCCCTAGGAACTGTGAGAGTCAGTCCGGGACAATGAGAGGAAAGAAATGGATCTGTGGCACCACACTTCTCCACTTGCACAAGCAGGAGGAACCAGCTCCAGGTGAACAAGCTCCACTCTGAAGCAAGGGAAGACGCAGAGGGCTCTACAGAGAGGAAGGGCTGTGTCAGTCCCCTGCGTCGGGTAGCACTAGCTCCAGTGTCACTACAAAATTGGAATGTTTATCATAAAAGTATTAAATTCTTTGCTTAGCAGAAATAACCCAATTCTTCGAATTCATCAACTGCACTCACATCTTCACTGAAGGATGATGCCTGACTGTGTGTAATCACATCGAAGTGGAGGCTGCCTGCCCCCAGAGCTGCTCTACTAAAAACCCCATGTCTCTTCGAGCCTCACCTGGGTCCACTTTAGATGGGCCTGGCGGTTTCCCCGGGCCTGGTCCGCTCACGTGACTCCCCCTCGCACCATAGAGTTACAGGCGATTGTCTGATGCTCTAGGCTGGCGCCTGAAACTCTATGGTGGTGCTGTCCGAGGCAATGGCTGTTCAGGTGTGGAGCTTCAGTGTGAGTCCACCAAACAGACCAACAGCAGCGCCACATCTGGCCAGTGCCCTGGGTTTGGCTGTCCCACTCCGGAATGCCGCCACTGGGACTGCCCTGGAACAGTTGCAACCTGCTCTGCTTGCACATCTGGCAGGGTACTTTTAAACAGACCAGCCAACCCAAAGGTGAAGTGGGCTGGTGCAGGCAGAACCGGAGCTGCTGTCCCTATAAAAGCACCCACCATTACCTAGGATAAAAGGAAAAGCAGTGGGTGCTGCCACATGTCCTGACAGCATATTTGAAATCCTGTAGCAGGATTTCACATATCTGCCTCTCCATGACTTTGCTTTGAACATAGTGTGTGGAGCAGGAACTAGAAGTTGTTTCCACCCATTCTCCCTCTCTTGTATGTTTGGAGTATAAACCATTTTAGTGCAGGACCTGCCTTCTTCTGTACCCCTGTACAGTACTTAGCATAAGCAGGGGCCTTGGATCTCATTTGGCACCTAAGTGCTACTGTACCACAAATAATAATTATGAAGCAAAGTTTTCACTATAAAAAACCCCCTGCTTATATAAAGTCCTTTTTGATAAGAGTTACACTCAAATGCAATATTTTAATGTACTCTAGTTCAACTGCAGATGATTTATATGCAGGATGCAGAACTTCCACCTGTGGGCTAAACCCAGCATGTGGCTGTTGTTGTTTTTTCTATTTGGCCCCATTCCAACTCCTGGATATTATATTTTATTAAAAGATTTGATATCTCGCCCCTCCTGCCAAAGGCAGCTCAGGGTGGCTTACAATATATAAAAATATAAAAATACACATATAAAAAGTGCACAATCAACATAAACAGAAAACATCTAAAAAGGGGGGAGAAGAGGAGAAAAAAAGGGACAATACATCACCCCCCTGGGAAAAGAGGAGAGAAGAAATAAATACTCCATCCTTAACACACACACACCCTAAAAATAAAACCCCACCCTCAACCATCTCCATCACAAAGGCCTGGTGTAACAGCCAGGTCTTGTATTGATGTTGAAAAGAGGAGAGGTCCGGGGCCACCTGGGTCTCTCCTGGGAGGGAGTTCCACAGCCTCAGCGCGGCCACCAAGACCGCCCTCTGCATAGTTGCCCCCCGGGATACCCAGGGAACTTCGAGAAGGGTGCTCCTGGTCAATATGGCCCAAGGATCCAACCCGGCCCTGATGGAAGGGGAGCAGAGGTGAGGGCATGCACACAGAAATAAGAGTTGGAACCATGGCATAGATCCAGGATCTGGACCTTCCCTTTCTTCCTTCTTTTCCTCAGAGAAGAGGCTACCAAATCTAAACTGGTGATAAAAAACATGGATGCTATTTAAACAAGCCAACTATAAGTCAAAGATTCTCTATCCCTCAGCTAAGGCTGAAATCTGTGGCAAATGCATTATTCAAATTTGTCCACTTTGAATTGGTTCTGAAGTAGTAGGTGTGGAACGCTAGTTGTGCCTGCTTTGCACAAGCATTGTTCCAGGTTTTTTTTTTTGGGGGGGGTGGGGTGTTCCCCAGAATTTATAGGGAAAAATTCCCAGTATTTCCTAGTATTGGGGACTATACAATTTTGAATTTTAAGTCAAATAATTGAACATTTGAACCAAAATGGTTGGAAAACACCTAGAAACGATGGTGTTTGCAGATATGCAAATATTCATTTTGATACAAATATTCACTCAAATATTCAAAGTGCTATCCAAAATTGTGAATAAAATTCACAAATACAGAATTAGCTATTAGTTTCAGCTCTAGCCTTAGTTAATCTAATTGTTCTACTTCTTTCTATTTAGTGGCTATGTTATTGGAAGTACATTACAAGGAAGGTGACCTCTCAATTTATGAAAGTGCTTAGTACAGTAAATCTGTGTTGACTTGCTGCACTATTTATCAACTCCAAATATCTTAATTTATCTTCTTGTCACAACTGTAATATACTACTCACATATTATAATTGATGAACATTACGTCTTTGTTGGATGCGGAAATTTCTAAGTAAAGATAAATGAAAACAGAGCTCATCCTGTTCTATGTTATTAACTTAAAGGATGGTCTGCAGAAGAACAGTCCTTTGATGGGACCTTCGATCTTCCACTACTTGTCATCACACATCATTTGAGGAACTCTTCCCAACTTGAGAGCAAAGGAGGAGAATTTTTCTCCTGAAGTTGTTTCTGCTGCAAACATACAATCACATTTCTTGCTAATATGCGTCTGTCATCTTTCCTGCTCCAGTATGCTTCCCATTGATATCAAAGTATGCTCAATAAATGAAAAGCCATTAATGCAAACTCTTGAGACTCAAAATAGAAGTTCATCTTTAAAAGGAAATATATTATTCTGGTCCTATACATATAAAATATTGGTGTAACTGGGTGTTAACACATACAAAGGGAGGAAGCCGGATTCAGTGTTCAATCCATGGAGTCCTCACACCACTGCTACCCCAATAGGCAGTGATGGGAGCCCTTCAAATGGACGTGTGCCAGCCACCACAAATGGTGCTAACACACACACCCTGCCCCTGGGGCTGTTTGATAGCTAGGCAGTTGCTCCAGCGATCTCGCTGTCCCTGGATGGCCTGGGGACAGCGAACTCACCAATGATTCCCCCCTCCCCAAGCTCTCAGTCAGCCTCTGTGGACAATGTAATCACTCGCACTCCTCTCCCTCTTCCTCCCCACCCCCACTCCCTGCCACTGGCTGTCAGCTGAGGAATGCACTAGCACTGACTCAGATGGAAAAGGGGATCACAGCTATTCAGGAAAAGAACTGAGTGGGTTACAGAATTTGCATGGATCTCCTTTCTCACCAGAAAAGAAGAGCAGCAGCCATGGAAAGGGGGTGGGGGGTGTCACAACCTACTACAACTAATAATCATTTCTATAGTGCTACTAGGCATATGCAGTGCTTTACAGTCGCAGATATTTGGAGACGGGCCCCTGGCCACTGGGCTTACAATCTAAGATGAACATGGGTGAGGTGAACACAACTAGAAACAGACACACACAGATTCCCATTTTACAGAAGGGGAACTGAGGCTGAAGTTATGACTTGTCCAAGGACACTCAGTGAGTTCATGGCTAGGGAAGTATTCAGATCTTGGCTTCGCAGGACCAAGAATGCTTTCTTGCCCGTGACCCCCTCTTTCCATCAGAAACAGCACTATGCGCCCCCTCAGCTTGCAGCTGGTGGCAAGAGGGGAGTGCAGGTTGTGCCCCTGAGAGCCTCTGGGGACTTCTGCGCTCCCATCTCCCAGCCAGCTGAGAGGGTTGCACTAGCTGTGCTTTTATGGTGCTGGTGGACCTGGGGCTAACAGGGGACTCTAACAAATGACACCTGGTCCCGTGGTTGCCCCTTACCTCAGTTTAGGCTGGGTTAACTTGCACGGCACTGTACCCCTTCCCAGGGATGACGCCATGTGGCGCAGCCCTGGGGTAAACATCTGGATGTCACCATTCAGGCAGGCAGGTAAAATCCAGGGCAAAGGTCTCGTCTGTTAACACTGATCAAAGACGTATCATGTTCTTCTGCACTCTAGTTAACTGACAGTTTATTATTAGAGGTAGCCAAACTGTGTGTGTGTGGCGGGGGAGGGCAACTTACAAATAATTTTATAAGCAAAACCTTCAACAGCTCCGTCCAGCTGGCCTCTTCAAGCGGGAACATGGGTGTACACTTTGAGAATTAGGCACTATATCTTTAGGCTAACCTCCTTATTATATGTTGCAGGCCTAGGGATCAATCATTCATGATCTCTGAGCTGTTAACCCCATATCTGGCAAGGCAGAACAAGGGTGAATTTATTTATTTATTTATTTCATTTGACTTTTTGGCCGCCCCATCCTGTCACAGCAGCTTGAGGCGACTCACATGTTAAAAGATATAAACATAAGAATATAAAAATATAATAAACTGTATACACAATAAATACTACAAAACAACAGTATAGAACCTAAATAATATATCCCAGGCGGAGCTAAAAACCCTTTCCCTCCCAACCTGCCACCTGTCACCTATGTCCCTCACCAAAAGCCTGGTGGAACATCCAGGTTTTACATTGTTTTCCAAAAGAGGGGATGTCCAGAGCCAGAGGGGGCCTCTGGTGGGAGGGAGTTCCACAGTCGTGGTGTCACCACCGAGAACGCCTCATTGTCATCTTCCAGGAAACCTGGAGAACTTCAAGGAAGGTGTGCCCAGCCAACCACAGGGGTCGATCCAGGACCAGGGGGTGAGGCGATCCTGCAGATAAGCGGGGCCCAGGCCATTTATGGCTTTATAGGTCAAAACCAACACCAACACCTTGAACTGGGCGCAAAAGACTAAACCAATGTGAATGAACCAATGTCACAGCAGTTACTTGCTAAAGGGGTGCCTAGGCAGAAAAACTAATTCACCATGGAAGTCCCTTCTTACTTGACCTCAGTGAAGTTGAGATTATAGCTGAAATGAATTGCAGATAATGTATTTGCATATATTGTTTGCATTTTCATATAGCCCTCTACATAGCTAAATAACATACACAACCAGAATGAGTATTCACAAACCCACTTACTTGTTTATTTCATTTTAGATACTTTATTTATTTCAGTATTTCATTTGTTATGCTGGCATTTTGGTTACTTCATTTCAGCAGCAAAATGAGGTAACCAAAATAACTGAACTGATATAGCCAAAGGAGATACCTAGAGAAGCGGGACCAGGTATCCACTCCAACAGATCCAAATTGAAGGCAGTGAATTCGTAGGATATAGTATTTGCGGCAAATCTTCATTTCAGCTCTACTAAAGAAAATATAACAGAGAAAGGGAGTAAAAACAGCGGCCCACTCTGACCCGGACTTCACCTGCATGCCTGTGCAGGCACCACCAGATGTTGACCAGGATTGCCCCAGGCCATTTTGAGGTCACACCCTGGGCTAAGGCCCCCCCAACCAGGCCACATTTATTTGGACCGGCAGACACAGCCTAGGTTGGGGACCGCCGTGGCTGGCTGTCATTGACTTCCCATCATGGTGGAGTGCTGGTCTCAGTATGGGGGCGGGCCAGCTGGCTGCACATTTATGTTTCCCTCCCCGGACACGGGTACATTTGTTTTGTGTCCTGAACCAGCCCAGATCATGTCTGTCGCACTTTCCTGTCCTGAACTGGGCTGCTGCCGCACTGAAGTCGTGTTTGATTTTACCCGGGGGGAAATGCATAATGACAACCTACAGGAGCTCCATCACTCAAGATAAAGTCATGAGGCAGAGCTATTATAGTGAAGTTGCAAACCCAGCTCAGCAGTCCACAATACCCACTGGTGCAGTGCCCAAGTTTCGGGCGCAACAGGGTTGAGTTTGAGACTCCCTCAAGTTTGTGCCCAATGCACGTGCCCTAGTTTTGGCTCTGATGGTTGACCACATTATTTCATATTCATATGATCTGAACAGTCACTAGGCGTTTGTGAAAATGTCTGTTCAATTTCATTGACCTTATTCACAGGTGATAGTGTACAAAAATCCATCCTGGAAGGTGCAGGTGCCTTGTTCATTACTTTCCTATTAAATTCCCTATTGGGAATGACTCAAGGAAAAGTGTGCCAGCTTCTGAGTCAGCAGCTTTAGTTTTGTGTTTTCCTTTCAACACTGAGATCACACAGATCTTCCATTCAACTTTTGACCACATCTAAATGTGCATATCCTATATTATCTTTACATGGTCTGACAAGATGACCATCTAAAGTGATCATACAAAGTAACTTAATACTAAAAGCAATCATTTGTAAAGAATTGCATTTTATTGCTACTGTGGAAGTCTCTCCAAGTCAGTCTCTCAAGCTCCGCTCAGATGTGCTGTCGGCATAATCTGTATCACTTGCAGAACAAAACTTGCTGGCATCCTTATTACAGTCATTAACGGAGAGGAGACTACATCACTTTATGCTACCAAAGCATCTACAATAAAGCAAATTACATACACCGTCATTCGGTTTTCACTTTAATCATAAAGTTAAGTGGTTCAATGAAGACATAAGTTTACACTTCTTTATGTGAGCCAAGTTAATTTTAAAATTCAGTCACTTCCTCTCTACCTCTGCTTCATGCCTTGTGCTGCTATTCTTTTTTATATAGATGAATTTGTGCAAACATTTCTTCTGTTGGAGTGAAATAAAAGTTATAGTGAAATGAACATATGCAGCTTTTCTTCATGCATACAAGCTGGCTCCCTGACGCAACGTTAATTTGAATTTATGAATCCTCTTTCCCACAGAATATCAGCATCTCTAATATTAATCACTTTGCTTAGTATATATTGAGCTTCAACAGATAAAACTGGAAAGTTCCGGACAAAACCTCATTAAACATAAACACCAATTGTAGAATTATGTCAAAGTTCAAATTTGATTATTTTTGAAATTCAAAAGTATGAATTTGAATTTCTCTTCATATGGAAAAAATTCCATGCAATTTTATTATGGATATTTGGTAAATTAGTATTTCAGGGTTATTCTGTACTCTCTCAGCAGGAATTGGTTTTGATTGGCTTAGACTAAAACACAAATTTGATTTTCTTGGATTCTATGCTGATAAAGAAAAATAAATAACTGAAGCTGAAGTAGTTAAAGACAAACTTGAACTAAAGTTCATGTTCTTGAAAGGTATGAATTTGAATTCATGTATTCATTAAATGAAATACACACTCAATTGGATTCACAAATAAAAAGTACTGTTTGTTTTGGCTCTTCCTAGTTCATGTTACGAATACTCGATGAAATAAGTTATTTTAGCAATACCTAAATGCACACAGTGCTATACATCATCATCAAGTCTTGTCCAGGAATATTTTTTTTATATATATATATATAGTGCCCCCCTGCCATGACACTCAAAGCACTTTGCATACAACAATTTAACACAACCTTTAATCTTCACAACAACCCTGTGAGATAGGTTAGGCTGAAAGAATATTGTGACTGGCCCAAGGTCACCCAGTGAGTTTGTGCCTAAGATGAAACTTGGGGTATTTTCAGACGTCGTGGGCTGCCAGGCAGGCCACGCTGAACCAAGCACCGGGATCCATTTCGGATCCCGGTCAGGAATCAGGCCGGCCGTCCCTTAGGTGTGCCGGCCTGATTCACACTGGGGATCGGGGAGGGGGTGGGGATGCTCGCTGCGACGTGCAGTCGCACAGTCCCACCCCCACGTTCCCCCGGCCGCCCGCTCTCCGGGAGTCGGGTGGGCGCAGCAGCCAATCCGACCACTGCGCCCGATTCCATCCCATGGTTGGGACCACGATCCGGTCAGGCTGAAGGTTACAGACATAACTTTTGGCCCATCCCAGATCGTGGCCAATCCAACCATGGTTAGGGCCTGATCCCACCACAATTCTGGACCTCCGGGCGGCTGGAGGTCCAGAATCATGGGGTATTTTCAGACGTTACGAGATCATGCTCAACCACAGTGAACCACGCTCAATCCCGCGGCGGGGCCAAGGCATCCTGAACGTCTGTTTGGCAGCCGCCAGATGTTCACCACGCTCAATACCCGCGCAGGGTCAATTTCAACCACGCTTCCCGGGCTCCCTGCACCAATTCCCGTGGACGCGTGGTCAAGGAGATCCCCACCCAGGATCAACCAAATGTAACATCTGGATGGCAAACATGGCCCGGGATCAAAGGAAATGATCCCCAGGCGTGGGCAATGCACGTAACAGCGCTGCCAGGCAACCAGCATCAACACGGTCACTGGAGGGAGATTTAAAGGGGAAAATGCAGCTGACTAATGTGGTGGGATGGAGCGAGGAGGGAGGAGGAGGAAGAGAGTGGTGGTGGAGGAGAGAGCGAGGGGCGAGGAGGAGGAGGAGGTGGAGGCGGGGGAGGCAGGGGCTCAGGCGGTGGTGGTGGAGGGGGAGACAGCACAGGAGAGGGTTGGGGAGGCAGGGGTCATGCTGAACATGGAGGCGGTGGGAGGGAGACAGCACCAGTAGCAGCCAGCACAGGACACCCTGGGGACAGCAGCTGCACCAGCGGCGGAGGAGGCACACCGGAAACGGGTAATGGGGGGCAACGGAAAGGGGAACAGGGGGCAAAGGGGTGGCAAAGGGGGGCCAGGGGCATGGCCAGCCACCCCCGGGGGGACACCCCGTGAGGCTGACCCGACCTCTAACGAACCGTAATCCCCCCCAACCCCCTTTCTCCCGCAGACACGGAAAACGGCCCGTGTGGGCGACCCCCCGGAGCACACCAGGCCATCCCAGCTGGAGGGGCAGCAGGAAGGGTTGGAGGAGGAGGAGGAGGAGGAGGAGGAGGCGGAGGAGGAGGGAGAAGACCCAGCGTGGAGAGGAGGGAGAAAGACATACCACCGAGGGGGCCAGTGGGGACACAGGGAGACCAGGGACTTCATTTGGATATTAGGGACCCTGGAGTACCAACTGGAGATTGCACTCAACCAGTGCAATGAGCAGGTATACAGGTACATAGTGCAGGACATGGAGGCGGTGGGGCACCCCCGGACAGTGGCACAGTGCCAGTCAAAGGCGAAAGAGCTGAGGAGGGGGTACAAGGCGAATCGGGACAACAACAGGAGGTCTGGCCATGGAGCCCAGACAGCCCCGTACTACGCTGCCCTGGACCGCTTGCTCCACATGAAGGGGTCCATAGTGGCCCCGTGACTGGTTGGAAGCATGGTGGAGCAGGGCAGGGAACGTGCGGAGGTACCCCCTCCCCTCGCTGCCCCCCCGGTAGACACCAGTTCCAGGGCCCCGGACCCACCGGAAGACCGGCCCAGGTGCTCCATTACCTACAGCCCCCCCGGACAGCATCCCAGAGTGCGACACGGGCCAGGCCAGCCATGGTGAGTCAGAGACTGGAACCTGAACCACACACAGCCAGGGGTCCCTGGGGGAGCACTCCCACACTGAGGGCCTGGCCTCGGACGACTCCGTGGCAGACATAGATGGCAAGTACCCCCCATGGGGAAGAGGCCTCGTGCCCACGGGGCCATGGTCAATTGGGGGGGACTGCAAGGGGCAGGGAGAGGCTGAGCCTGAGACCCGGGGCCCCCATGACAGACGGGAGGGGGGCCCAGCCACAGGGGGCCCAACAGCACCCCACCACACTAATATACCCCCCTCACCCATAGGCCACAGAGCACCCCGGGACAGCCCCCAGGTGACAAAGGAGTCAGCCACCGAGGAGCCCGGACAGCAGGCTGAGGGAGCAGGTGAGCCAGCAGGTCTTGTATGCAAGGCCCACCAGGGTTCACTGAAGGGCTAACCGGACATGGCGAGGTGGGGGAAATGGAAGGGGTTGGTGGGGGCAGAGGGTCAGGGTCACATGGGAGCGGGACTGCGGAGCCCCTGGGCTGTAATGGCTTGGGGCCAGTGGCCCATGGCTTTCTGTACCACAACCTTCTCTACCCACAGGGCAACCTCAGGAGCCAGCTACCCCAGGGCCCGTGCCTCCAGCTGAGCGCATGAGGCAGTACTGGGCATGGGTCCGCAGGTGCAGGGAGGAGCAAGCGGAGGAGATAGTCTGGACCTCAGAGGAACAGGGGGAGAGGATGATCGCGGCTGTGGGCCGGATGGAGGCGGCCATCGAGCGGTCCCTGGAGCGGGCAGAGGAGCGGGACAGGAGGCTCCAGGCCGAGGTGTGCCTGGAGTGGTGGCAGGAGCGCAGGGAGTGCAGCAGGCAGGAGGAGCTGCTCGGGGGGCTGAGGCAGGACATCAATGCCATGGTGCAGGAGCACGCGCTTAAGATGGACAGATTGCACGACATAGGGACCTCGTTGCTCCTGCACGCTGGCACAATGTGTGTCTATGTCATGGCTGGGGGTCCCCCGGGCACCCTGCCTTCCCAGGCACCCACGGCGGGACCCTCAGTGAACCTGCTCCCTGGCCTGCCCCCCCAGCCACCCCCACACCCTCAGGGGCCACGCATTCACCTCCCTGTGCCCGCTGGCCTCCGGAGGGTGCAGCCACCGGGGGGGGCCTGGGGCCTCGCCCCCCTGGCCACCGTACCAGGGCTGCCCGAACCAGAACAGGAGGTGGCCCAGGACATGTCTACCAGCACCGACAGCGGGGGGGAAGTGAGTTCTATGAGCTCCATGGCCCAGACCAGGCATGCACAGGGCCATCCCAGGGGATGGGGGGGCCAAGGAGGGAGAGTTAGGAGGGGGAGGGTGGTGTAGGGGGGGCAGAGGTGGTGGCAGGGCACAACCAGTTATGAGGGACTTGGTGTCACGGTATTCATGGGTGATAATAAAGGTGTAAATGGAAATGTGGCTCCTGGTCCTGTTTGTGGGAAACAGGGGGGTGGGGCAGGCACGGGCGTGCTGGGACCGGTCAGAGGAACCCCAGGAGGTGGGCCAGAGTGGTGGGCACCCCCCCTGCATGGGCACTGTCCTCTGTGCGTGCATTGTGGGCCTGGATGCCATCTGCCAACAACAACCCCCCCCTTAGTGTTTGCGGCACCTTGGCCTTGGAGTGCTGATTAGCTGGTATGTGAGAGCTACTGTGTTGTGCAGCTGTTCTGGGTCCGTACCCCATGCCTTGGTCTGTTGTGCTACAATGTTGCAGCCCGTGGCCGCTTTCCTTGTCCTTGGGACCCCCGGGTGGCCCCTCGGCCCCAGTAGGTGTGTGAGGCCCCCAGAGCTCCGGGGTATTTTCCCCGGGCTGTTCGACCATGGCTACTTGTCCATCCATGGGGCTCCCGCTTCCCATACACCATGGGGCCCCCCATATCTGGACCTACACCGAGACCATGTCCTTCTGTGACCTGTGGCGTAGCCCTGCCGGGCAGCTGTTCCTGGGCAGGCCGGACAGCCGCTCGTCCGCCTTCACGAGCCTGAGCTCCTGACTCCACTACCTTGGCTACGACGTGAGCACACAGGATTGCCGGCTCCATGCCGAGATCCTGGGGCTGGTCCGCTTCCCTGATGGGCGCGTGCCGGTGAATAGGTGTTCGCATGTGCCCTGGACCGGATCTGAGACCGTGAGCGCGCTGTGGGCTTGCAGCCTGGCAGCCTTTTCGCAGTGCCTTGCTGAGGGGGGCCCAGCCTTGTCCGTGTCCTACTTTGGCAGCGTTCACAGGGCGCGTGGGCTCCAGCGCACACACATGGCCGTGTATCACCGGCTTCTGGGGCTGGGGCATCTTCATTGGCCCCCGCCTGCAGCCTGCTGTGTAACGGAGCCTTCCACAGTGGAGATGTCGGCACTGGGGTGGGTATGGTCCCGTCCAGATGTCCAGTTGGGGTTGTCTGTGCATGACCCCTTCGAGGCTTACTACCTGATCGCCCACCACATGTCCATGCTGGGGTACCACTGGGGCATGATCCATTGGCCCCACCTGGTTCATCGGGCCGGGCACCCTGGGCCCGGGCCCCTGGCTTCCCCCAACGGCTGCCTGTGAGCCCCTGGGTCCGTCCAGGCCCCCTTGTGTCCTGGGTCGTATGGGCTTTGGGACCTGCCCGTGGGCCTGACCCTGTTGCCTGTCACCACCCTGCTGTATCTGCTTTGCTGCCATGATGCCTTCATCCCTCTATGCTGCTGCTCCGGCTGTGTACCTGGGGCCCCTCTGGGCCGCTCTTCCCCCTCCTGGGTTGCTTGTGTGCCCCAGGGGTCCGGGGCCCTAGGACTGCCCCTCCCGAGCTCCTTCACTGATGGGGCCACCCATCCCGCGGCGGGATGCTGTGCTGGACTGCCTCTCCTGGCTGCCGTTCATTTACCCCTCGGTGGGATGCCTTGACGGCATGTGCCTCCTGGGCCCTTCCCGGCCGGTTCGCTGTGACATCTGGCCGCCCGCTGTGGCATTCGCCGGAGCTGCAGTCCCCCCCTTTCCGGGACTGTGTGTTTGCTGTGGGGGTGCCCGTGGGGACTGTTCTGCTGTGGGGTGGGATGTACCTGATGCCGGTGTCCCGCCCTGCCCCTGTGCCCATTCCTCCCCTCATCCCGGTCCCGCGGCCCACCGCCCCGGTGCCCGGCCTGCCTTGCGTGCTGTCGGATCGCCCGTGTCCCCCCCTTCCCATTCTTTCCTATCCTCCGTACTTGCGTGTGTGTGTGTGTGTGTGGTTGTGGTTGTGTGGGATTGGGCCGGCATGTGCTGGTGCTGTGGGTGCCCCCAAGTCCCCGTTGCGTGTGTGTGTGTGCGTTCGTGTGTGTGTCTGCTGTGTGTGGTACCTGGGCACCTGTTCTCCCTCTCCCCCCTCCCTTCACATTTCCCCTGTGTGGGCATTCCCATTTGTGCCTTTTGGCTTCATTTGCCCTTTGGCGGCCATGTCTGTGTCCCGCCCCTTCCCAGGGAATTCTTGGTGTGCTCACCATGGCTGGGAATTGGCGTCACATCTGTTGCGCTGACCCGGTCCGTGATCTGGTGGCCCAATTCCCATCCATGGTCCCGGTCTGTTCGGGGCTTTTATTGGCCCCGGGGGGTGGTTGATTTCTTCACCCGCACTGGGAATCCACTGTGGTGAACCGGCCGCCCATAACGTCTGAAATCCCCCATGGTCATTGAGATTCCCGCCAGGGATTCACTGGGGTGTAGGGCTGATGCGGCAGCAGCTTTTACCATGCCGCGATTCCGTTCCGCTATTTCGGAATTGCCTGCGCCACACCGCGACATTTCTGCGGATATTCCGCTAATTCCGCCGGAATTCTGCAAATCGCGGAATTGCGGAAAAATCACGGAAAAATCGCGGAAATCGCGGAAAACCACTATTCCGCGATTTTTTGGCGCTGGCGGAATTGCGGAAATAGCGAAAATGTCATGTTTNGCGGAACCGCGGAATGAAACCGTGGAATGAAAGCCTCTGCCATGCCATTCCACTAATTGCGGAAACACTGTTTCCGCCGGAAATAGCTACCGCTGCGATATTCCGCTACAGCCCTACTGGGGTGAACATCTGGCGGGAACCCCAACAGATGTAACGGGACCAACGGCCACCACAGGGGATTCACTGTGGTTGACCGTGATATCGTTAGATCTGAAATTACCCTTGAACACCGGGGTCCCCTCTACCTCCCAGTCCAAGTGCTGCACACTTAGTCATTACACCACACTGGCTCTTATAATGAAAGAAACACATTCAGTCTTTAAATCCAGAGGAAGCAATTCAAAGTCCATGGTGGGAAATCAGGATGGCTTCATTATGAAGTAGTATCTGTAGTAATCTTAAACTAAAGGTTGGAAAAGGGGGGGGGGGGTACAAACATCCTAGAGAGATGAAGAAATAGCAGGGGAAGAATCTATTTGGTGTCAATTTTATTTAAGTCATCATTTCTATTTGTTCAAATATTTAGACCACTTCTTCAGTCCTCACTCAAGGAAAAACTACCACCACAATCATGGATCCTAGCACGAACAGCAAATCAGATGTCCATTTGAGGCAGGGAGAGAGGGGAAGCTTTCATTTTTAAAAATCCAGATGTCAGAGTAAGATTCTCGATCTTTCTGTAGCATAAAAGAGAACAAAAGTAATTGGCAGCTGATCATTGTCCTGATGTAGGCAAGTCCTTTGTTAGCCTAAAGCCATCTTAGCTATTTAAATCTCATCCACTCTTGTCCCAGGAATAGTGGGCACTTTGGAGGCATGATGAATGAGAGACGGGATGTGGCTGGAATGTACACTAATAGGTGTGGCAGTCCTGTTACCAGCATCCAAGTTTGAACTGTCTCAGAATTGCTGTAAATTGCACTAGCAGGAGATGAATCAGTTCCCAGATGCCTGTATGATCAGGCAGAGGGAGAAGTGGGAGGAGGAAACCTCGTTCCCTTGGGCACATCAAGAAGAGTTCAGGGACATTTGAGAGACTATAGGCCATTGGAGTTTTTCGTTTTCAGGAAAGGTCAACGTGCATTTGTATTAAATAGCCAGATAATAAATCTTCTACGAGGAAAATACCTACATGAATTGTGACGTTTGAATTACGTTTCAATCTGACATTCTTTGCATCAAAAATGACCCCTAGCATTTGTAAACAAATGTTTCTGTTCAATCACAGCCAGCCTAGCTACCAGCAAATTTATTACACTGCAAAGCACAAGGAGCAAAATGGGTTCATTATTTCAGTGTAGTTTTCTCAATAATTCAACCAACTACAGCAGCCACAATTAACTGTGGTACTAAAGCAACATAACTGAAAGAAAAATATTTCAACCACACAGAAATTAAGAATTGGATGCCAATACGATCACTATAATTTAATATGTCCAGCTGGTAGATTTCAGCAATGAATAAATAAATATGTGTTTTTATGTGTTTTTTGGTAGGCTATCTTGAGCTTTAGTGGAAGTGCAGAGTATAAATTTAAATAAATACATATAACATTTTAAGAATATAATTATTTTATGTGTATTTTGTCATAGCAAACACAGCTGTCCATTTGTCAGTATGGGTATTTTCAGACTGACAGGCTTTTCACCCACTACACCTAAAGCCACCCCGGGGTGGGGTAAGCCCCAACATCGAACAAACGTTCAGGCAGCCAGGGCTGGGGAGGGGGATGTGTGGATGTGGGTCTGCATGGTCCTGCTCCCTGCGTTCTTCAGCACGACTTCACGTCCTCCCTGATGGGCAGGTGTAGTGGAATATCCGGCCACTGCGCCCGTCTGGAACCACTTTGGCCACAGTCCGAAGTTAGGTGGAGCGGGCCATCAGACATGATGGCCCACTCTACCATGGTCTGGGGTAACCTACCTCAGACCGTGGCAGGACTTACCGAGGGATGTGCACTGCCCAGCGCACATCCTGTGGTAGCCCTGCCACAGTCTGAGGTAATGTCTGCCCTGGCCTTAGCTCAGAGTGACCACGGGCTGGGGTGTCACGTCTGAAAATCACCCTTCATCTAGCTGAAATTACTAACATATTTAGTTGTAAAATATTGCAGCATTTGCTTTGCTATAAGGTGACTGGGAATTTCTTTTGGACCCCAACCAGTGCTAATATCAGATCCAAAGGAATTAAAATGAAGTTATTTTTCAAGCATACCTTTTTATCTCAAACTTTCAACATCCAAGTCCTAAAACCAATACATGACTGATGAAAGATATTAATATAAAGTTCTACAATGAACAACGAGGAAACAACATTCTTAAAGTTTAACACTCTGCAGATGCAATTAACTAAATTGCTGCAGCCAGATTAAACCCCTTTAAAGTCAGTGGGGTTTTTTCCATCAACTTTAATAGGATCTGGATTAGGCCTTAATAAATTTGTAATCCCATCCTCCTTAATAAAACGGCATTGGACATGGAAAGAGTTTATGAGAGAAACGTTAATACTGCTGAAACTAATGGGAATTTTTCCTTTGACTTCAGTAGAGTCCGTATTTTACTTCATGTACCCCACATAAACAGAATAATGACAAAAAGATTTTCTTTAATAAAGAAAACTTTGTGAGAATGGAAGGACACATCCCCAAATAAAACGTAATATTGTGTTTGATTTATAGATGTGCCATTGTTTCATTTGTATTAGTTAAAACAAATGGAGTCCCATTCATTTTAGTAACTAATGTTCCAAAAACAGATGAATAAGTGGACAGCATATGCTTGCTTTCGTTCATTTTTGTTGGGTTTTTTTTCCTTCATTTTATAAAAAAAACAATTAAAAAACCACTGTGCATGTGTTAAATGGCCACTATGGGCTTCTGCGCATGTGCACCCTTTCCCACAAAGGCACCGATGCTGCCTGTGCCGTTTGTGAAAAGTGCTGTGCATGTGCAGAATGGCCCTGGTGGGCATACGAATGAACGAATGAAATGATACCAAGGTGCACTCCCTGTCCCCAGCTGAAGACACAATAACTAAGTTTCATGAAATGAAATTGCTTTCTCTGTAATGGAGCAAAAGAGAGAGGGCAATGAGATAAGTGCATCTGTACTGGAAAGATTACTGAAGCTGTTAAAGCCCTTAATGCTGTAAAATCTCCTAGGCCGGACAGCTTCAATCTAGACATGTTTGCTATGCAATGTTTAAACATAAATGGTCTTATCTCCCCAAATATGAAGCTGCTTATTCCTCCTACAACTTTGGAAAGATGCCTTTTCTTACTTCAAAACACAAAAGAGGTCAAAGTCCCCAGAGAGGACGTCTAAAAGGCAACAAATAAACATGAACAGATGTGGATATTGGGTTTAACCTGTTGTTGAAATGAGCAGTAGGAGAAGTCTAACTGTTTGCCAGTCTTATCAGAGACATATTCATTGCCATATAAAATACAGCATCCCATTTACCAACTGAATACACTGCAGAATTTTGTTATCTCAGACTCCCCAAAGTTTGTTTATTTTGCTTCTAAAATGGTGCTTACAGAACACACAGAGAATAACCGGGGGTGGGGGGATGGGGGTGCACTGGTGGCGGTTGGAGGTGGGTGTGTGCCCATTTCCACGGGTGCACACCCATCCCCAGCTACGGAGCCTTCTCCATTTTCCGGATGGCTCCATGGGTGGGTGATGGGTGAAGATGGGTGCGCACTTGTGCAAAAGGGCGCACATCCACCTCCAACCAACGCCCGTGGTCTTTCCACAGGCAGACACCCATTCACGCTGTTTGTATGGACAGCCCCCACCCCCCGCACACCCAGTGGAGGAGTAGGGGGTATCCATGCAAAAACTGCCAGTGTCAAAGACTATCTTGTATCATAGAACTGTATTTGTTATTTTACTGTTGGAATGGCACAATCTTCCAGCCAGACAGTACCTGTTCAGTTGATGTCACAAGTCCCATTGAAGCGAATGGGATTTGTGTCAGTGCCTAAGAACTGATGCCTTTGCTATCCGAAAAGAGGATCATACTGAATAGGTAGCTGTGATAGCAGTGATAACTTCTTTACTTCCAGTTGGCTTTGTAATCATTAGAGCAGTGATTCCCCTCATTTTGCCTATATGACCCGGGCCCAATCTGAGATTTAACTACAATTACATGACCTGAAAAGACATGGTGTATCAGATATTGTTGTAAACACAGCTAGAGTTGAAATGAAGAGTGGATTTGATATTCACATTTATTATTCACATTTTCAGATAGCCCTCCAAATATCCAAACAATTGTTGCAGTCATAAAGAATATTAATGGAATTCCTTAACTAGCTATTCTAGTGTAGTAAATTTGTTTGTTTCGATATTCTGGTTATTCAGGTTGGTCATTTTGGTATTTCAATTATCTCATTTTGGTTATTGCACATGTGCAATAGTCCTAATATGTTGAAACAAAGGGTAATTTCAGAGGTGATGGGCCTTTTGGCCCGCCATGCTAAACAGACGTTACTTTCACCCCATTCCTGATCGTGGTCCAGCTAACCACGATTCTGGAGGTGAGGCCGGCCTCACCTCCAGAACCATGGTTAGCTTTGAACCCCACCAGGAATTCACCATGGTGAACATCTGGCGGGGCTCAAACAGATGTTCACACAATCACAGTCACCACCATGAATCCACTGTGGGTGATTTCAGATGTTACGCAGTCCAGAGTCACCACAGTGGATTCCTAGTGGTGGTGAATCGTTCAACCACCCTTGCGGTCAATAAAAGCCCCGAACAGATGTGACGGGAGCGGGACCATGCCAGGGAATTGGACCAGCTGACCACAGCCCGGGGCAGTGCAACAGATGTTACGCCAATCCCGGGCCGGGCCATGGTCAAAGCACCCAGAAGGCGCCGGGGCGGCTCGTCCTGGCTGCTGCCATGTGCCATTTAAATCTCCCTCCACAGTCTGTGTTGTTGCTGGTTGCCTGGCAGTGATGCTGCGTGCTTTGTCCCCATCTGGGAATCATTTTGATTGATTCCGTCCGGTGATGGCATGCTGTCCAGATGTTACTTTTTATTGTTTCCCACTGGGAATCTCTTTGACCACACTTTCAGAGATGGTCTGGTCCGGAGCTCCAGAAGCGTGGTTAAATTTGACCCCATGGGTATTTTCAGACATTACGAGATCACGCTCAACCACGGTGAATCCCCACATGGTGACTGTGATCCCGTAACGTCTGTTGGGGGAAATGGAAGTTTCCTCCCAGATGTTCACCCCCGTGAATCACAGTGGGGAATCACATTCAACATGCAAACAGAGGTCCTGGCCAGACCATCTCCATTTGCATGGTGAATGTGATTCCGCCATGTGATCAAGGGGACTGTAACGTCTGGGCCCCCCTACCACGACCCGAAATCAGCAGCGGGATTCCGGGCCGTGGTCAATGCAGGCGGGCGCTGCGGCTGCATTGGGTGTGGTGCCCGCCTGTCTCCCAAGAGGGCAGGTGGCCTAGGGAGCATGGGGGGGTGGGGTCATGCAGCCGCACGTTGTGCTGCATGGCCCCGCCCCCCTGGATTCCCTGCCGGGAGCAGCCAACACGTCTGTTGGCCGTGACGTGTTGGCCCCGGCGGGGAATCATTAGGGTGTTTCCATGGCGGGGCGAATTGAGTCCCATCACGTCTGAAAATACCCATTGTGGGTATTGACTGTGGTGAACATCTGGCGGCCACCGAACAGACGTTCAGGGCACTTTGGCCTCGCCGCGTGATTGACCGTGGTTCACTGTGGTTGAGCGTGATCTCGTAACGTCTGAAAATACCCAGAGATTCAGGGTGGCTGACTATGATCCCATAACATCTGAAATTACCCAAGGTAACCAAAATACCAAAATCACCAACCCAAATAACTTAAATAAACAAAAACAAAGAAAAAACAGCAAGCTACAGGTTTTTAAGAAGTGATTCATGATGTAAAAGATCAAAGGTGAAAGATGAGATGAGAAAGATAATTAACCTAACACAGTAATGTTTATTTATAAACTGCATGTGATCAAACTATATCTATATCTATACTAGGGCATATAATGTACACTTTATAAAAGGAGGTGGAATTTATTTTCTATTTTTTTGGAAGATTTGCTCCTAATCCAAACCTTATTTCTAAATCTGGTTTCCAACATAATGGAAATACACCATATGCATGTTTGACTTTTGATTATTTTTCTACATGTTACTTGAGTGAAAGAAAAGGGTAACTTTTACTGCTTCAGATCCATGAATAGCTCTTAGCTGATAGTGGATTAAAGTCAAAAACCAATTATAAGCATCATTGCTCTGAATCCCTATGCAAAGAGATGTCACTAGGCTTTCTTTCTAAAGTTGCCTCATTAACATTACATTCATTTTCAATATTTCCTTAAAACGTCTGCAATGTTAACCGTGTTGGTGATAACACTTACAAGGGCACTACAGAAGTGCTGCGGAAATTAATTTACAAAAATGGATAGCTGTAATAGCTATCTTGCAGTAAAGGTTAGACCCAGGGTGAGGAACCTTCTCCCTACCAAGGGATACTTGGACAAAATGTTCATGCTTTATTAGGCTGGAAGGGTCTGACCGTGTTCATGGTAAGGAAATGAGATGTGATGGAACAGTCTGTGAAGAGGTCACAACCTGTTGTAGTGATCTGTGTGGAGGGAGGGCACCTATTGAGCACTCTAGTTCTGCAGGCCAGGCAAAAAAGGGAGGTGGACTTCATTAAAGGGAAGACAGGAAAAGTTAGTACAAGCTGGATGGAAGCGGGATTTGGGTCAAATGTAGACTGTAGGCTGGTGGTCCTCCCTTCCCCCAGTGCTAGTCAGTCTAATACATAGGCTGCCAAGCAGTCTCTGCTTTCATGCGCACAGATAGAGAATTTTTTAATGTCTTCAAATTATTGGTTTCATTTCTGTAAAACAATAGTGACTGACAGATATCTAATTGTAGAGGCATAATAGAGGCCTTGGATAATATAATGAATTAGCTTCCCAAACCATTTGTTGCTGAGTACAATGCCTATCAATGCTTACATTAGCTGTTCTGTTTCTCTCCTCATCCTGATGGACACCTGAATTAGTTCTACAGAGTAAAAAGAATTTGTCTCTCATGTTTCATAATTGGAACAGAAAGAAAAATCATCCACTAAGCAAAACTACTACTTCCAGAAAGTATGTACTAGGTAACAGAGAGGTAACAGTGACAAACGCCCAGCAGTGAAAGACACAGCAACATGGTGGTACAAGCCTTTCTGACATTTGACGGACACTCACTGACTCACCCAACAAAAAAGGAAAATGTTACCATTTAAAAATAAAATAAAAAATGTTTAAATATAACATCCAGTTCAGGGGCTGAGGCTCCCTGAACTGTAGACCCTGTGGTTCTATATATATTACACATAGGTTGTTATTTTTAGTTTCTTCATGGGGCCCATGTATTGGGGACCTCCTTCTGAACTGACCCAGGTCCTCCACAGGCCAGGGCTCCCTCCACTGTATGCTCTTTAGGACTGTGTTTTACACCTCACACATTTGTTGTCATTTTATTTCAAACTTTTTTTTTTTTTTTTTACTGCCCCACCCCTCCTGCCACAGGCAGCTTGGGGCAGCTTACAATTTGTAAAACAACATTAAACAACAATTAAAACAACTAAAAGGAGGAAAAGAAAATAACCCCATACCCAAAAAAATCCCTCCACCGCCTCACCCACATCCCCTGCCANTCTCTCTCTCTCTCTCTCGCTCTTGCTCTCGTTGCCACACTCTGTCACTCTGAAGATTTTCACACTCTGACTTCTCTGCTTCACACTCGTCGCACAGGGCCGGTCTCACAAAGCGGGGCTCTGATCACCAGCAATGGTAGGCCCGGCGTGTTCCCCTTATATAGGCGGGGCCCGGGCGTGGTTGCTGCAGGCGCGCCGAGCGCCGCAGCGGCGCCTGCGGGGGCGGTTCCTGCGTGCGGGCCTGAATGGGGGGCGTGGCTTCGCACGGCGCCTCCCGTGCTGGGGAGCTTGGCGCATTCTGCGCACGAGGCGTTGCTGGGGGCGTGGCGTCGGCTGCGTCCCCTGGTGCTGGGCGTGGGGACGGCGCACCTTTGACGGAGCCTGCGGGGATGATGGGGCGACGTGCGCCGTTCCTAGTGCCCCTAGGTAATCGGGTCCCCCATCTCCTCAGGCCCCAGGGCCTGACAGGCACACACCCATCCACTGGCAACATGTGAAAACCGCCATGGACCCATGTATTGCAGGTGCCTGTGGAGCTGACAGATGTTGGGACTCTATGCACTCTGCTGTTCCAACTGCCTTTTGTACACATCATGATTCTTCAAAGGGATATTGAACTAGCTTAACAATGGTATATTTATTTATTTATTTATTTATTTATATAGAAAATTTTACCCACCCCTCCTGTCAAAGGCAGCTCGGGGTGGCTAACAATTTCATTAAAATACCATTATAAATACATTAACGCATAACAAAAAGGAGAAAGCTAAAGGTATAAACAAAACCCCTCCCACCCTACCCCTCAACCCCACCTCCCATCATCCATCTCTCTCGCCAAAGGCCTGGCGGAATAGCCAGGTCTTACATACTCGTTGAAAGGAAAGGAGGTCCAGGGCTAACTGGGCCTCTGCTGGGAGGGAGTTCCACAGCCTAGGTATGGCCACCGAGAACTCCCTCTCTATAGTTGCCACCCGGGAAACCCGTGGAACTTCAAGAAAGGTGCCCCCAGTCGACCACAGGGGCTGATCCAAGGCTTGGGGAGTGAGGCGGTCCTGCAGGTAGGTAGGGCCCAGGCCATTCAGGGCTTTATATGTAGTATATGTATTCGCACAAGACTTTCAGCAAAATCTACATCAGCTGCAACAACCAATTGTTAATAAATGGACAAATTTGATCTTAGTAAATTAGTGTTATTGTGGAGTAGGTAAGATGAGAGTTTGGTCATTTTGTACTTTTAAAATTCATGGAAATCGTATAATACCTGACTGCATTGCCATATTTGTTTTAAAACTTCATAGTTTGATAATTATGTTTTTCATTTCAGTTTCACCACCACGACTCAGTTGCAGAAGTGACAAGATTCAGCTGCTTTTGAGCTGTGTGCATAGACTTAAGCATTTTGGTTTATAAAAGCTTGAAAACCGTATGATAAAGGAGCGGAGAAAATATACACACAAGCCATTTATTGTTCATGTTATGACAACAATTAAAATTGCCTGTCAAAGCCAAAGACAATTTAATCCAAAGTGGTAGACATTTTTTCCTCAAAGTTACTGGTATGATGAGCAACTGGAAAAAAATGGGACGAGTGACTGGCAATTGCAGAAATAAAAATAGGCTTGTGCCCTTTTTTCCTTTGATCCATTAATGTGGCGTGACATGCTTTTTGTATGTGTGTCCATGTGGATTTAAAATAAAACACACACACACACTGAGAGCTCCCAGGAGATCCTTCAGCAAAAACAGAGAAAATCAGAGTTGACAGTCACAAGATTAAAAAGGTAAGAAAAATGGTCGATAAACCAACACAGCCTTCTTACTCTTTGACTCGCTTTCTATTTCACAAAGCAGCAAAATGGGCACAAATCCAATACTTTAAGAATTCTTGATGACTTCCACTTTAAATACAAGTCACTATAAAACAAAATATAGAAAAACAGATCCGCCTGTTCACAGTAAATAGACTTCTGATTTAACTAGTGAGTAGACGTGACAGGCTGAGCATTACAATTGAGAAGGGAAAGGAAGAGGACAGATTAAGCTGCAGTCAATCCATGCATTGGGAGTGGTCATTAGTCTTTGTGATGGGTATTTCTCATTGTCATCCTGCACTAGAGATAAACAGTTCCATAAATCAATTTCATGAAATGATAGAATGAATCATTTCCAAGTGAAATTGTTTCCATTTATTTAGTACTATAAATCTGCTTGTAAGTTCTGTGTTTAGTCACAGACATACGAATAGCACATGACAGATACTAGGGAATGCAGCCTTTCCTGGTGTACGTCTGCTAATTTGTTCCTCAGTGGGTAGGTACGTCAGTACGAGAGAAAAAGATGGAATTAAAAATTCCTCCTTAAACTCTAGGCATCTTGCCCCGTTTCCTGTCCTGTCCTACTGTAAACTGCAGAAATTGGAAGTGCCAAATGCAAGCAAAAATAGCCTGTCAGCAATTTCTGCCAGATCTACTGACTCTCAGATGGAAAGCTTGATATTATTAAAAGAGAGAACAAACACAAATCATCTTCTGAGGAAATTTTTCATTTCTGGACAGAGATTCCTAACTCATGAATACCACTGGTGAAAATTTACTCTACCTTTTGACATGATTTATTCTGCAGTAATCACCTGACAAGATTCCACTTCTTCTCTGTCTTTGTAAATTAAAAAAAAGTGTCAGAAAGAAAAAATATATAGATTATTAAGAAGGAGCAGAAAAATTGTGAAGGTGAAATAAACATAATATTATATTCTCACGTTGGCTTTGAAGCATTCCATTTCTACGGAGAACAAACATTAAGTTCAGCACTCAAACTTTGCCAGAGCCATGGTCCACCTAACCCAGTAACCTGTCTCCAACAGTGGCCAGTGAAGGAGCATAGCAAGGCTATGGAGGACCTTGGATTAGGTCTTTTAGGTGGCCAGTTATGGGCCACCTAAAAGCAACAGAGTAGTGTCTCCACGATAGTGTGCAGAGAGCAGGATCTCCAAGTTGGAGAGCAAGATTTACCTAAAGGTCCACCTTCAGGCTGCTGCTGCTGTAGAGATGTCCCAGCTGGGAGCCCTGCTGTTACCTTCCACAGTGTATGTGCATGGCCGGGACCCCACTGCAAGGCATGTCACTGCTCTGGGGGTTGGAGGGGAGTGGTTTGAGTCACCACCATTATCAATGCTTGGGGTGGGAGGAACTGTCTGAGAGTTCCAACAGGCCACCACTGCTATTGAGGGAGGGGGACAGGCATCCTGCTGCAGGCAGCTGCTGCTGTGAGCCTCGGGAGTGGGCAACCCCACCTCTGAGTGGTGGCGGCCTTCCCAAGAGAGCTCCCTGTCAGCCTTGACCTCCCCAAGAGGCAGTATTGCTGCCTTGGCTCCCAGCAGACCTCTCAGAGTGGTAACTGGTAACCCAGCGGCTCCAAAATGGAAGGGGGGCAAGGATAGCACACCATCCCCATTTACTCTAAAAAATCCTTTCCTGTTGGGGACCTTTGCATCTGGCTTTAGTGCCGCTTGGACAATTTGCTCTGCTTCCTCCTCCACTGACAGAAAAAATTTCCTAACAATATTCAGGCCACTTGCAAAGCTGCCATCTCCCCTCCCAAGTGCATGGTGCAGGCAAGTGCACAAAAAAGCAGAATTCTGCACCTACTCTCCCCCACATATGCCCCCACAGATTTTGGGGTGCCAATGACTCGTCTTCTCTGTCCACCTTCTCCTGTCTTCTTCACTATCTGTACAAAAGCTCCAAAAAGCAGATGTCTGCATCTAGTAATTCCCTTCTCCCACCCCTCGAGGGCCGGTCCCTCGCAGCTGGCGCTCGTATGGGCAGGGGGGAGGGTTTTGGCGTGTGTCCCCCCCAATGGAGAAGACGAGCGGCCACTTGCCACTGGAGGAGTGGGCCCACTACAGTGGTGGCAGGCGCAGTTTAGGTGTGAAGTTAGACAGGTCTCGCATTGCGAGACCTGCAGATACCATTTCGTGAATTGCGTGCTGTGGGTCAGTTGGCTTCACAGGTCGCTTGAAGCTGAAGAACGGAGATTGAGCTCCCAACCTCAGGCTGTCAGTTGGCGGGCCTGCGAGCACTGAGCCGATTCAATTAAGATGGGACATGGCAGCAGGGGATGAAGGGGCTGAGAGAGTTGTGAAAGTCCCACATGGGGAGTGGTGGCATCCCCCCACTTATTTTCTTCTCCTCCCCACCTCCCCTTCAGTATTCAAAGGGGCATGATCCACCACCCCCACCCCCATTGTTGGTGAATTCAAGTGGTTGCGAGGCGAAGTTTGGGGTAAGTGATCCTCCCCCAACCCTATTGGAGGCCCCACGATAAGGGGCTAAGAATTTGGGCAGGGGTGCATTGATTTGTCTCCTTTTTCACTTTGTTTGTAATAACCAAAGGGCAGAGGGAAGAGTAAGGGTAAGGCCCCGGAAAAAAAAGGAAGGGCTCCCGAGGGGCAGCCATAGCTCAGATGATTCTGTGCCTGACCCATTTCAAGCCGTGATGCAGGCTCTGAAGGAGAGGATCGAGGGGTTGTGAGGAGTTTTTCTCCCAGCTGGTGGACACCAGTCCTCATCAACTGAATGCCTTCGCTGCTGGGAGTGAGGGCACAGAGGCACCCCTCTGCCTCCTCCCCAACGGGGAGGGAGGTGTCAGGTCTCTTCTGTGTCCAGCAGGGAGGTCAGTCCGGAGCATCAAAAGGGGAGGGTTGATCCCAAACTGGCTCACCAAGACCAGTTGGACGAGGTGATCCGACAGATGGAGGCCATTGAGAGAGTGGTGGTGCAGAGTATGTCGGCGATGGCCCCTCAAGCGGCGCAGTACCAGCAAAGGCAGTTCGGGGACGATGAGGGTGCAGGACCAAGCGGAAGACCGATGAAAATCCCGATATTGTCGCAGCAAGGAGGTGGTGAATACCAGGTCAACCCAATGCAGGAAGGGGGATGGCCACATATGGGTTGCTGCCATGGTCAGCTTCACGAGGTGCCTAGACTCAGGTGGAATGGGGCTTGGGCACCGTGGCCTGTGCAGCAGGTACAACCCCCATGTCCCAAGGCAGGATATGGAGAGCACGCACCCACCCATTTAAGAATTGGGGGATGGCAGGTGGCTAGGATTTGGAGCCCAGGGGGGAGGTGCGCCTCTGCGTGGTGCCATATGAATGCACTGGCTGAGCCCCCCAGGTCCAGAGCCTGACCTACCTGGTAGTGCTGAGGCTCTGGCCTTGGGACCTGCGGCGGCAGCAGGGCGAGCTCCAGCGGTAACAGCAAAATGCTTCAGGCCTCTACTAGACCTTCCTGACCCAGCCCTAGGGCCGGCGGTGGTAGTGGGGCCAGCTCTGGTGAGACCTGAAGCACTCTGCAGTGCCGCCTGAGTCGCCCCCGCTGCCACCGTGGAACCCGGGGGATGGAGCCCCGGCACCACCAGGTAGGGCAATCCCTGGGGTGGGTTTTTAAAAATAAAATAAAATTGTAGGCTGCACTTGGTGGGGGGGAGGAGGAGGTGAGCTCCGGCACCCCTTCCACCCATGCAGACTGGAGGGAGGGGAAACCGGGTTCCCCCCTGTCTCCAACCCCCACCTGAATGGGTTTGGCCCCCCCAAACAGGTTCAGGCCAAACAGCCAAACCCTGAAGAGTTTTCAGGGGGCCGAACCCCAAGCGGGTCAAACCCCAAGTCCCCGGGTGTTCATACACCCCTAGTGGGCACCACTGGGCCTGCTTTTGATGCTAACCCCACCCCCCTACTTGACCATGACTTCATTTCACCATCCCCACCTCCTCCTGGAGCAATTTCCCCCACCAAGCACCAAAGCCAACTCTCCCATGTGACCAAACCACTGCAACTGGACCTGCCCCTCCATTGGAGCTTCTGCCACCGGCGTTGTCTCTCCATCTCCACTAGCTACGAACACATAAGTGAAAGTGTGTGTGCATGTGAGTGCACGTGTGCATGCCTGTGTGTGAGAGGGGGGTTTGTTTTATTGTCTGACGGGAGGAACTTGCTGCTCAATAGGGGTGGGCTCATGCACAAGGACTGACCTTCAATGCTTCTAATAGGAGGAAGGAAGGAACTAAAACAAGATAGCTTATCAAACCTGACAGTGTCTTTTGAAAACTGTTGTGAGGAAGTGGAGATTACTCTAGTGGACACTCAGGGTTTCTGGGCTTGTTCTCGTTAGCATTTCTTGGGGAGAGAAGTACCTCCTACCTTACTTTAAAACCCAGCTCAGGCGTGTTCTCACAAGCAGGGAGTTTTAAGTGAGGATAAAGGGGAAGGATGAACATGCGAACACAGGGTGAAAACATACAAGCAGTTACCCTGTTGGTGCCCATGTTCAGTCAATGCATCCCCCAAGCAGCAGCCATGCACATGGATAGGGGTTGCCATAGATGCACATTTTTAGAGGACACTTATGAGAAATACAGGTTGCAGGGCTGCATTGACTTCAATGCAGTCCTGCAACCTGTATTTCATTCTCATAAGTGTCCTCTAAAAATGTGCATCTATGGCAACCTACGTATAGGGTGTCCAACAGAGTAAACAGGCACCTCCTGCCCACATTCCATGTGCTTGCAGCATTCTTCACGCAGTAATGTTAGTGATTTCCCTCCCTGCCCCCCACTGCCTGTCACCTGAGCAGCATGCTAGTGATCTCCTTCCTCTCCCCTGGGCCCACCTGTCAACTGGGTGACTGGGCTAGCAATCTCCTTTCCCTCCTCACCACCCTGGGCCTGCCTGTCATTTAGACTGACAGGCTGCATCAGCGCTCTCCCTATTCCCCTGGAGTTGCCTGTAAGCTGGGTCAGTCAGCTGTACCAGCATTCTCCCTGTCTCCCCAGGGCCTCCTGTCAGCTAGGCTAGCTAGCATTCTAGTGATCCGTTACCAGCTGACAGGAAGCTGTGGGGACAGGAAGATCCCTAGCTCTCCTCTCCCTCTTCCCAGGTTGCCTTTCAGCTACCTAGGTAGGTGGGACTACAAGGTGCCGGCAGACCTGGATGTGGGAAATGCTGCAGGCAAACCTAACAAATGGGCCATAAACATGTGGGCAACCATTAGCTCTGATTAGCCTGTACGGTGGGACCCACCATCTCCCCAAACTATGTGACGGGTGTGGACTAACATCTGGTGGCCACCTAATAAACAAGCAGGTGATGAAGACGTGGTGGGTGCAGGCTAATTGTGGGCTAATCTCAGGTTTGTTTTCACCCATAGATGGGGATATAATGTACCCTTGCTTGTGAGAACAAGTCCTCTGAGATCAGACTTGTGATGAACAGCACTTGAACAATGATCTTATTAAAACTCCAAGAGAAGAAACAAGAGGCATTTTGAAGATAGGGATTGTGTACCTTAATAACATCTGGACAGTTGCAAATAGATAATGGAAGATATGGGGCTTGAAATGACATAATCATACCGATAGTTCAAAATGAACCCAGTCCTGGCTCAACATAACATGTAGGCTGTTTTCACATGGACGCCACCCCTCTCCTCGCACAGGTGTGTGGGTGGCGGGGAGGGTGCCTGTGCAAAAGCTGCGGTGGATGGGTGTGCAGTGGGGGGGGGGCATCTGTGGGAACACTGCAGGTGGTGGATGCATGTGTGCTCCCATGCCCCACTTATCTCCACCCACCGCACACCCATACGGCAATTGGCCAGAACAGTGGTTGCTTCGTGGGTGGAGATGGGTGGGAACAACTGCCCATGTGCCGCATACTTGCTGCTGCCTCCACTCATTCCCCCCACCAGTAGAGAAATCCTAATTTCTTCTGTGCTTTAATATCATGCAATAAACTGTAAGCATAAAAAAACCAGAACAAGATAACTGGATAACAGATGCTTCTGAATGGATATAAAATAAATTGTTTTGCAAAATTGGAAGCATTGTAAATGGAAGAGGGGGTTTTATGCAGTAAAATTTTTCAGTCTTTAAAATAGGGGGTATTGGAGAAAGTGGGAAGGCACAGAAAAGTCTGGTAATGGTTCAGACCGTGAGTTACTGGGTTACATCAAACTATGAATCAAAACAAACTGAATTGTGAAAATACAGCATCCTTTTTAAAGGCACATAAAAAGAACTCTAGCAATAACAATTTTTTTTACATTGTATATAAACATTTAAAGGAAGAAAATAACTCTGGGTCTGGCACAGGAATGTTTTTTGATGCAACGTGAATGTTTAGTGACAAGGAGAAAGTGATGCTAATGCAGTACAATATACATAATCCAATAGAAATGGACAAAAATAATTTGCAAATGTAGAACTGAGTATAGTAAGTTAAGAGCCACAAACTAAACATAAGCTTACAAAAAAACAAAGTAAAGACGAAAGGAAATATTGGCAGGAGAAAGCTGCTCTGCTGTGTCAAGCAGGGCAGGGTTTGCTGCTGCCTGATAAGGACTAGACAACAAAACAAAAGGGTGTAAACAGCATCTGAGCAGCACCCACCAAGCAGAATTGTGTGGATGACAAAGCTTCTTGTGCAGAGCTTTCCACTGGCAACAGCGCTCTCATGAGCTGCAAGAGTGTGGGTAGTGTTGTGTGGCTAGTGTGAATCCTGCATTGGTACAGGGGAATGGATTAGATAACCCTCAAGATCCTTTCCAGTTCTATGGGTAAAAACAAATGTGACAGCGGACCGTTTCGGCCTGCTGTGGCATGCTTGTGTAGGCACCACCAGGTTTTAGACCTGGGATATCCCAGGTTGTGCTGGTGGCTAGCCCAGGCTGTGATCCAGGAGACCGGGCTAGGGTCCAGTCCAATCAAGACAAAATGGGCCTCCCCAGAGCTGCATGTCCAGTTCTGCCACCTCCACCATGACAGGAAGTCATGGGCTCTGGGAGCAGTGTGGGGACGGCTGGCTGCACGTTCCCTATTCTCCCAACCTTTGGCTGGGCGCAAGTGTGTGCCCTGTCCACCCGGGCTGCCTGTCCCAGGTCAGCCCAGGACATGGCAGCCCAGCTATCACTTGTGGTTTCACCCTATGACTCTCACTGGGAGGCTATTTTTTCCACTCAACCTAAAACATCAAGCAGAAGCCACAGTGTGGAAGCTAATAAGGCACCAGAATGCATATTTAACAACAGCATGAGGTATCTTCCTCTGTGGTGAGGGAAAATGCTGCTAGCCTAAATGTCTAGGGTGACCTGTGGCTTTGACCACACTCCTCCAGGGCTGGGAAGCAGCTCTATTCGCAAAGCCAACATGGCCAGAAATTGTTTTCATACTCTTTCCCTTCCTCTGGTCAGGAAGGTGAGTCAAGGTGAAGAGAACAGTGAATAGAGGAGAAGCCCAAGTTGATGGGAACATCACTGGCAGCGCATTCCAAGCAAGTTACATTTGGGGACCACAGGTGCCAAGAGAAACACTGGACAAAATAACAGACCACATACTCGATTGGCTTACGATTAATAAAGGGTTGTTGCGTATTTGAATTTCATGGTCTTGTGTCCTGCCTCTTTGGTCATTTTCACATGGACATGGAGTGCACAACCATGGAGCAACTCCAGGTGTGCGTACAGTCTTTCTGCTTGCAACCACACCCGAGTCTGTTTTAAATGGACCTTGTAGCTTCTGGGGTCTAGGGTCCTCCCATGCAGTGTCCCTCCCTCACACCATAGCATTGCGGGCAGATTGCCTGCAATCCTATGGTGTTTACAGGGCAACCCCTGGCCAGGAGTGGGGTTACGGAAGACATATGCCAAGCAGATGGACAGCAGCCCTACATGCAGCTGCTGCCCTGGGATTGGGCTTCCCACTCCATTGGTGGTGCTCCAGAATGTTCTGGAGCACCACCAGTGGGAAAGTCTTCCCTGCCTCTGCTGCTATGCCTCCGCATCTGATGGGCCGTCTTTAAATGGACGGCCCGCTTGGAGTCAGGCAGGGCAGGTGTTGATGTGCACATTCACACTTGACGTGGCAGTGCTTTTAAAGTGACACGAGGCAAAGATGTGGCATCAGGGAGGAGCCAGGTCCTGGAAGTAGTGCCAGTGCAAAGGGGGTTCTGCTGCGACTTTGCTCGTGGATGATAGGGTGCAAAATCCAGCCCTGTAAAGTAAATCCAGCCCACGAGTAAAGTTATGGCAGAACCCCATTTGCACCTGTGCTACTTCCGGCATTGGGCTCCTCCCTGCTGCCGTGTCTTTGCTGAGAAGGTCTTTTGCCACCGCTGCTGCATCAGGTGTGAGTGGTGTGAAAAACAAAGATGATTAGCAGTTTTCAGATACCATAGTGATGGAAATGATATAATGATATAAAGATGTAGATTGCATGGAGAAAGGAACCAGAGGAGGGAAAAAAACACTGCTGGATAAAACTAGTTGCCAGTCTAAACTATACTTTCTGTACCAAATGCTCAGTACTAGATGCTTGAGAAGAAGGTGGCATACAACACATCAAAGAGGACAATTAAGGACTGAAGTCTTCAAGGAGAGCAGTTTTTAAAAATTTCTGGCCCCTCTAACCCTGACAACTGGTCACTCAATGACCTCGTGACTTACTGGAATACCCTGTTGACCGAGGCCATTGACCATACGGCACCAAGGCATTCACTTTCCTCCTGCAGACAATGCAGGTCCCCGTGGTATACCAAGGAGCTGAGGCGAATGAAGCAGGAAGGCAGTGGGTAGAGCAGTGGTGGTGACCGGTTGCGACATAGAAGTTGGTTACGTTCCTATGCTGCGGCAGTGCGAGCAGCAAAAAAAGGTTTTTTTTACTGCCGTCATTGTATCTGTGAAGTTGCGTCGAGCTGAGCTTTTTCATTCCCTAAACCTACTTGGCTAAGAGCCTTTAAATGGACCTATTAGCCAAGAAGTTATCCAATCCTTTTTAAAACCAAGCTTTACTACTGACCTTGACCACATCCTCTGGCAACAGATTCCACAAGTTAATTGTGTGTTGAGTGAAAAAAATATATGTTTTTCTTTTAAATCTGCTACCAGTTAATTTCATGAAGTATCCCCTAGTTCTACTAATATCTGAGTAGGTAAATAATCATTCCCTGTATACTTGTTCCACACCACTCATGAGTTTATAAACGTCTATCATATCCCCTCTCAGTCTTCTCTTCGCCAAGCTGAATAGCTTTAACCTATCAAGCCTCTCTTCATACTGGATCTGTTTCATACCCATTATTATTTTTGTTGCCCTTCTCTGTAACTTTTCTATTTCTACTATATCTTTTTTGAGATGGGCTGACCAGAAATGCACACAATACTCAAGGTTTGGTCACACCATAAAAGCCATTCTGATCTTTTCAGTTTCATTCTCTATCCCTTTCTAAATAACTCCTAACATTCTGTTTGCTTTTTTGATGGCTGCCGCACACTGAGCCGAGGATTTCAATGTATTGTTCACAATGACTCCAAGGTCCTTTTCCTGAGTGGTAACCCCCAATTTAGAACCCAGTATTTGATCACCTCACTTTTTACTCCCTTTTCCACATCATTAAAAAATATATTAAATGACACCAGTCCCACTACAGATCCGTAGGGCACTCCTGTATTTACTTCTCTCCATTGTGGTCCTACTTTTTGCTTCCTATCATTTAACCAGTTACTGGTCTACAATAGGACACTGCCTCTTATCCCATGGCTGTTTAATCTCCTCAAGGGTCTCTCGTGCGGGACCTTACCCTTAGCAAATGCCACGTGTTTGGTGCACAACATGATGCACATGCAGAATGCATGTGGCACATGTAACAAGTTTTGTGCAGTGTATACCAAGGGTGTACATTTGCAATGCACAACCAAGTGCTAACCAAGCACATGCATGCAGAATGGATCGGCTCTTTACCGTCCACTTATACTCGTATAATGAAAAGGGGGGGGAGGGATAGAAGTAGTTAATAAACCCTCTCTGTACTATTAATTGTTTTACATACCATTATTGTTATCACTTCATTGCTTCTCTAAAATAAACAGTCTTGATCTTTTAAAATTTTTCTTCATAAGAATGTTTTTTTTGCTTTCTTTTTCCACAAAGTACTCATAGGTAGCTTGTACATCTCATGGATCCCTTATGAATAATATATGTTAAATGTTTACAAAGGCACATGTGACATATCCACAAAGATCACTCGTTTTTTTTATATTATCCAAGTCCAGCTTCTGCCATGCTTCCTCCATCAGAATCATCTAACCCGTGGCAAACTGCCAAATGTTTTGCTGGAGCAAAAGCTGCCTCCTTGTCAGAAGGATCAGCTACCATGGAATTCAGTGATAGAATTCTCATTTTTGGTGTAGCCCATTTCACCTCTACCAAGAACCTTTTTTTTAATGTTAGCAAGAACACACCACTAGAGATAACATCAAATCCAATATTTTCCACAAGTATCCTGAATGCAAAATAGTTTAACTTGGATGTAAACCTTTGCTATAGTCTTTATTTTCTTTCAATTCAGGAGCAAATTGTTACTCAACATTAGGAAAAAAAACCTTGAAATTTATATATCATAGGCTATTTTTACATTTAAGTCCTCACCCCTGCTGGGTGTGTGGGAGGGTGTTCCACCAGTGGGGGGTCATCCATGGAAATGGTGCAGGGTGTGTGTGTTCTATCGGTGTTTACCTGTGTGAACATAATGGACAGTGGGTGGAGGTGCGTGCGTGCTCCCGCACACCCATCTCCACCCATCACCCACCCATCCACAAAAACGGAGGAGGCTCCGTGGGTGGAAGTGGGTAGAGATGGGGGGGTGTCCATGGGAAAGGACACACACACACCCCTCCACCCACCATGCCAGCACACCCATCTTCCCACCCACCGCTGCCCACGTAAAAAGGGACACACACACAAGTGAAATTATTAAATTTTACATCATAAATTTTCCTCCCTCCCTTAAAGATTTTCCACTACATTTTGAGCGTAAGGATTTGATACACAAAGCACTTAACATGCAATGAAGTCAAGTAATCTGTGGATTTAAGAAGCCCTAAGTACTTAGTTATGTGGCCATTACTAATGGTTGCAAAGCTCTTTGTGCAAAGTCTATTGTTTATTTATACAGCCATATCCATTTCAAAATAAGGTGCACATCATGATGTGAATGGGAAATTTATAAAGCACACTGACTGTAGAGTGCCACTGGATGCTATAAAGGAGAAAAATGTTCATCAACTGTTCAATAAAAGAGCTATGTGAAGGGAAAACATGTGGCTCTGTTAATGGCTGAATACACACAAGACAATGCTTATTCTTCTCACATTCATTCATTCATTTATTCATTCATTAATTCATTAATTCAACTGAACATTAAGGGTTACTGTCTTGATATACTTCAATGTACACATTGGTGAAACAAGTAATACTACAAACCTTCTATGGTCTCAATAGTATTAAAAGTGAATTCAATAGAAAAACTGCCATTGAAGCAAATAGTGAACTATGCTTTGCTGGAATGTACATGGGCAGTGCTTTGAAGAATAAGTGTAATGCTTTCCCCAGATTCATATGCTATGTATTATTTTTGAGTTTACATGTAACTAAAATTGCAAGGTTTGACACTGGAGAGCTACATTAGGATAATAAAGCATAGGATAAGTGAATTCAGCATTGGTTTGTACTAGCACTAACCTCTTAAATCTAGGCACATAAACAGCATTAGGAGACTCAGCTAACCCCATTTTTCACAGATGTGGTGAGGAAAATAGACCATTTGCCATGCCCTTTATAAAACATTTATGAAGGCACACGCTGCTAAAGATGACTAGATTATCTGTGCTGCAACCTACTGCATATTTCAAACAAAGGAGAAACTGTGCTGGAATACATTTTGACCTATTTGGAATAAGACCTGATTACATCTGGCATGCAGTCTTTTTTGGATAAAATTGTAAAATGCAATAGCATCTTTGTGTGTTTGTGACTTTTGTGCAAAAATTTGTTTTAGCCAATGTAGAAATGTTCAGATATATCTGCACTTTTCTAAAGGGAATGCTGCATGTTCAACGGAGAGATTTTTAATGAAGTTCTCTTAAAGCCCTTATCCTAAAAACACTTTAGAAGGTGCATAAATTAAATATGTGCTAAGGTCTTTGCAGACTTGGAACTTTAGACCCATGGTAGAAATAGCTAGTGACAATAGGGCTTGTGGTGGGGCTGATCCCAAGCCCTGCGGACAAGTGCATTCAGCACATGTGACATGTGCAACTTTTGTGCAACTCTCGCACACCCCTGTTTGATTGTGGTATGTGTGCAAATCATGTGGCATTCACACACACACACACACACACACATGCCTACGTCATGTACATATGAGTTCTGGATCATGCCCAGAGTCTTTGGAAGGCTATGATGGAAGAACATGCAGCACAAATTTGTGGCTTTCACAAAAAGAGTACGAAAGGTTCAACCTGTCTGTTCAGCCTCACCAGACTGAGATAGATAGCTCTTATGATTCATATGCAGGTTCCTTCCTCTAACCCAAGGATTGTGGAAACAGGCAGAGGGTATCATCCATAGTTAATAGTATACTATAATAATTTGCGCTCCAGGAAGGTTGATTCCTTTACGATCTGCCCTGGAAAGGGCTCTGGGTAGGATGCACACAGCATGAAGCCCCACACAATTCCATCTGCTAACCAGTTTTTTTTAAAAAGCATCTTAAGAAGAACAAACTATGAACTAGGGGTATGCACCAGGGACCCATTTTGTTTTTTGTTTTTTTCATTATTGAGAATTTTCATTTTTTGTTTTCCATTAGTTTAAATGGAAAATGGATTTCTGGCTGTACCATCTTCATTTATTATCCAATTTTCATATTAGGACAGATTATGCTTCTCACCCAAGGGATCATCCCTACCAAATTTTATAAAGATTAGATAAAGACTAATCATATAAGAAGCTTACATTTCATGGTTTGCACACACATTTCCAGCAGTAAGTCTTTGTTTTCCATTCCAATTTGGATCCAGTTTGGACTCATTATATCCCTCATGCAAGGATAATCCTTGCCAAATTTCTGAAAGATTGGATGAAGAGTCCCAATTGTATAAGCAATATAGGTTTTGTGATTGTAACAGAAGTTGTGCAAGTACAATTCCTGAAAATTTTGGGACAAAACTGAAACTTCCAGGACATAACCAGTCTCAGGAAGTAAGGAAGAGGGGAGGGGAAAGCAATCCAGAAATCAAGAGACAAGATTGACACATCCAGGCTGACCATTTTGCATCCCAAACACATCCTGTAGCACTGTGATGGAGGACATAAGAGAACCCCTTAGTGGCTCTTTCCTAAGCAGATGCATCCAGCTTCCCAGTAACAAGCCGGGTGGTGGGGGTGGGGGTGGTTGGGTGTTAGGTGGTCACAGTAGAGGATGAGGATACATGATTGACATATCTGCTGACCAATTGGCATCACAAACCCACATACTATGACAAACATAAGAGAATCTCTGGTATGGGCTCAGTCTCTGGAGATAAAAACAAAAATTCAGCTACTGAAAAAAGCAAAAATATAATAGATACAGAAAAAATAATTTATTGGTAAGTAATGTGAATATTCATAAAAATTCATGAAATGAAATTCATAACATTTTGTATCCAAAATCAATCTTGTACATTGTATAGTGAACATAAGGAGCTAATTGAGAAATATAAGAGTCTAACATGTTTGGAGCATTGCTTTTCATCAGGATTGTAATTTTGTATGTATAATCTTTATATAATGGTCAAACCAGTCATCATATTCAATAGTCTTTATATAGTTCAGTGATGACTCTACAATGCCACACCAACAGTAGTCCAGAGACTTGCACTAGAATACTTCACCCAAACCTTGAAAACTGGTTTGCCAGTTGTTGGTGAAGCTTTCTAAGCAAGTCTCTGGGCTATATGAAGGTTAAAGGCTCATTGGTCTAACATTGATGAGGCATTGTAGAGCCATCATTGAGCTACATAAAGACTATTTAATATGCTTCCCAGGCCTCCAACTTGCCAGTCAGTACACAATCATTGCAATCAGAGAGGCTGGGGAGTGGGGGGGGGGAGGGGGTGTCGGCATTATGTGGCTTTTAGGCTGGCTCAGTGCTCTTTGTGTGTGACTGTGTGTGCTGCAGTCTCCAGGCTCACCGGAAATGTGCATAAAAGCAGAACTCTGCACCTATTTGGGTGCCAATGACTGAAGCCTGTGCCAGTGCCTCTGGTATCTGCTCCTCCTCTTCTCTGACCACCTTCTCCTGTCTTCTTCATCTACTCTACAAGGGCACCAAAAAGCAGTTCTCTGCATCTAGTAAAACCTCTATAATTTAAGTAGAGGCAACACCTGCAAGTGATTTAAGGAAATTTGCAATTTCTGTTAAAATAAAAAAATTATATTGATTATAAAATTGGGACCCTTTATCCAATTCTTCTGACATTTGGCAAAGATGCTCCCATTAGTAAGAGATACAATCTGTCCAAATTCTATTCAAATTGGATAAAAACAAAGTTGTTACAGATGGAACTGTGTGCACAAACAACAAAACCTAAATTGATTATAACATTAGAAACTTTTATCCAATTATTATGAAATTTGCCAGGGATGATCCCTTTCATGAGGGACATATTCTGTCCAAATCTCATCCAAATTGTACAGGGAGAAAATAAGGTACATCCAGAAATGCATCACAAACATTTATGCTTATAAAATAAGGACCATTTATCCAATCCTTCTGAATGAAGGATCCCATGAAAAAGGAGTACAAATTATTCAAAGTATATGGAAATATACCTTAAAACTCACCTCTTTCGCTCTGCTCTGTCTGACTCTTTATCCTGCTGAGCCACTATTCCTATACCTACGATCGGTTTACCCTTATCCTTGCTACATGGACCTGCCTGCTGTCATTCTCATCGTAACCAAGCCAAGTACGTGCACTTGAGACCTCGCATCTTCATGAATGTTAGACCCCTTGTCTCTCCCTCTGTTCCCCTTCCTAAGTCTCTCCCCCAGCTCCTGTCTCTCAGATTGTAAGCCCTAGGGGCAGGGACCGTGTCTATTTTATTACTTTGTAAAGTGCCAGGTACACTGCTGGCGCTATATAAATGTTTGTTAATAATAATAAATAATAATAATAAATAGGACAGGAAAAAAAGAAGTTAAATCCTGAAATGTATCTCCCAACATTTTCATTTTTTTATTCCAATAACTTACATTTTTATTTAGAGATTTCATAATTATTTGTTTTCATTTTTGTTATCGCAATAACAAAAACAAAATGGGATTTCTGTTTTCATTGTTATAAAAATGAAAACTAATTGCACACCCCTACTATGAACCTTGGCAACTACAACTAAGCAATCCTATCTCAAGATTGTATTCGTTCTCTGATAGAGCAGAGTACTGAGAACACTGGTTATACAGACTTCTATTGTCTATGCTTTGAATCCTCTCCAGTGTATTTATTGCATGGATATTTTCCCAAGGAACCAGAGGTGTGGAAAAGAAATTTGAGAATGTGTACATATACAGTTTGTCTGAATACACAGATGAATGCAATAGGGGCTAGGCTGTGAAACAAATATTATTCTTCCAGATTAGGATCTCGGCACAGAGGAAGAAGAATAAAAAAGAGAAAGAAAGAAGGGGTGGGGGAAAGAGGGGAATAAAACAGAGGAAGGGAAAGAAAGAAGGAATGGGGGAAAGAGGGAAATAAAACAGGGGAAGAACAATACAATAGGATCTCGACACAGGGGAAGAATATAAAAAAAATTGTTGAAACATTTTGCTGAAATTAATTGATGGAGAAGTGGACTAACATAACACCACCTGGGAAAAAAAAAGGAATTATTTCTCTCTCCTGTGTGACCGACTCTTTCACTTGCAATGGAAATATATTTTGAGCTGCTTTTTAAAATCAATTATGCATGCCTTTTTAGATGCTTTTGTTCTGAATGACAGGTTCGTTCGCACATGGAATTACGCGTGTGGGTGCAATGCTGTCTAGAAAGGCTAGATGGGGCTTGATGTTTGGTTCCCTCCCAGAATTTTTTTTATATTGAGTTCTTTCTCTTGTAGATGCTACTATGGCCCCTGGTGTGCTTACTTTCCTATATGCGGTTTTGTCACCATTGCACTCTTTCCCCCTATGTGCCCCCTCCCAGTGTCCTTGAACCAGGTAGAGATGGTTACTACCTGTATTTCTCGTTATACTTATCCTCTCAGCTTACCCTTTTGTTCAACCTTCTATAGTTTAGAAGCATGGACAGATTGCAGATATTTCCTGACACATCAGATGGAACAATTTTTATTCTGCAGAATGTCAAGTAAAGAGAAAAAAACAGATCTGAATTTCAGATCTTGTATGGCATGGAGAGTGCAAAGAAGCACAAAATGAAGCAATAAAGAGTATACTTTAATATCCTTTGGGAACAGGAATCTTTTATATCTGATAATACATAAACCAGTGGTACTCAAACGCTTTACCCCTATGGTCCCATTTTGAGACTTAAACATAACCTCACAAATGTAACTCTCATATCAGCATCACAGAAAAGAATAAAGTAAATCACCTAATCTATGCATCAGTTTCTTCACCTTTAAGATCTACCTGTTTCATAAGGAGGCTGTGAAGAATGAGATTAATTTCAGACTACTGCACTTTTGCTGCTTTATTTACTGAGGGACTGATTTCCAGAGGTACAACTGAGCACCCAAAGACATATAAAAAATGAGTGGGTATTTTTACAAATTTTGGCCAAAGCAACTTGCCAAACCTCACAGTAGGTAAAAACAGATGTGCAGCCAGTGAGATCACTCCCCAGGCTGTCCTGGGGCAGAAAATCCTGGGATACATGGCCCAGGTCAGGTCAGGGCACCAACCTGACATGACTGTACCCAGGGAGCCGTTGTGCTGGCCACATGACCCAGGTATGGCCGAGAGCAGCTCCCTTCCACTCCTATGCCATGACAGGCAGTCATAGCAGCCAATGAGGCATAGCCATGGTGACCCCAGACCAGGTATGCTGTGACTGCACAGATGTGCTAGTCTGCTTTGGCCTGGTCAGGCAGATAGCAGTCCAGGCTGTGACCCAGGAGGTCACAGTCGGGGATAACCACCAACCCTGCCCGGGGCAATCCCAGGCCAACATCTGGTGGCATGCGTTTCCACGTGCTGCCGGGTCCCATGCCAAAGTGGGCCCAAAGCACATCTGTTTTTACCCAGTGTGAGTCTATAGAAGCATCAGGAGCTCAAGAGTTTTCTTTCAATTCCCACCCTCCTCTTTTAACCACATTACCACAACATATACTTTCATTTTGCCATGAAAATGGCCAGACAAACATTGGGAGTCGTTTTCCATTGTCTATACACATCGTTACTCTCATTTCAGTCATCACTGAATTTATTAACTTCTTGTTTAACAACAAAATATCAGACCATTGTTGTTATTGCTTGTTATAATGGCAATTATGGTGTACCTCAAGAATATTTTACTGTGAACTGGGAAACTAATTTTAGAGTACGATAGTCAGGGCATTTAGAAGTGGTGCGGGGAGCTGGTCTAGATAAGGCTTGAGATCCTTTCCAGCTCTGTGACTGTGACACAAGATCTTAATGGGACTTTTGTTGGCACTAGTTATGTAGCACCATCACTAAATGGCTTTGAGAATTGCACTGCTCATGCCACAGAGAAATGAGTGACTTTTCACATACCTGACAGTGTGCAGAGGGGAAAAAAAGCAATACTGCTTAATAAATACTACTACTACTTATTTCTAAAATGCTACATTTCGTACACAGCAATGTATGGTATGTGATAATATTTGACACTATAGGGTTTCTGGAAATATTTGGCACAGTTAATTTGCATGCAGTCAACAGACCGCAAGAGCCAATATTCAAAAAATCTAGATGTGGAAAATCTCTCTTGAAAAAACGCTCTCTATGTTGCAAAATGCCGCAAGAAAAAGTTGTGATTCTTTCATTACTAGCCCTGGACCCCAAAATTAAACCTAGGATAGGTCTCGGTATGAAAATGGGTCTGGGTATGATGGCCTTAAAATTTATGGTACTAACAATAGCTTCAATTTATGTTTCCTATTTCCAAACATTTGAAATGCATTTAATGAACTGCTGGAACACAGAGTTTTTATTTTCAATATGACATAATAAAGAAGAAATTTGGCATAAAAATTAAAACAGAGAAGATAAACATTCACATAAAACAGAGCTGAAATAAATGTGTGAATAAAATATGGTTGTTCAATTCCATTCCAAAATCACCATTAACCATTTTAAAAGCCCCCCAAATAGTGCTGAAGACACTGAGTATCGAATAGCAAAAGACCGAAGAATGAAATAAAGTGAAATATTTTGCAAATACTTTTAATCCAGCCTCAGACTTCACTAACGATTTACAACAGTGGAAATTTATGAATTATTTGTTTCATGTGAATATTCACTTCACCCCTAGTAAGAAATCTATTGGAAAGCTGAGAGACTTGGCAGTGTACAGGGCCTTATAGAGAAATCAATCCAGAGAATCACTTAAGTGCTTCTCTCCAACTTAATGTTAGTCATGTGTTTCAGTCAGTGCTTTGCTGAGTGAGCTATCTAAGTATATGCAATAAGAAGTTGCTCTCATCTCAGTTGCAAGGCTGGGTTATAGGGATGGGCGAACATGGTTCGGAAGTTCGGAGTTCAGGCCAAACTCGACCAGTTTGGTCGACTGAACCAAACTTCTGAACCGAACTTGAATTTTGAGCCGAACCGAACCGAATTTCCGAACTTGGCTCTGTTTGCCCATCCCTGAAAGACAATATTCCATTCATTTCAATTGGGTTTGAATTTCCGAACTAGTTCAGACCAAACTCGAATAGTTCGGTCAACCGAACTGAACTTCCGAACTGAACTCGAATTTTGAGCCGAACTGAACAGAACCGAATTTCCGAACTCAGTTCTGTTCGCCCATCCCTCCTGGATTCCATTATGCTGTGGTGTGATATGCACTGTTTTTAAGACGCAAAGTAAAAGCACATGCAACAGCAGCATGCTGCTAACATGACCCGGACTGGATTGGGACCCTGCCGTTGACAAGGCTGGGGTCTGCTCAGGCCAACGGCCACAGGTGAGTGTGGCCGGGAGAGCCTTCGTGCCACTCGGGCACCCAAACTGGGGCAGCAGCTGATGTGTCGGTGGCCATCCCCAGCCCTGGACTACTCCCAGAGCCCTAACTCCAGCCATGACAGGCAGCCATGGCTGCCAATAACACCCATCATGATGGCCTGGCCATGGCAGACCCAACGGCAGGTCATGGCAGGTCAGAACACACGTTCTAACCTGCTGTTTTGTCCCGCTTTACCCTGGTCTGGCAGACCCTATCCTGGGCTGTTACTTCAGCTGGTTGTCGAGATGAGAGTCCAGGCTAGCTGGCAACAACACCCAGGATACCCCAGGTCAACATCTGATGGCTATAACTCAAACATGACAGTGACCAGTGGGGCAATGCAAGACACAGCAGGCCTAAGCAGTCCTCTGTCATGTCTGGTTTTACCCACAGTGCCAGTATACCTAGATTGTTGTGTTCAAACATGACTTCTGCAATTGCTGCATGCAGCAGCTCAAATAAGCTACACTAAGCTCTTCAAATTCAGGAAAATTAATAATTTAGGATGAAACAACCTCTTCCTTAGCCACAGATCTTATTTCTGAATAGATCTAGAAGCCCACTTCTCCCAATGAATGCCTTTCCACTTCTCCCCTCCTTTTCATAAGAACATAAGTAATGCCATACCGGATCAGACCAATGTTTCATTGAGACCAGCATCCCGTTTCCAACAGTGGCCAATTGTGGTTGCTTGGGAGAAGTAGGCAGCAGGTCACAATAG
This sequence comes from Sphenodon punctatus, assembly GCA_003113815.1. Taxonomy (NCBI): domain Eukaryota; kingdom Metazoa; phylum Chordata; class Lepidosauria; order Sphenodontia; family Sphenodontidae; genus Sphenodon; species Sphenodon punctatus. The sequence goes on from QEPC01009590.1 coordinate 1,294,165, forward strand.
GCAATTCATTTCCAGCTCCCAACAGTAAGATGTTACGTTCCCTAAACCTACTTAGCAAGCTAATAGCTGTTAATGGACCTACTCGCCAAGAACTTATCCAATCCTTTTTTAGACCCAGCTGTACCACAGGCCTTGACCACAACCTCTGGCAACAAATTTCACAAGTTAATTGTGCAACGTGCATGGAATGAAAAAAACACTTTAAAAAAAATTAATATACTACCAGTTAATTTTCATGGAGCGTCCCCTAGTTCTAGTACTATTTGGGAAGGGAAATAACCATTCCCTATCTACTCATTCCACATCAGTGATGATTTTATAAACTTTTATCATATCCCCTCACAATCATCTCTTTTCCAAGGTGAAGAGCCCTAACCTATCACACCTCTCTTTTTATGGGAGTCGTTCCATTTCCCTTATCCTTCTTGTTGCCCTTCTCTGTACTTTTTCTATTTTTACTATATCTTTTTTGAGATGGAGCAATCAGTACAGCACCCAGTATTCAAGGTATGGTCACACCATAGGTTTATATAGAGGTATTGTGACATTTTCACATTTATTCTCTATCTATTATTCTCTTTGAACAATTCCTAATATTCTGTTTGCTTTTCTGAGCGCTACCACACTTTGAGCTGAGGATTTCAATGTATCGTCCATAACGACACCAAGATCGTTTTTCTGAGTGGTAACCCCTGATTTAGAACCAACCATAGTGTATATATAAGTTTGGATTAATTTTCCCTATGTGCATCACTTTGTGCTTGCAGACACTAAATTTCATCTACTAGTTAGGTGGCCCAGTCACCTAATATCAGACGATCCTCCTGCAGTTTCTCACAGTCGTTTGGATTTTAACTACCTTGAATAACTGTCAGCTAGAAATTTGATCACCTCACTCTTTACTCCCTTTTCCAGACTGCAGCTAGAAAGTTAAAGGCAGGCTAATGAGTAGATTAAACACTGGTCCCAGTAAATAGTGGAGTGGGGCACTCCACTATTTACTTCTCTCCATTGCAAGAACTGACTATTTAGTCCTGGTCTTTCTTTCTGATCCTTTAACCTACCAATCCATGAGAGAATACTGCCTCCTATTCCATGAGTATTAAATTCCCTCAAGAGTCTCTCAAGAGGGACCTTATCAAATACTTTTTGAAAATCCAGATACATTATATCGATTGGTGCACCTTTATCCACACCCTCAAAAAATGCCAATACATTTGCGAGGTACGACTTCCCTTTGCTAAATCCACTCTTCCCTTTTATGTCCTGTTTATCAATAGGCTCAGTAATTCTGTTATTATTTATTATTATTATTAACAAACATTTATATAGCGCCAGCAGGGTACCTGGCACTTTACAAAGTAATAAAATAGACAGGGTCCCTGCCCCTAGGGCTTACAATCTGAGAGACAGGAGCTGGGGGAGAGACTTAGGAAGGGGAACAGAGGGAGAGACAAGGGGTCTAACATTCATGAAGATGCGAGGTCTCAAGTGCACGTACTTGGCTTGGTTACGATGAGAATGACAGCAGGCAGGTCCATGTTGCAAGGATAAGGGTAAACCGATCGTAGGTATAGGAATAGTGGCTCAGCAGGATAAAGAGTCAGACAGAGCAGAGCGAAAGAGGTGAGTTTTAAGGAGAGATTTGAAGGTATGAAGGGAGGGGGCAAGGCGGATGTGGACAGGGAGGGAGTTCCAGGCATGGGGGGCAGCAAGTGAGAAGGGACGAAGGCGCTTAGGGGAGCAGGGAAGGCATGGAAGGGCGAGAGAGGGGACAGAGGCGGAGCGAAGTGCACGGGCTGGAGTATGGAGGGCGATAAGTGCAGAGTGGTAGGGGGGAGGTAACTGTTCTTAACAGTTTTCACCAGTTTGCACAGCACTGGCCTAAGGCCCACTAGTCTGTAGTTTCCAGGATCACCTGTGGAGCCCTTTTTAAAATATTGGTGTTACATTCACTACCCTCCAGTCCTCAGGTACAGTGACACCGTTTAGCTATAGGTTACGAATTACCAATAGTCGGTCTGCAATATTTGAGTTCCTTCAGAATTCTGGGGTGAATACCAGATATATTGGTCCCGGTGATTTGTCAATTTGATCTAGAACCTCTTCCAGCGTTACGTTGATTTGTGATCATTTTTCCCACTTGTCACCTACAAAGAATAGTTCTGGCGTGGGTATCTCCCCAACATCCTCTGCAACGGCCAAAGCAATTCATTCATTCAGCTTTTCTGCAACGGCTTTATCCTCCCGTGTCCCTTTCAGTCCTAGTTATGTAACAGTCCAACTGACTCTCTAGCAGGCTTCTTGTTTCTGAAATACTTGAAAACGTTTGTGTTATTAGTTTTTGCATCCTTAGCATGGTGCTCTTCAAATTCCCTCTTGACCTACCTTATTAATGTTTTACATCTAATTTGGCAATTCTTAGGCTCTTTCCTATTTTCCTCATTAGGACTAGCTTTCCATTTTTGAAAGGACACCTTTTAGGCTCTAACAGCCTCCTTCACCTCACCATTTATGTGACACAGTGAAGCCTTGTCCAACATGAGGTCATGCAGGATCAGGGCCCAAAACACCAGAGTTTCTCAGGCAATTAGCTCTATGTGTTCATTTATTTACCTTGCCTCCACCATTAGTTTCTATATACAATGCATCCCAGGCATTGGATCTAGCCACAGCAGGCCTAGGAGTCCCACGGTCAGGCTGCCCAGCTCTGGCCTGTCTCATAGTTCACCAGAGAACTGCTTCCCTCCGCAGTCTCCTAGGTCCCTTTCCTGTACTTAGAGCAGAGCCCTCGCTTCTGGCTCTTGCTCTGTCAGCAGCCACTCCACCACTGAGCTGCAATCTGCAGCTTTCCCAGAACTGACTCCCAGGGCTAGCCTGAGCCACATCCTTATGCAGGTGTAAGACCAATTAGGTACTCTCCTCACCACTGGCGCACCTGCAGCATTACTCGCACTGCCACCCTCCCAAGGGTCCAGCAACTGCCCAGACTCTTTTCTGCTACAAACTAGCTTCCTCATTTTTGTATAGTTCCCCTTTTTAAAGTTAAATGTAACTACAGTAGTTTTATTTGTCATTCTTCCGCTTATAAGTATGTTTTTATTTATTTATTTATTTAAAATTTATATCCCGCCCCTCCTGACCACAGGGCAGCCCGGGGCGGTGAACAACACTCAGTAAAAAAAAAATTGTTTAAACAATTTAAAACTAGAATACAATGTGGGGACCCCCCCACCCGCACCCCTCGCGAAAAGCCTGACAGAACAGCCAGGTCTTACATACATGCCAAAACATCAGGAGAGTGGGAGTCAACCGAGCCTCCTCCAGGAGCGAATTCCACAGCATAGGGGCGGCCACCAAAAATGATCTAACATCGGTGGCCACCCGCCTCGCCCAGGGAACCTCCAAAAAGGCTCACATGGATGATCTCAAGGGTCACACGGGCACATGAGGAGTGAGGCGTTCCCGCAGATAAGCAGGACCCAAGCTGTGAAGGGCTTTAAACATTAAAACCAGCACCTTGAACCTGGCCCGGTTGAATTTGTTGAATTTCATTATATTATGATCACTATCGCCAAGCAGCTCCACCACAATTACCCTTTGCAGCAGGTCCTGTGCTCCACTTAGGACTAGATCCAAAGTAGCTCCTCCTCTTGTAGGTCCCCAGATGAGCTGCTCCAAGAAACAGTCATTTATGGCATCTAGAAGTTTTACCTTTGCATCACACCCCAAGAAGACATTTACCCAATCAATATTAGAGTAACTGAAGTCACCCATTAATATTGTGTTTCTGACTTATGTTGCCTGTCTAATCTCTGTTTGCATTTCATAGTCAGTCTCACCATCCTGATCAGGGGTCAATAGGCTCACTGTTTTATACTTCCCCGTTATGCATGGAATTTCTTTCCATAGAGATTCCAGACTACAGTTCACTTTCTGTAAAATTTTAATCCTGCATGACTCAATGCTGTCTGTCTCTAACATAAAGCACCACCCCATTACATGGGGATGGTATGGTCCATCTGGTGGGAAGGCACGGGCCCCTAGGGGTCCTCGGTGCCTGAGGAAGGTGGAAGTCATCACCCCCCCCACTAAGGGGGAGGGAGGTGCCGGGTCCAGGGTCCGCACGTGGGGAACTGGTGCTGATGAATGCGAGGTCCGTTGTCAACAAGGCCCCAGTTATCCATGATTTAATCTTGGATGGGGCCGTGGACCTCGCATGCATCACGGAGACCTGGCTGGATGATCTGGCCGGTCCAACTTTGGCGGATCTTGTTCCAGCTGGGTATGCTGTGCAGCATCAGCCCCGCATGGGCGGCCGGGGAGGTGGTGTAGCTATTGTTTTTAGGGAAGACTGGCCTGTTAGGAGGTATCCAGTGCGGGAGATTATGGGTGTAGAGGTCCTGCACGTGGTGTTCGATTTGGCTGGGGGCAAGCTAGGGGTGCTGCTGGTGTACCGGGCCCCTTCCTGCCCGGCGGCATCCCTTGCCGCTCTAGCGGAGCTGGCCTCGGAGGTGGTGTTGGGCTCCCCCAGGACTTTGGTTCTGGGGGACTTCAACGTCCACGCCGATGCCGGCCTTGTTGGGGCGGAGCGGGAGTTCATGGCCGCCATGGCAACTATGAACTTGTCCCAGGAGGTGATCTGCCCGACCCACGTGGGGGGACATACCCTCGACCTGATCTTCGGCTCTGGCCTTGAGGCGGGGGGTCCGGTTGTGGGGGAGGTGACAGCGGTGCCCTTGTCGTGGACGGACCATTACCTCCTTCAGGCCGGTCTTTTAGCGCGCCCCCTCCAGAAGGGGAAGGGACCAGTTAGGATGGTCCGCCCTCGGAGGCTGATGGAACCCCAGCGGTTCCAGGAGGTCCTGAGGGAGCTTACCCTGGATGTGGACGGTCACTCTGTGGATGAGCTGGTCCGGCATTGGAACATCTTGCTGGAGGAGGCCATTGACAGGGTGGCTCCGAGGCGCCTTCTGCCTCGGTCTCGTCACCGCAGGACCCCTTGGTTTACTGAGGGGCTGCGGTGTATGAAGCGTGTGGGCAGGAGGCTAGAGCGACGCTGGCGTCGGACTCGGTCTGTCTCCGATCGTCTTCTCCATAGGGCCCATTTGCGGTCCTATGTTGAGGCTGTGAGGACGGCGAGGAAGGAATTCCTCGCCGTCCTCATAGCGTCTGCGAAGTCGCGTCCAGCGGAGCTGTTTCGGGTGGTGCGGGGGCTGGTTAGTCCGGCCTCCCTCCGCCTGGATGGGGACTTGTCCCGGGCCCGCTGTGAGGAGTTTGTCATCTACTTCGCAGACAAGATTGCTCGGATTCAGGCCGATTTCGACGCTGGGTTGATAGCAGTAGGGGAAGAGCGCGGGGGGGCGGAGGGTCCGTCTGGTCCATCTTTATGGGGTGAGTTTCAGGAAGTGACGCCGGCCGATGTGGTGGATGTCCTGGGGTCTGTGAGGGCCACGTGTTGTCAACTAGATCCGTGCCCGTCCTGGTTAATAAAAGCTTCCGGGGAGACGTTGGGGACGGTGCTGGCGAGGGTGGTGAATGCGTCCCTTCGGCAGGGGAGGTTGTCGCCTTGCTTAAAAGAGGCTGTGGTGCGCCCCCTGCTGAAAAAACCATCGTTGGACGTAGACGCGCTCGCCAGCTACCGACCTGTCTCTAACCTTCCCTTTTTAGGGAAGGTTATTGAGCGGGCAGTGGCGCTCCAGCTCCAGGGTCATCTAGATAATATCGGGCTCCTTGACCCTTTTCAATCTGGGTTCCGCCCCGGCTATGGCACCGAGACGGCGTTGGTGGCCTTGGTGGACGACCTCCGCCGGGAGATGGATGCGGGATGTTCGACATTTCTCATCCTGCTCGATCTCTCGGCCGCTTTTGACACCGTGGACCATGGGCTGCTGTTGAGACGACTGCGTGACCGGGGGGGTCTGGACGGGACTGTTCTTGAATGGTTCCGTTCATTCCTCTCGGGGAGGAGCCAGCGGGTGGTGTTGGGGGAGGAAACATCGAGCCCCCGCGCCTTACCGTGTGGCGTTCCGCAGGGATCGATCTTGTCTCCATTATTATTTAACATCTATATGCAGCCCTTGGGGGAGGTCGTGAGAGGGTTCGGGGTGCGATGTCACCAGTATGCTGATGATACTCAGCTGTACCTCTCGTTTTCTACCGACCCAGACCCTGCTGTCTCGGTGCTATCCCAATGTTTGGAGGCCGTGGCGGATTGGATGCGGCGGAGCAGACTGAAGCTCAACCCAGATAAGACGGAGGTGATGGTGGTGGGGAGGGCGAAGGGGGTGGTGGCCCCCCTGGTTGGGGGGGTTTGCCCCCCTGTAGCTCAGCAGGTCCGGAGTCTGGGGGTCATATTGGACGCAGACCTGCGGCTGGAGCGGCAGGTGGAGGCAGTCGCTAAGGCTGCCTTCCGCCAGCTTTATCTGGTACGTAGGCTGCGTCCGTATGTCTCTGGCCCGGACCTGGCCTCCCTCATCCATGCCTTCGTCACCTCGCGGCTCGACTACTGTAACGCGCTCTACGTGGGGCTTCCCTTGTTCTTGGCCCGGAGGCTGCAGCTGGTGCAGAATGCGGCGGCCCGTCTTCTTACGGGGACGGGTCGCCGGGAGCACATTACACCGGTGCTCCGAGCGCTGCACTGGCTGCCGATAGTGTGCCGGGCCAAGTTCAAGGTCCTAGTAATGATCTATAAAGCCCTATACGGCCTTGGCCCCTCTTACCTTAGGGACCGCCTCGCCCTTCGCGCCCCGGAACGACTCCTGCGGTCTGCCGGGGGTGCCCTCCTGGAGGTCCCCCGTGTTAAGCGGGGGGCCACGATGGAGCGGGCATTCTCGGTGGTAGGGCCGCGGCTGTGGAACTCCCTTCCGGAGGAAGCTCGCCTGGCCCCAAGCCTTTTAACATTTCGGCAGAACTGTAAGACCTGGCTGTTTGCCCAGGCCTTTGGGAGGGAGGGTGGGGAGGGAGGATTTTAGTCCCCTACCCATTTGTTTTTACCTGTCTAGCCCTGTTTTAATATTTAATATTTAATATTTGATTGTTTTAAATGAATTTTATTGTATTTTATTGTTTTATTGTTGGAAGCCACCCCAAGCTGCATTGCAGGAGGGGCGGGGTATAAATGTGTAAAATAAAATAAAATAAATAAATAAATTACCAGTGCGATCTACTCTGTCATTTCAATATTTTTTGTACCTCGGTATTACACTCTCTCATTGGTTATCCTCATTCCTCCAGCTCTCTGAGATTCTTATGATGTCTATATCTTTAATTAAGTGCCAAACACTCTAATTCTACAATCTCATTTTTTATTTATTTTGATTTTTACCTCACCCTATCCCTTAAGGCTCAGGGCTGTTTGTATCATAATATATATCATTTAAAATACACAATAAAAACCCATTTAAAAAAAAGAATACACCTCTTCTCACCTTCCCTGCCCATTAAATGCCTGCCAAATAAACAGATCTTGCACTACCTCTGGAGGAAGCTCAAATTAGGGCCGAGATGAACCTCCAAGGGAAGGGAGGAGTTCCAAAGCTGTGGAGCAGCCACCCAGAATGCCTCTCTGGGCACTGCATGCCCAGGATGCATAGAACTGGGCCAATGATGGAAGTTAAAAGAAGGCACTCTCGACTGATCTTAGGGGCCATAGGGGAACATAAGGAGGAAGGCAGTCCTTTAGATATGTAGGCCCAGGCCATTTAAGGCTTTATATGTCAAAACCAGAACCTTGAATCATGCCCAGAAAGTTACTGGCATCCAGTGCAGACTCTGAAGCACTGGTGTTATGTGACCCACCCCTGTCAAAAGACAGGCTGCCATTTTCTGCACAAGCTGCAGCACCTGAATAGTCTTCCAGGGCAGCCCCATGTAGACTGAATTGCAGAAGCCTAGCCTCAAGGTAATAAATTAGACCTGGAAAGAAAAATCTCGGTGAGTGCTGCTTCTTTTGGAATCAGGGCATTCTCCAAGAGCCGCATGACATAGAAACATACCAGCTTTCCTCCTGTTTTTGTCATTTCCCAATATTTTTCATACATTAAATGGGGCTTTTACGGTCTGGTCCCAAGCTCCGTGTGTGCCCCATGCACACCCTTGGGGGATGTGGAGAAGAAAACTTGTGACTAAGCACCAGGTAAGTGGTGGAAATTGCCAGAAGTGCTATAAAACAGATGTAAAATTCCCAGAAAGTGACAAAAAAGTCCCGGAAAGTGACAAAAGTGACAAAAAAAGATGAAGGAAGCACAGAATGACCAGAAACTGATGAAGTACTGATGGAAGACTGCAAGCACTCCCCAAATGTTGGTATTTCCCTTCAGAAGGGGAACACTTGCTCTCATTTTGCCCTAGCTGGCATGGATAACCGTGGCCAGCTCCGTATTGAAAAGAATGCCCCACTGCGCTCACTGTGGCAGGGAGTTTGCGGCGCCCCTCCCTCCTAGGAACAAAGGAGGCGAGGAGGTCGGGGAGGCCGCTGTTGTGGAGCATGGAATGTTGTGATCATTATTTACCAACAATAATGATTGTTGATAAATCATTCTTATTGGCAGCAGCAGTGCCTGCCTCTAGTTCTCCCAACCAAGAGAAAGGGCTGGCAAAGAAGGTATGGTAACAGGGGCTAGTCTCACCAGTCTTTGAGTATCCTTTCCCTACCATGCTCCTGGTAATGGGGTTGGATTTTTGGAGCAGCTTGAGCACCAGCATCTTGTGTTGTTTTTTAAAACAACAACAACAAAACAAACTATAAATTAAGCACCGACTCCTCCCAGACACACCTCTGAACATGGTCTTGTCTGAGGACCCCAAAATATGACTTTGCATCAGGTCCCTAAATCCTTTAATTTGGCCTTGCACAATTACCTCTGGACAAGTGTCAATATCACAAAACATGCCATCAATTTAGTGCTAAGCATAGGTGTAACTTCGGGCTAAAATTTGTGGTGGATCCTGAACTACATAATTCCCAGCCCCTGAACCCTGGAATTACAGGGGGAGGAATTTGTAGGAGGTGCATCCTCTATGTCCTCTGCTACTACACCCATGACTGCTGAGGAGTAGTTTAATTTGGCTCAACATATGGACCAAAGATGCCTGAAAACTACACTAGACAACTCTTGACCCCTTTGTAAAAGTGGTCCATCCAGGTCTCAACAGAAGTGTTCAAAAGTGTTCAGAAGCTTATACTGCTGCTACTTGTGTTGTACCTGTTCTGTAGAAAACTAAAAGAGTCTTGGCCCTAGGGTGTTCAATCCTGTATTTTTCACCAGCTCTAAATTCTCTTTTTATTAAAGGATTCAGTAAGCACTGCCAGTGAGCTTTCTGGCTGCCATGGAGATTGTTTTTTATTCCCTCTTAAATCACATACTCTTTTATAGGGAACTGAGATGTTACAAGGTACAGCTTCATCCCTAAAAGTCTCTGCCTGTTGGGGGAAGGGTTTCCCCTTCTCCTTAGGAACGAAAGCTCAATAAGGATCAGAGATGCAAGGCTCTAAGGGAATATAACTTCCTGCATCGCTAATGCACATCCTAATTAACTAGCTCATGAAAAAAGCACAGATTTCTGCCAGAGCATTCTTTAATACATTAAACCCTTTCCACAGCCTTTCTATCCCCACCACACCCACACATACTGGAAACAAAGGAAGGATGGTACAATGGAAATGCCAACCTGAAGTGCAGAAACTATTTTTCTTTATTTGATATTCACTTAAAGAAGCTCAACCAGATGAAGTTGTTATGTTTTAAAGTCTTTAGAAGTATATATGGTTTATTCAGGGAAGTAACTTTGTTCAAAGGCCACCAGTTCAGGAGTTAACTGAACTGGGGTCTAATGACTGCATTTAAGTTGCTGTATAACCTCGGGAAATTAATTCACCTTTCTCTGCCTCCTTTTTACCATCTGTAAAACCATCATTATTTCCAAATGCTCTGAGATCTAGGGATTAAAAGTGCTAATCATCGCCAGCAAAATAAAGCCTTGTCGATGCACTCCGGAAGAAGACGAGGACACATTTCTTGGGATTGAACAGTCGCACTCTTTATTAATTTTAACCAACAAAAAAGGGGGAAGGGGCAGCCCTCCCGCTTCCCCCTTTAAACTGGGGTCCTACCTTCAGTTAACCGTTCTCCATCCCGGACCCACAGGAGGTTCCCATCCCCACCATCCATGCCTTGGCCATCTGGCCCTTCTCCTTATAGTCTTATGTTAATTCTAAGGGAAACCTCCTGCGGCCTAACTCCCAAATTTGTAACTTACGCCCTGCCCTGATAGCAGAGTTTCCCTGGGTTGGGGCGGGTTGTTTGTACCTATACCCCTTTTGAGGTTAAACAAGGGTGAGGGCACCATTACCTAATACTTGGCACATGGTCCTCCCAGCGGGTCCAGCCATTCGCCTCTCACCCTTGGGCTGACCATACATTGGGCCGTACTGTGCGGCTATGCATGGCCTGCCCAACTCCTAGGGAGATGTTTTCTAACCATCCTATGCTAACTCTTATAACCTTTAAACAATTATCTTTAATCCAGTCCCCCACCAAGAGTGCGACTTTTCAGGCCTACCACCCACAAAGATGCACTCTCGCGCCCTAGGACTGAATCAGCAGGACACTCCAGGAAAGGCGAAAAAACCCTTGCCTTCCATTTGCCAATTAGACTTGGGAAAAATTCCTTTCCAGTCCTAATTGGTGACTAGTATTAACACGGAGTGTTGTAATGAAAGGGGCCGGGTGGGTGGGTGTGCATCCTTTGCCGCTCGCCGCTGCCAATGCAGTGAGGTGGCAAGCGGGGAATTCTAAAATGGCGTCCGGGCCTCCCAGCTCTCACGGGAGCCCCAGGTGTCCCCCTCATTTGCTGAGTTCCCTCCCTGTTCTTCGGTGCCACCCTTGGCGGCCTAACCCATCCTCGCCTCCTTCCTCCACCGAGGGGGGGGGGCGCCACCAAACCCCTGCCACGGCTAGCGTGGAGGGGCAGATCTCACCATAGACAGGCTACACAGAGGAACCCCATTTAAATATATATGCTAGATGAGAATGTTAGGAGTTTTATACTGGAGACTTTTCTAGTTCACAGGTCACCTTTCTAAAGTAATACATTTCCAACTCAGTCACCTTTCCCCTCTCAGAAGTGAGGGACTTTACCATCAGGCTCCATAAGTGGCATGAGGTAGGTGACAACCTGGTCTTTCTTTCCTCCTTATTTGTCTCTGGTGAAGGGGTAGGAGGGGCTAGGTTACACCCCCAGGTTTGCTGTGTGTTGTGGAGGTGGCAGTGGAGGTACTTTGTCCAGCATGGCAGAACACCACCTGTCAGTCCTGTTTAGGCTGCCAGATTGGGTGGAGGTGGCATTTGGGTTGCGGCCTAAATAAATTCCATAAACTTTCTCCATGTCTTCTCTTCAGTATCACTGTGTCAGAGCTCCATCAGCAGATTCAGCATATCATGAGTGACAAAACAGCAGTCTGCTAAGGGTTCAATAAGGTTCTTTGTCAGGCGATTGTGTGTTACAATGAAGAACACACATTAAAAATCACTAAATTCTTCTGGCCTCATTTTATAGATGGAGAAAGAAAGTGAGGTACATAAAGATCTAGTGACCAACTCAGAGTCACACAAAGGGCTGATAGCAGAATCAGTAGAATCCAGGAATCTTGAATCTCCTGTTCTATTCTATTCTTGAATCAGTTGTTCTATTCTAATTCATACAATGGGGCCCAGACCTTAATTCTAGACATCAACTTGTTGCTATAAAATCTTTGCTTTCAGTTCTTTCGCATACTAAACCATGACCCCAGACAGAAAGGAGGAATTTGGTTTCTTGGGAATTAGGAAACAGCCACATTCTCTGGTGTTTTGAGCCACATTCTTTGGTGTTTTGCAGCACTAAGGAATTCTTCTATGCTGACTGCAGCATGGCTTTCTTCTGTGTTTCACTGTTAGGAGATTTAGCAAGTGACAAAGACCTCTTTCGGCGGGATACAATGAATTGCCCATTGATTAGACACCTTTCTTTGTTCTCCTTCAAAAACCTTTGAAACGGATCCGTAAAATCACCCACCTGCATGTTAAACCTACATAGACAGCTCTGTGTGTCTTGAGACACACTGCGGAGGTTGTGCAGAATCAAATTCTATAGTTTTATAATTTCCATACATTATTAGGGAGAAAAAGATCATAGATCTATTTTAGAATTCTGAAGCTTATGTATCAGGAAGAAACCCAAAGCTCTTCAAAAACCTCAGGCTTAAAGAAATAATAATACCCTTTCTACTATAGGCACAATTAAAAATACTCTCTAGAATTTTGTAAGCGCCTGACATATTCATCCTTGCACCTGAATTAGATATCTGTTGTGCTTTAATAAGGGAAAATTCTTTGCTCTCTCAAAGTAATGACACTTTCCTTAGCAACCCCAAGCCAAACTGTCTCTCTGATCTCTCCACCTGGATGTCTCAATGCCAACTCAAACTGAACATGGCGAAAACTGAAGTCCTTATCTTCCCTCCCAATCCTTCCTCTCCCTCTTCCCTGTCAATTGTCACTGGCGGGGTCTCCATCCTCCCTGTCCCCCAAGCCTGTTGCTTGGGCTTCATCTTCGACTCGCACCTTATTTTCAAACCCTATATTGGGTGAAAACAGACATGATGCTAACCACCCTTTAACCACCCTTGGTGGTTATTTATATATGTTGCAAGGCTGCATAAGGCACCAATACAGCCCTGCAACATGCATAAATAACCACCAAGGGTGGTTAAAGGGTGGTTAGTAGAGGTGGGACCCCGGGCCCATTACCGGCTACCGGATTTACCGGTTACCGGTTCTCTGAAAACCGGATTCCCGGATTAAATCCGGTATGCCGGTACCGGATTTATTTCATTGATTTCAATGGGGCGCTGTGTCCCCATTGAAATCAATGAAATAAATTAATTCCCTCCCCCTCCCCCTCCCAGGCTGCGCGGGTGGAAGGGGGGACACCCCCCACCCACCCTGCCCAGCCTGGATTTTTGTTTAAAAAAAGACCCAGAGGCGAGCCCACCCCCCAGCACCAGCGGCCGCGGCGTCCCCGCAGCCGCCGGTAAGTATGACCCGATCCCTGGGG